>JAAALK010000283.1:94964978-95087763 GCA_019279435.1 Zizania palustris
TTTGCTGTCCGGCGAGCAAAAACTTTCTCCAATTTTTTTCTCTATCTTCCCGATTTTTTTTTGGCGATTTTGGTGAGGGACCCTCCAAATTGAGTCAGGAACACGCTCAAAAAATTTCAGATTTTTCTGCCAAACGAGCGAAAAGTTATGCCTGTTTTACCGAAGGGGGGTCACAAAGAGCAGATGTGGAAAACAAAGAAAGGTTGCGGAAGGGGGGGTTTTTTCGGTGGGATTTTTTTTTTGAGACACAAGAACAAACTAATACTCAAACGACACAGAGGGATGACTAAACCAGCAACAAGACTCGACCAAGAACACGAACTCAACAAAGTTAAAACTGAAATTAAAATCGCAAGGCACAAAGGGGTTCTCGGTGGGGAATTTTTTTTGGTGCGGTTTTCTGGACTTTAGGTAAAAACAAAAGCAGATCGAGATTACCTAACGGGAAATCTGAGCTCTGATACCAGCTGATGGGGGAGTGGTCCCAATCTTCCGCTAGGTAAAGGATAAACTTGGGTTGGTGGAGAATCTCGACGTTGGCGATCCAAGGCTCCGGTCCGGGCGGATCAAACCTCGCAATCGTTACACCACTGTCTCCGTTGGTTATCAACCACGCAGAACGCGATTGACCTCGCCACGAAGGCTAATTCCTGCAAGCGAACCCAAGAACACAAGCAAGAACAGGAAGGATACAAATCGAATGCCAAATCACAGACAAACGAAGATAAGTTGAGGTTTCACAAACGCCAATGCGGCAGCCAATCGGTCCGGCGCAAGAGGCGGGATCTAAACACAACAGTGTAGATGCAACAAAGCAAAACCTAACCCTAGAGGTGGCTGGCGTGAGAATATATAGGGCGGCGGCCAGGGGGAAGGTAAACAGACATGGGCTGTGGGCTAGAAGATGTACAGACTCAGATTATGGCCAACATGGCCCAGTTTTGTCACGCAGTACTATTTTAAATACACAGGACGACTCGAGACTCCAAATGAGGTGAAACCAACGGAAAACGATCCGTCTTCTCCTCAGCTTTCCAAAAAGTCCAAGAACGCGCCAATCGGACTTCGTATGAGGAAGTTATGCCCATTTTGGTGAATGGTGGTCGATGTAGTCCGAACCAGCGAATTCTTGACTTCAAATCATCCGTGCGGCTCCGTCTTCAACTCCAACTCTCCTATTCCATCTCCCATGTTCCTAAGCAACAAAATATCACTAGTATTCAGTAGCATCCCATCCAAACAAATATAATCAAAGTTGCTAAGGAACGAATTAACCTCATGGTTCAAGTGACGGGCACGGGCGCGTGTGATTGGTCCTTGTAGTTGAATTGTAGGTGGAGGCTCCATGTGTGTATCATGTGAAGTGATGTCCTCATCACCAAGGAGCAGCGAAGCAAATGAAGACGGCAGGCATGCGTTATGGAGAACTCTCCGGACAAGTGTCTGCCCTTGGAATACTTCGTTACTACGAGGATTTGGGCCGAACAATCACTCCGAGCGCAGAGGGCTCCATCATCTTCGACGACGCGAGACTTTTGACCCCTTCCGAATGTGTAGCTACTGCTTGGCGAGCCTTCCAAACTTCGTGGAGAGCCGAAGGTCGATCTGCGATCAAGGCTTGGATTGATGAAGGCCAACGCCAAAAGCAAGTTCGGAGTCAAGCTTCGAGCAGTCAGCCTCCTCCGAACCCGCAGGTTTAGGATTATTTAGGATTTTTTGATTATGTAAAGCTGATGCTTGTAAATATTTATCAATGAAAGTCTTGTTTGTCATATTTTTAGGCTTTGCCTCTTATGGAAGATATCGAAGTGTTAGAGCTTAACAGCGAACTTCGCTCACTGTGGAACACCTTCGAACTTCTAAAGAGTTATAAACGTCCTCGATTCCTTATCCCTCGAGATGACTCCGCGTTATTGCGCCCGAAGTAATCAAAGACGTATTGTCTTATATTAAAGAGGAAGATAAAGAGATTGACGCAAACACCTCGTCTTCTGAAGACACTAATTGGTCCGAAGACGAAGGTGAAGCCCAAAATTAAAGATCTGAAGATCTTAGAAGCTGGGAGAGAAGCCCCGAGCGGCTTCGAACTTGGGCCGAGCTTCAACAAGAGCAGAAGGATTTTAGAGCTTCGAAGGGGAGGAAGAGAGTTAAACGTAAAGTTCTTAGAACTTCCGATGTTGGAACTAGTCGTTCCACCCCTAGCTCTCGGGACCGAAGAGGTCTCCGATTCCTTCTTGGTATAGATACCAATTTTTCATAATGTAATCTGTAAACACATTTGTTTTAATAATGAATGCCGATTTAAAATTGTCTCCATATTTACTAGCCCCTCTTTGGGTATAAGCAACTTCGAACTGTATTCAAAGATGGTTATGCGCAAAGAAAAAACTTCGGAGTACAATTTTTTGGAGGTTCGGAGCCCCTCTGTCATTTAAAGATCTTTTGAAATCTTATGAAATGTCTTTGACTTTTGTAGTCAGAAGAATGGTAACTTGGTACCTTTGTTTGCTTCACGAAAGAAATCAATTGAGATAACTTTCAGGACACTTTAGTGTCTTAAGAAATTTGTCACTTTGGACTTATATGAACAGACATTCGAAGCTCATGACTTAAATGTTGTTTTGCTTTAGCCACCTTCGGCTCTTTTACGGATGTCTACCAGCCAATGGCTTGGACTCCGTAGAATTGTAGCCACCTTCGGCTATTTTTGCAGAAGTCTACCAGCCGGAGCTTGGACTTCGCAGAATTTGGCCACCTTCGGCTCTTTTTTTGCAGAAGTCTACCAGCCGGAGCTTGGACTTCGCTGAATTTGGCCACCTTCGGCTCTTTTTGCAGAAGTCTACCAGCCGGAGCTTGGACTTCGCAGAATTTGGCCACCTTTGGCTCTTTTTACGGATGTCTGCAAGCTGCAGCTTGGACTCCGCAGATTTTGGCCACCTTCGGCTCTTTTTACGGAAGTCTACCAGCCGAAGCTTGGACTCCGTAGAATGTGGTATTGGCTCTTTTACGGATGCCTACAAGGTATCAGCTTGGGCTCCGGATGGATTTCAGCCACCACACCGGAGGCTTCGACTTTATGGGTACGAAGTCCGGAAATACAACCTAGCTTAATGACACTTCCCTCTCGATCGACTTCCGTCCCAGCGCGTCCGCTCGGGAAACTAGGAGTGTCAAGGGGAAGGCAACCATCAGGGTGTATGCTTTATTAATTTAGAGGTGATTACAAGCGAATTACAAGGAGCCCTTATGCGAAGTATCGCTTTAGGTGCTCCGCATGCCAAGTATGTGCTAACTCTTCACCTTCTAAATTAGCTAATTTGAATGAACCAGGGCGCCCTGAGCGGACAATTAGATATGGACCTTCCCATTTATTGCCTAACTTCCCTGGTGCTATAATGCTTCGTAGAACAAGATGACCCGGCCTTAACTCGCTGAGCTTAACCTTCGGGTCATACCAAGTCTTCGTCTGCTGATGATACTTTGATAAATTAGCTACAGCTCGAAGTCTTGTTTCTTCTAACAAATCTAACGAAGCTTGTCTTTCTTCTTCGATGTCTAGTTCGGTGCTGCGAAATGATCCCCCTTTGAGCTCCGTTGGAGTCATTGCTTCATCTCCGAATAGTAGTCTGAACGGAGTAAAACCTGTGGACCTTGTTTGCGTAGTCCGAATGGACCACAGAATCTTCGGAAGCTCTTCGGTCCACAGTCCCTTTGATAATCCTACTATTCTTCGATTTAGCCCTGATAAAATATTTCCATTGGCTCGCTCAACGGCTCCATTCGACTGAGGATGTCTCACTGCAGCAAAACATAGTTGAATGCCTAGGTCTTCGCAAAACTTCCTGAAGGGTTCTGCGTCGAACTGTGTTCCATTATCAACTGTGAGATATCTAGGCACTCCGAACCGGCAAATAATGTTCTTCCAGAAGAATTTCTGTACATTGTTCGAAGTGATAGATGTTAAGGGCTCTGCTTCCACCCACTTAGAAAAATATTCAATGGCTACCACTGCGAACTTCAGATTTCCCTTTGCTAACGGAAAGGGACCAATTAGATCCATACCCCATCTGGCCATGGGCCATACCGGAGCAATGACTTGAAGAGCTGTTGGTGGGCGATGACTCCGTCGACCCATCCACTGGCATCCATGACAAGTGCGGACCAAGCTCTCCGCATCAGCTGTTATTGTGGGCCAATAAAGCCCCTGGCGAAGTGTTTTTCCTGCCAGTGCTCTAGGGGCTAAATGACTTCCACAAAGGCCTTCGTGAATTTCTCGAAGAATTTCTTGGCCTTCGGCTTGAGATATACATCGGAGTAGAGGGGAACATACTCCGGCCTTGTATAATATACCGTTGATTAACTGATAGTTTCTTGCTCTGAGCTTTAATCTTGACAATTGGGGCTCTTCGGGCAAATTTGTTCCTCCTTGCAAGAGTTCTATGATGGAATCTTTCCAATCTGCACTAGGAATGCAGAGAATCTCTGCAGAAGCAACTTGTGGCACCGAAGGTACATTGAGCTCCTCATAGAAAGCTTCGTCAGGCACATCCACAGCTCCGGCAGCAGCCTTCGCTAAAATGTCCGCTTGCACGTTTTCAGCTCTTGGTATACTCCGAATGGAAATACCCTTGAAATGTGCTTCGATCTTGCGAATTTCTTCCAAGTACTTTGCAAGCTATGGATGTCGGACTTGAAAACTTTTGTCTACGTGCCCTGCTACTATCTGAGAATCTGTTTTTATAATTATCCTTGTAGCCCCTAGAGCACGTGCTTTCCGGAGTCCCAATAAAATTCCTTCGTACTCCGCTATATTATTGGTAGACTTAAAGTTGAGTCTTGCAGAGTACATTGCTCTTTGTCCTGACGGTGAAATCAATACTGCCCCAATGCCTGCTCCGGATGCTTGGAAAGCCCCATCGGAGTAAATAGTCCAAACTCCGTCATCTGATTTCTCCGGAGTCAACTTCGCAGGTGGAGTCCACTCTGCTACGAAGTCTGCTAGGACTTGAGATTTGATAGCTGTCATTGCCAGGAAAGATATGCCGAAGGGTGCTAGTTCTACTGCCCACTTTCCAATCCTTCCAGTGGAATCTTTGCTTCGGAGCATATCTCCTAAAGGATACGAAGTTGGTACAATTACATTATGAGCCAAAAAATAATGTCTTAGCTTCCTCGAAGCCATTATCAGAGCATAAACGAACTTCTCAAGTTCGGAGTATCTTGTCTTCGCTCCTGACAATGCTTCGGATACAAAATAGACAGGATTTTGGACCAACTTCCCATTGATATCCGCTTCTCTGACAAGGACTGCGCTGACAGCTGAGCCTGTAGCTGCAAGATACATAAGTAGGGTTTCGTCCGCAATAGGCACCGTAAGTGTAGCAAGATTGCTGAGATAATCTTTAATATCTTCGAAGCTTTTCTGACACTCCGGTGTCCATGCAAAATCTTCAGACCCTTTCAAAGCTTTAAAGATTGGCAAGCTCCTCTCCGCAAACCTTGATAAAAACCTGCTAAGTGCGGCCAGACGTCCGGTCAGCTTTTGCACTTGCTTTAAATTCTCCGGAGGAGCCATCTTCTGCAGCGCAGTTATTTGAGTAGGGCTAGCTTCAATTCCCCTGCTTGAAACTAAGTACCCTAACAACTTTCCAGCCTTAGCTCCGAATATACATTTTTCGGGGTTAAGATGGATCCCACATGCCCTGAAGGCTATTGAATGTTTCTGCTAAGTCTAGGCTATGTTGGTGCTTTAAAGCACTCTTTATTACAATATCATCCATATAGGCCTCTACATTGCGACCTAGTTGATGACCTAGAGCCTTAGCATCTAATCTTGAAAAAGTAGCCCCGACATTTCTTAGGCCGAAGGGCATTCTTACATAGCAGAAGACTCCCGAAGGAGTTACAAAGCTTGTCTTGATTTCATCTTCGCGCTTCAACCATATTTGATGATAACCAGAATACGCGTCGAGGAAGCTTAGTAACTCCGAACCTGTAGTGGAGTCAACTAGTTGATCAATTCGGGGCATGGGGTAGGGGTCACGTGGGCACGCTTTATTCAAAGATGTGAAATCAATGCACATGCACCACTTTCCGGAAGACTTCTTTCTGACGAAGACTAGGTTGGCTAACCATTCTGTATGGGCCACTTCTCTGATAATCCCAGCCTTCAACAGTTTTTCAACTTCGTCCTTAGCTAGAGCAGCTCTCTCTGCGGACATCTTCCGGAGCCCTTGTCGAACAAGCCGGGCCTTCGGGTTTACAAGCAAACTGTGCTCAATAATATCCCGATCGACTCCGGTGATATCTTCGTCAGACCAAGCGAAGACATCCAAATTTTCTTCTACGACCTTTTCCAAGGAAGTTGCAACTTCAGGAGGTAAATCTTTACCAAATTGAAATGTGTATTCTTTACCATCTTTGACAATGACCTTCGTTGCAATCTCTCCTTCGGGACTTGGTCTTGGAAATGACTTCTTCGAAGCTTCGGAGGAGGCTGAAAAAATTTCTTCATTATCTTGGACACTGTTTACTTGCCTCGGATCAAGAGGAGGACCATGACCATATTCTGCCCTCCGAGCCATGGCTTGATCTCCGAAGACTGTCAGGACTCCTGCTCGTGTGGGCATCTTTATGCACAAGTAGTTGTGATGCGCCACAGCTCCGAACTGATTCAACATGCCCCGTCCGAAGATGACATTATAAGCATACGGGGCATCTACCACATCAAAGATAACTTCTTCAGTTTGTGCTAGTAAACCTTCTCCGAAGGTTACTTCTAGGCCTATCTGGCCGAGTGCATCAAGCGGAGGTCCTGCGAAGCCTTGCAGAGGACGAGCCGCTGGGAGAAGATGCTTCCGGGAAATGCATAACTGATCGAAGGCTTGTACAAAGATGATATCTGCTGAACTACCTCCGTCAATTAGCACCCTTCGGACTTCAGTCCCTGCAATATCAGCTGTGATAACCAATGGATCTGCATGCGGGAACTTAATACCAGCTGCATCCTCCGCAGAGAAAGATATTGGAACATGAGACCACTCCGGCATTGCAGCTGCAGATGACGAAGTCCCAATATGGCCTACTTCCCGAACGTACTCTCTTCGCTGTCTCTTGGACATGCTTCCGAGGGTACCTCCTCCGGAGATAGGGAGAACTACTCTCTTTCCTCTATCTTGCCCTTCTTCTTGCTTCGGAGGTGGCATAACATTGGCCACCGGAGGATGCCTTGCAGCATCAAAATTTTCTATCCGCGCCACAGCCTGGACCGGCTCCGGGCACACTGCTGCTGCTGGTCTTCGGTCGGTGCTACCTCGACCCGAAGTTCTCTCCAAGTATTCTCCCCGAAGGGTAAGAATAGCCTTGCAAGTGTCAGTTGCATGGCTTCGATTCTCTCCATGAATACAGCAAAAAAGGGTCTGGCCCTTGCCAGCCGTTTTCCCTGGCGGCCTCCAGCCGCTGGACTTGTTCCCCGCAGACTGTGGAGCTCTTGGTGCAAACTTCTGTGAGGGTGCAATGTTTAAGACTTCAGAGCGAGGGTGCTTTTGCCCTCTTCTTCTATCATGTTGCACTTCGAAGACTGGTTCTTGCGGCTGTGCCGAAGTCTTCACCTCTGCTTTAACTTCTGTCAATACTGTCGAAGTAGCAGTAGTCCTCCGAAGCCAACCTTCTTCTGACTTCGAGTACTCCTCGAAGTACGACATCAGCTGTGATACTGTGGTGATGCTCTTCCGATGCAGTTTATCCAGAAGGCCTTTATGACTGACGCCTTCCCGAGCCGCATCAACCACCGAAGATGTGGACAGCCCCCGGATTTGCGACTTCGTGTGAGCGAAGCGCTTGAAGTACTGCCTCAATGTTTCTCCGGGGAGCTGTTTCACTTGGAAAAGGCTTCCTGTCGACATGGGGGGCACGAAGGTGCCCTGAAAGTTGCTTATAAACTTCCTCTTCAATTGTGACCACGAAATGATTGATCCTGGCTTTAAAGACCAGAACCATCTCAGCGCCACTCCTTGAAGAGCTAATGGGAAGCACTTCGCCATAGTCTCTCTGTCTCCGCCGCTAGCCTCAATTGCTAGGGCATAAGAACGCGCAAACTCACTGGGATCTTCGTCTCCGGCATACTTGCAGAGCTTCGAAGTTTTGAACTTCGGATCGAAGCGAACCTTCTGAAGCTCAGGATGCAACGGAGATTCATTGTCGTAAGAGGCGTTCTCTGGGGCTTCGGGATAACCAAGATCGTCGTCTTCGGGCACTTCGGGGATAGCTGGGGTGGCTTGAGAGCGAAGCCTGTTCGCAGCCTCTTGTCGCCACCTCGCTACCTCAGCTTGAAGATTGGCCATTTGAGTGGCCATGTCTCCAAGGCTATCTTCATCTCCTCCGGAAGGACCTTCCGGGTCTTGAGAACTGGTATGATCAGTTCGAATCGGAATGGAGGGTGGCGGAGTGGCTCCGGGCGGTCGGAGTATGGAAGGGGTTGGTGGAGAGGTTTCGTATCCTCGAGGAATAGAAGCCCCTTGCGGAGTTTGAGGTGGAGGGATAGTCGAAGGCCCTCCGACTTCAACTGTGTCGAAGGGTATCTCTCCGGAGATCCGAGAGGACCTCCGAGTGGGATTGCGAGGTGCGCTCCGCTTAGGAGGCATGATGTAAGAAGTTGGTAGAGAACGAAGTTTTTTGGACTAGGTTCCCCACGGACGGCGCCAACTGTTGGCGTAAAAGATTACGCTAACAGGTTTCTGTAGAAAAGAAACTAACAAACGAAGTGTTTGCGAAGCAAACTGTTCTAAGCCTCCGAAAGGATAATAGCTTAGAATAGTTCGAAAGTGTGTATTGAATCACTTGTAATCGGTCCCTATTACAGGGTGAAATGGGGGGTATTTATAGGCTTAAACATTAAGGAAAAGACCTATTTACCCCCTCTATTACAACCGACATTAAGGAAACTATTCAGTTTCCTTAATAGGGCTAAAATAGTAAAAGACTAATCTAATAAGATAGAAGATAAGTCTTCCATCTTAGCTGGCAGAAAAGATCCTGAAGGGCTTTGGTTCGAAGGCATACTTCGAACCAGTGTCTGTCTTCGGGCTTCGAACCAGGTTCTGGGCATCTTCGAAGATGGTCTTCGGACAATCTTCGAACTGGTTGGCTGTCTTCATGTTGCTTTGGCAATAACCCCGAAGATGAGATATTTTCCCCCAACACTTAGAAACGAGTTGACCTGGATATTTAATCACTGTGCTCGAACTCGAATAATTGGATCTTAGTATTCATGTATGGTTGTATCATTCGTAGGGATGTCCTCATCACTGAAGTCCGGAGAGTGCTAATTGATGGAGGGAGTTTAGCAGATATCATCTTCATTCAAGCCTTCGATCAGCTTTGTATCTCTAGGAAACATCTCCTCCCCACATCTCGTCCCTTGCAAGGCTTCGCAGGATCTCTTTGTGCCGTTGGCCAGATAGGTCTTGAGATTGCTTTCAGAGAGGGGCTCCTAGCAAGGACGGAGGAAGTAATCTTCGATGTTGTAGATGGCACTTATGCATATAATGTTATCTTCGGAAGGGGCATGTTAAATCAGTTTGGAGCCGTGGCGCATCATAACTATTTATGTATGAAGATGCCAACGCAAGAGATAGTACTCACTGTCTTCGGAGATCAAGCCACTGCGCGAATGGAAGAATATGTTCATGGACCCCCTCTCGACCCGAGACACATGAATAATGTAGAAGGCAATTCGGAGGATATCTCTGCTTCAGGCGAATCTTCGAAAAAATCCTTCCCAAGACCTAGCCCCGATGGAGAAATTCTAACGAAGGTCATTGTAAAAGACGACAAAGACTATTCTTTTCAGTTCGGCAAAGAAAAAGTAGTCGAAGAAAATTTGGATGTCTTTTCTTGGTCTGATGAAGACATTCCAGGAGTTAGTCAAGATATCATTAAGCATAGCTTGCTTGTAAACCCGAGGGTTTGACCTGTTCGACAAGGACATTGGATGTTATCCGTAGAAAGGGCCATCCTTGCTAAAGCAGAAGTGGAGAAGTTAATGAAGGTTGGGATTATCAGAGAAGTAGCTCATATGGAGTGGTTAGCTAACCCAGTCTTCGTCAGGAAAAAATCCTACGGGAAGTGGCGCATGTGTATTGATTTTACATCTTTGAATAAAGCATGCCCACGTGACCCCTATCCCATGCCCCGAATTGATCAATTAGTTGATTCCACTGCTGCTTCGGAGTTATTAAGCTTCCTCGACGCGTATTCTAGCTATCATCAAATTTGGTTAAAGCGCGAAGATGAAATCAAAACAAGCTTGGTAAATCCTTCGGGAGTCTTCTGCTATGTAAGAATCCCTTTTGGCTTGAGAAACGTCGGGGCAACTTTTTTGAGTTTAATTGCTAAGGCTCTAGGTCATCAAATAGGCCACAATGTAGAAGCCTATATGGATGATATTGTAATAAAGAGTGCTTTAAAGCACCAACATAGCCTAGACTTAGTAGAAACATTTGACAGCCTTCGGGCGTGTGGAGTCCGTCTCAACCCCGAAAAATGTATCTTCGGGGCTCAGGCTGGGAGGTTGCTAGGGTATCTAGTTTCGAGTAGAGGGATTGAAGCTAGCCCCACTCAAATAACTGCATTGCAAAGGATGGCTCCACCAGAAAAATTAAAGTAGGTACAAAAGCTGACTGGCCGCCTAGCAGCACTTAGTAGATTTCTAGCAAGATCCGCAGAACGAAGCATGCCTATTTTCAAAGCATTGAAAGGGTCCGAAGATTTTGCATGGACACCAGAGTGTCAAAAGAATTTTGATGATATTAAAAATTATCTCAGCAACCTCGCTACAATCACTGTGCCCGTTGTAGATGAAACCCTACTCCTCTACCTTGCAGCTACTAGCTCCGCTGTCAGTGCAGTCCTTTTCAGAGAAGTTGATTTCAATCGGAAGTTGGTGCAGAGTCCGGTCTATTTTGTATCCAAATCTTTATCTGGAGCAAAAACAAGATATTCCGAGCTTGAGAAGTTCACTTATGCTCTCATAGTGGCTTCGAGGAAATTACGACATTATTTTCTAGCACATAATGTAATTGTACCAACTTCATATCCTTTGGGATATATGCTCCGAAGCAAATATTCTATGGGAAGAATTAGAAAATGGGTCGTTGAGCTAGCACCCTTCGGCATCTCCTTCATAGCAAGAACAACAATCAAGTCTCAAGTGGTGGCAGATTTTGTGGCAGAATGGACTCCATCTGCAATATGGGCTCCGGAGAAATCAAATTAAGTAATTTGGACCATATACTCCGACGTAGCTTTCCAAGCATCTGGAGGAGGCATTGGAGCAGTAATAATTTCGCCTTCAGGGCAAAGAGCAATGTACTCCAGAAGGCTCGACTTTAAGTCCACTAATAATATAGTGCAGTATGAAGGAATTTTGTTAGGACTTCGAAAAGCGCGTGCTTTGGGTGCTACGAGAGTTTTCATTAAAACAGATTCTCAAATTGTAGTAGGGCATGTTGATAAAAGTTTTCAGGTCCGTCATCTGCAGGTTGCTAAATATTTGGAAGAGATCCGTAAGATCGAAGCAGCATTCAAAAGGATTTCCATCCGAAGCATACCAAGAGCTGAAAATGTGTAAGATGATACCCTAGCGAAAGTTGTAGCCAGAGCTATGGACATTCCAGAAGGAGCGTTTTACAGAGAACTTACTTCACCTTCGGTGCCACAAATTCCTCCTGCGGAGGTTCTTTTCATTCCAAGCACTGACTAGTGGAGCTCAATCATGGAGTTATTGCAAGGTGAAGCAAATTTGCCAGAAGGACCATAGCTTTCGAGGCTGAAGCTAAGAGTTCGGAATTATCACGTAATCAACGGTATTCTCTACAAGGCCGGAGTATGTTCCCCTCTACTGTGATGTATATCTCAAGCCGAAGGTCAAGAGATACTCCGAGAAATTCATGAAGGCCTTTGTGGTAGCCATCTGGCCCTCCGAGCTTTAGCAGGAAAAACACTTCGCTAGGGGCTTTATTTGCCTACAATAGTGGCTGATGCGAAGAGCTTAGTCCGCACTTGCCAAGGTTGTCAATGGATGGGAAGACGAAGTCATCGTCCGCTAATGACTCTTCAAGTCATTGCTCTAGTTTGGCCTATGGCCAGATGGGGCATGTATCTCATTGGCCCCTTCCCAGTAGAAAAAGGAAATACGGAATTCGCAGTGGTAGCAATTGAGTATTTTTCCATGTGGGTCGAAGAAGAACCCCTCATAGCTATGACTTCGAATAATGTACAAAAGTTCTTTTGGAAAAATATTATATGCAGATTCAGAGTGCCTCGATAGCTCACAGTCGACAATGGGACACGGTTTGATGCGGAGCCCTTTAGGAAGTTTTGTGAAGATCTTGGCATACAAATATGCTTTGCAGCTATGTGCCATCCTCAGTCTAACGGAGCTGTCGAAAGGGCTAATGGTAATATTTTATCAGGGCTGAATCGAAGAATAGTGCGGTTAGCAAAGGTACTGTGGACTGAAGAACTCCCGAAGATTTTATGGTCCATTCGGACCACTCAAACGAGGTCTACAGGTTTTACTCCTTTTAGATTATTATTCGGAGATGAAGCTATGACACCGACAAAGCTCAAAGGAGGATCTCTTCGCACCACCGAACCTAAAATAGAAGGAGAAAGGCAAGCTTCGCTTGATTTAACAGAAGAAACAAGGCTTCGAGTTGTGGCTAATTTGTCGAAATATCAACAGCAAACGAAGACTTGTAATGACCCGAAGGTTAAGCTTAATGCACTTAAACTAGGTCATTTTGTTTTGTGAAGCATTATAGCACTAGTGAAATTAGGAAATAAGTGGGAAGGTCCATACATCATTCTACATTCAGGATGCCCTGGTTTTTTTAAGCTAGCTAATTTAGAAGGCGAAGAGTTAAAGCATGCCTGGCATGTGGAGCACCTAAAGCGATATTTTGCATAGGGGCTCCTTGTATTCATCTGTAAACACCTTCTGAATAAATAAAGTTCATGGTTCAGATAATTCCTACCTCTCAAACACTTCATACTTCTAGTGGACGCACTAGAGGAATGAAGTTGGCTGTGAGGGAAGTGTCATTCATTTGAACCAATTTTGCGGACTTCGAACCACTGGTTCGAAGCTTCCGACGAGACGGGAAAGTAACAGAAAAATGGATTCCAGGCCACCGGCTTGAAAGCATCAGTAAAAAGAGTCCAAGAAGACCAAATGATATAGATTCCAGGCTCCGGCTTGAAAGCATCCATAAAAAGAGTCCAAGGAGACCACTGTGCGAATTCCGAACCACTGGTTTGATAGCATTCGCAAAAAGAGCCGAAGGAGGCCAAACAAAACAGACTTTGAGCTAATAGCTCAAAACGTCTATAAAAAGAGTCCAAAGCGACCAATTGTTTTGGATGCTAAGGTATCCGAAAAAGAGTCCGAAGTGACTACCTTCAAACAAAAAGGTACTAAGTTACCAGTTTTCAGACTCCGAGTTAATAGAGTCGAAGACATTTTTCGAGATCTTAGTCAATCTCTAAGTTGATAAGGGGCTCTGAGCCTCCAAAATTGTACTCCTAACTAAAGTTATTTTCGTTGCGCGTAACCAACTTCGACCAAGCTTCGAAGTTGCTTACACCCAAAGTGGGGCTAGGAAGTAGGGAGACAATTCTGAAACTTTAATCTTTATCATTCAAACAGATTACATTACATCATGAAAAGTCTGTATCTATACCGAGAAGGAAACGAAGACCTCTTCGATTCCTAGAACTACCACTAAAGCTACACTACTACAAAGCGATACTATAGCGGCGGGCAAAACCGACTTGTAGTGGCGGGCATCCAGTCTGCCTCTGCTATAACGCCACTGCTATCCCTGGTTAGCAGTGGCGGGAAGAGTGCCCGCCACCGCTGTGTCAACAGCAGTAGCCGGCGCGCTGACCTCATCTGCCCGCCACTACTACTGATAACAGCAGTGGCGGGTAGATGAGGTCAGCGCGCCCGCCACCACTGTGTCAACAGCAATAACGGGCGCACTGACCTCGTCTGCCCACCACTGCTGTTATCAATAGCAGTGGCGGGCAGATGATGTCAGCGCACCCGCCACCATTGTGTCAACAGTAGTAACGGGCGCGCTGACCTCATCTGCCCGCCACTGCTGTGTATAACCCATAACAAAGAATGTTGTGATCCATAATTCACAGTCCCACAAACCAAAACACAGAAATTAGATGCTTCACACAGCCATCCACATACACAGCAGCAAAACATCCACATATCCACATACACATCCACAACCATAACACATCAACACAACAACCATCCATCTCATCAATTTACAAAAATTTACAAAGTTTACATTATATGCTTCACACAGCCATCTACATACACAGCAACAACAACAACAACACATTTCATCACACATCAAGTCTAAAAAGTTTACATCTATCAAAATTTCAAAATTAACCATTGTTTCAAAAAATACATGCTCATGCGATTTATGTTTTCTTGGAAGGCCAACTCATATCTTTGTTTGCCTTTTCATTCTTCCGGCCCAATCATACAGAGTTGGATGCTTGGCCACTTCACTCTCATGATCGAACAATGCTCCAAGCTCATGAAGAATCTCATGCATCGTGAAGCGGCACATCCTTGATATGATTTCGTACATTTGTGATTCTGAGAGTTGGCTCTTCTGGGCAACGGTTGATGGACCTGACGCCTGCATACGTAACATATAAGTACATACGCTGCAAGTTATATTAGATTAACACACAAGAAATCAACTTACTTCTTTAGTATCCTCAGATACTGTCCGCCCAAACTTTCCTAAGTTATTGCTCATGAAATCACAAGTATAATAGCCGCAATGCACGAAACCAAGAGATTGTTTGTGACACATCAAAATAGACAAAGTTAGAACGATATATAGGTTGGCTTTATCAATTGAATTAAGAAATTTAAAAATATAATATTACCGGATAGTTGGTTCTGATAAGCATATCTTTCGGCCTCTGTGGATCATGTGGGCCACCTAACTTTTCCACGTAGTATTTGTATGCACTCTGAATAACATTTAATATATCTTGATATTCTTTTTTGGGTTTGTCGAGCGAGTCGAGCACATAAACCCTTGAGCTCTTTGGGTATATCAGAAGTGCAATCCAATGATCACTGTCGAAAGAAGTAATATATGATTATGTTAGTTTCATAATCGATAAAACGTGATTAAGTGGATATAGTGGGTATACTTACTTAAAGTTATATGCCCCACTTATCATTTCTCTGTCCTTTCATTGATCCATGCACCGCGCAATATACAACACGGCACAACTCCTTTTCTTCTTCTTAAGTGTGTCTTCGTCTTTATTGAACATCTTTCTTTGAAATTTTTTCTTACCCGTAGTCAAGTACTTGCTATCGTTTTGTTTTAGTTTCGGGTTCAACGCACTTTGGCTTATGAATGACGGGTTCAAGTACCCATACATATTAGACTCATCACAAATTGAATTACAACTGCATATGTTTTTGAAACAATAGTCAATATAAGACATTATTTATTTTTGCTTTGTATTGACAAAGTATAAAGTACTTACATGCACCAGAGCATCATGCTTGTGATGTCGGTTCAGTTCAGACGAAACATCCGATGGAAGTCGTCGAAAAATAGTGCAAGCTTAAACTCTGGGCAGTTGAATATTTCTTGTGGAACCTTCAGTTCTATTTGTGTTACTCCTAATGAAGACGCTTTGAGGTACCAGTCATGAAATGTTTTCATCATCCAAGGCATACTCTTAAGTACTCCTTGGGGTAATAATGGTTTGCCTAGTTCGTATTCGATATAATCCTTGTCTCCGTAGGTCCATTTATCAACAGAAAGTGAGCCCGCATGCTTTTGTACTGGAGCCTTTATGGGAGCCGCTTCGGGCGTAGAACGTGTTTGCCACATAGTATTAAAAAATTTATGCATCTCAGATTTCGGTGCAAAACACTGCCCAGATTGAACAGTTATCTTGTGGATTGCTAGCTTTGGGCATGCATCGTGTTTTTCAGGCTCGGCAACTAGCACTGGCACTTTTGTTATGGGCTTGGCCACCGACACTTGAGGCTCAGTCGGAACTGGCACTTGAGGCTCAGCCAGAACTGGCACTTGAGGCTCAGCCGGAACTGGCACTTGAGGCTCAGCCGGAACTAGCACTGGCATTTGATCTGGCTCTGGCACATTTGTGTTGGGCTCATCAGTGGGCTCAATCAATGGCACTGGCTTTGTCACTTGAGGATTAGAAGTCACTTTCGATTCTATCACTTCTGCCACTTTATCGGGCACTGGCTCTTCCTCTGCCTCTTCCTCTATCTCACGCTCATCAACAGGTGATAAAGGTCCTATATTTTGCACATCTTGAGATGAAAGATATGTGGGGGATTGTGATGAGACAATAGGCGATTTACTCTGAGAACTTGTCTGCAGTAATTTGATATCTCGGCTCGCCCATAGGACAAAGTTATTCAGAGCATCTCCGATTGTCTCAATCCCCTCATCAGGCATTGGAAGATCCAAGGGGTCATTAATAAATCTGTCGCTGGTGATCTCATTGACCTGAACCTTGGTATAGTCAGCAGGAATAGGCCGATTGTGAAATAAATCCCCAGGCATAGCAATGCCTCTTGCAGCCTCCTGGGAATGCCCTTTACGCCCTATCGGTACATGCAGGCTGCATGGTGTGTCCTCTTTAATATAATTTACAGGAAATTTGTCCTGTACTGAGCCAACACTGCTTGGTACGTCGAGTCGTACCTCTGGCACAATTATTTGTCTCACTGCAGCCTGCATTATGTTTGGATTCTCGTTAATAAATTCAAAAAAGTGTCGCTCCCACTCTGCACGGCGCTATGCGGCGTCGTCTGTGTGCTTGACGCTTCTTGTATGTGGCACCCTCCTGTTTCTTGAAAGTATTTTTCCAGGGTGCTATAGAAGAGACACCTCGGGTGCGCCCTCGATGTTCCTCGTTTCCGAGAGCAGATGTAAGCTGGTCATTACATCCCTCGGGCTTGAACTTTCCAGTCTTCTCCAACTCAGCGATTTCCTGTGCTTTCTGGAATACTTCACTAGTCTGTGAGTCGAAGAGCATATTTTGGCCCTCGGGTGTTTTTTTAGCTCGACCTAGGAGCCATCTCTTAGTGCGCTGATTAGCACCTGAAAACTGTTCAGGTAACCCAGCCGCACGGTCCTCCTCCTCCTTTCTACTCCACTCATCCTCCTTGGCCTTATATCCACCTGGCCCAAGTTTATGTGGGAACTTATTCTTCTTATTAACTTCTTTGAACATTATGCTCTCTTGTTTGGCTTCTTCCGAGCAATGCTGCATTTTGAATTCGTTCCATTCATTTGGCATTATAAAGCCGTAGTCATTGAGCGGTGACTCATCTTTCTGAAGGTATTGTGTGTTCAGTTTAGTCCTAAATGTACGGAGAGCCTTCCCGATAGTCTTCAATGTGGTAGCTTTAGCGTCTTCTAAGCGGTCTTCCGGGAATTTATAATGCGCTTTTATATGCTGCCACAATTCGTTCTTTGTAGCTTCAGGGACAGTCTTCCAATTTTTCCAAACTATCTTACATCGCTCCCTGGCGAGACATCCACAGTCGTTACGCCACTTCACTGTGATTTCTTTTGGCTTCTTTGGAGCACCATCAACATGCACTTCTTCAACCTCATAGATAGCTGTATGCAACTTGTTCTTCTCCCGTTTCCCTCCACTCTTCGCATTTGCAGAGGATGTTGTGGCGGTGGGCTCAACATCTATTCGCTCAGCTGACTCAATAGCTGGGACAATAGTTTTTCTTTTCTCGACTTGGAATAATCGACGCTTGCTTCCCCGCTTTGGACGATCCTACGATGATAGACAATGTGAGCTTCAGGAATGTAATCCTCGGTTAGAAGCTGCTCTGACTTGTTACTAACGGAATAATTACCTCCGCTTGAGCTTCAGGAATGTAATCCTCATCGGCGTCTTCTCTCGTTCTCTTCTTCCTAGGCTCCATTGGATGTTCATTCTCCGGAGAGTGGTACGAAGATTCGCTATCGGAGGATCCTTTAGATGAACCCACTTTATTTGTTTTTGCGGGAGACTCGTAGATGAGCTCCTCGATGGAACATCCTTCTTCCGCCATAGATAAACTATTCATAGTTAAGAGGCTAATGTATCAGAATTTTGGTTATGCAAAAAAGGTCTGCTGTCATATTTTCATAGTTAAGAGGCTATTACTTCCGAAGCCACTATACTAATCCTAAAGTTAGGATATTGTGTTGTTCTCTCTCTCTAGTGTTGTTGAGGCCTCAGCATATTTTGTGTTGTTTTTGAAAATGTTCATGGCTGCCATGGAACCATGTGCACATCCATTCCCTGTCAGCAACACGAGAAAGAATAAGTTGTTGACGGGAATGGATGTGTCACATGGCTTGATGACATACATGAGATAACTCATTAATAATTTGCATCATAGGCCTCTAAAAGGAATTGCGTAATCTAATGTTGGTCTTCAGCCAGATGAAGTTGAGGATTAGTATAGTAGCCTTAGAAGTAATAACAGTAGTAAACAGATCACAGTGTTGTTGAGGCCTCAACATATTTTGTGTTGTTTTTCAAAATGTTCATGGCTGCCATGGAACCATGAGCACATCCATTCCCTGTCAGCAACACAAGAAAGAAGAAGCTTTTTACGGGAATGGATGTGTCCCATGGCTTGATGACTGTTGGCGTAAAAGATTACGCTAACAGGTTTCTGTAAAAGAGAAACTAACAAACGAAGTGTTTGCGAAGAGAACTGTTCTAAGTCTCCGAAAGGATAATAACTTAGAATAGTTCGAATGTGTGTATTGAATAACTTGTATTCGGTCCCTATTACAGGGTGAAATGGGGGGTATTTATAGGCCCAAACATTAAGGAAAAGACCTATTTACCCCTCTATTACAACCGACATAGTGGAAACTATTCGGTTCCCTTAATAGGGCTAAAATGGTAAAAGACTAATCTAATGAGAAAGAAGATAAGTCTTCCATCTTAGCTGGCAGAAAAGATCTTGAAAAGCCTTAGTTCGAAGATGTACTCGGAACCAATGCCTATCTCCGTACTTCGAACTTGGTTCCGGGTATCTTCGAAGATGATCGTCTGGGAACCTTCGAATCCGCTGTCTGCCTTTATGTTGCTTCGGTAATAACCCCGAAGATGAGATATTTTCCCCCACCAGTAGCCCCTCGAATACGCTTCTCCGTTTGACCTGTAACGTTAGGAGAGCAGTATACGGAAGGAAAAGATAACCAAACATAGGAGTTATTGGTTTTTAGTTCATCTCCGAAATGCATGAAGATATAAACTCCGAATCAGTCTTAAGGTAATTGCTTTTCGAACTATCTTAGAACCGACTCAAGAAGTTCGAAAGTCTTTTAGACTTACAGAAAATAGCCGTTAAGTTTCTGTTTTCAACGGAAACTGTAGTAAGCATTAATCTCGGGGAAAAGTAACGGCAAGAATGCGAAACGACATAGACTAACGGTAAAAAAGTAAGATCTAGGCTATAAATAGAAGGCCTAGAACTTACCCGGTTACCTTTTCACCGTCTTCTCGCAACCAAAAACCTTTCGAGCCCTTTGAGTTCTTGAGCCCTAGCCTCCATTTTCCCCAAAGCAATCCATCGACCGCAATGGTGAAGACCAAGGGATCTGCACCTTCGTCGGCCTTGGCCCGGCAGCAGGTGGCTGCAGCAGCAGCGGCGACAACGTTGGCAGCGGCACCTTCGATACCGGCGGTGACATCCATGGCGGCAGGAGGGAGAAATCCCCAAATCGTCGATGACCAAGGTCTGTGCCCGCCATCAACAAAATATTTGGATCAATCTTTCCAGTTGGGACCTTCTACCTGCAAAAGAGAGTCACTGGCAATCACAGCGGGAGGAAAAATCAGTAATGGAATTATGATTCGGAAGCCAGGCAAAGAAATGATTCCATCGCCAAGACCCGGAGAAGTAGTTGTATTCGAAGCCTTCTTCGAAGCTGGCTTGGGCCTTCCTGCAGTAGACTTCCTGGCGGAGGTACTTGATCTGTTCCATGTAACCCTCCCCCAATTATCTCCGAATGCGGTAGCTAGACTGGCTATCTTCGAATGGGCCTTGAGAGCCGAAGGGTGCGAAGGAAGGGCAGAGATCTTCGCTGCATTACATAGGGCTACATGCCAACCAAAGACCTTCGTAGGCCCCGGAGGTGAAAAAGTAGTGGTATCCTTCGGCAGTATCAACTTTAGGCTTCGAGATGAGTATGCCCTCCAATTTCCTGCCAAGGCCATCAATGCAAGATGGTATACTGATTGGATTCTGAGATGGTTCTATGCCGAAGTTGGGGCAAGCAGTCCTCTGGCCGGGCCCCTTAAAGAAATTCAATTCCGGAAGGAAGCTTTGGTGCAGCCCAACGAAGGTCAACTCGAAGCCCGTCTTAACCTGCTTCAAAAGATTAGCCGAAGGTTAAGCATGCGAGACTTAGCCGAAGTATTCCTCGGCCTACAAATTTCTCCGCTGATGGCCAACTGGCCTATCGTCTTCGAGGATGATTCGGAAGGCGGTCTCCGCAAGATTAACTTGCTTTCGAGCCCTACAGGTAACTTTGAAACCAACATGTATTATACATATTTACTTCGAAGAAAGACTAACTTGAATTATTTATTTTTTAGCTTCTTCAGCCCCTATTACTTCAGAGCAAATTATAAGGGCTTCGGAGAAGATTTTGGGTGCCCCAACTCCGACTGAAAAAGAATGGAGAGTTAAATTGGTCTGGAGTTGGGAGAGGTTTAACAGAGTATGGGGAATGTTGGAGATGACTCCGCCCCCTCTGATGGACTGGGTGCCTTCGGAGAAAGGACCCAAGAAGAGGATAGCCGAAGCCGGAGCTTCGAGCTCCGCAATGACACCGGTGAAGAAAGTGGCTCGGAAGCCTAAAAAACCTGCATCTCCGAGCCCAAGAAACTCAACCTCCGGATCTAAAGAAGATGAAGGTAAACTATTAGTGAGGTTGATTGATGAAGATGCGGCTCAAAAAGATATTCATATTGAAGATACTGCAGATATGCCGGAGACTCAGGCTATCATTGAAGAAGTGAGAGCTCCGGATGCTCAAAAGGAAGAGCAAATCGAAGCCCCTGTGGGCGAAGGAGAAGTTGAAGTTACTACAACTTCAGTTGTGGATGAAGGGAGGACTGCTCTTGGAGATACTCCGGCAGTTGAAGTTTTAACTTTGGATTCAGACGAAGACCTCACCTTTGATCCTCTGAGCAGTCCGATGCTCGATCGCCCCCAGAATGTCGAAGGTAAACTTCGCATAATTCTCTTATTATTTTCTGCAAAATTATACAATGTATAATATCTTTGCTTTTGCAGAGCCCCCTTCTGTAGAAGTACATCGCGAAGATCCCATTCCAAGGCCTTCGACAACTTCGGAGCCGCACCCAGAGGTCACTCAACAGGGGCCTAGAAGGGGTAAAAGACATATAGAGCCTCTCCCTACTCAAGGATTAACTTCGTCTGAATCAACAGATGAAAGTGAATCAACTGAGGGGGGGCCATCTACCGAAGTTCCAAGGACCTCAGGAGAACGCTCCGGAGCTTCGCCAAGCAAGGATGACCAAGAGGCTTCGGCAATGCTCCCTCTTTTAACTCCTTTTTTGGAGCAAAGAACCGGGCTTCGGACTCTGCTCAAACCTTTAGGTCGAGTGAGTCGCGAAGTCGGGGAGACAGAGCTGGTATCAATTTTAAGCAGGGCGAAGAGTTCGGAGCTTAACGTTGCTATGGAACGAGCAGCCTACCAGGTACGGAGCACCTTCGAACCAATAGCAAATTATACATGAATAATTTCTTACTTTAGTTTTTTCTTTTCTTAGCAAGCGGTCTTGGCCCGCGCTGCAACTTTATCGAGCGAAAATGAAATTGCTCAGCTTCGGGAAGAAAATGAAGCTCTCAAACACAACTTATCTTTCTCCGAAGCTAGAGTGGTTCAAATGGATAACATGATTTCAACGGAGCGTAGGGCCAGACAGGGCTTGGAGACTGCTAATAAAGAGCTCGAAGCAAAAAGAATCGTGCTTCGAGCAGAAATTGAAAAAGTGCGGTTAGAGCATGCTAGTGCTGGGTCCGAACTTATGAGGCTCCAAGAGGAAGCTAGCCAACTCCTAAATCAGAAGAATATTTTAACTACGGAGAATGCTAGGATTTCCGGAGTTCTAGCGGAAACGACTTCGAGCAAGGATGCATTAATCGAAGAAAAGTTTAAGTCTGAGAAGGTAGCTACGGAGGTCATAGAACAGATGCTAGGTGTTCTGGAGTACTTTGGTACTACTGGATCACTCCCTTCAGATGACAACGTCACTCTGCTGCGCCGGTTAAAAAGGATCCAAGGAGCAGCGAAGCAAATGAAGACGGCAGGCATTCGTTATGGAGAACTCTCCGGACAAGTGTCTGCCCTTGGACTACTTCGTTACTACGAGAATTTGGGCCGAACAATCACTCCGAGCGCAGAGGGCTCCATTACCTTCGACGACGAGCGGCTTTTAAATCCTTCCGAAGGTGTGACTGCTGCCTGGCGAGCCTTTCAAACCTCATGGAGAGCCGAAGGTCGTTCTGCGATCAAGGCTTGGATCGACGAAGGCCAACGCCAGAAGCAAGTTCGGAACCAAGCTTCGAGCAGTCAGCCTCCTCCGAACCCGCAGGTTTAGGAATAATTTAGGATTTTTGACTATGTAAAGCTTCATGCTTGTAAACATTTATCAATGAAAATCTTGTTTGTCATATTTTTAGGCTTTGCCTCTTATGGAAGATATCGAAGTGTTAGAGCTTAATGACGAACTCCGCTCATTATGGAATACCTTCGAACTTCTAAAGACTTACAAGCATCCTCGATTTCTAATTCCTCGAGATGACTCCGGCGTAATTGCGCCCGAAGTAATCAAAGATGTAATGTCTTATATTAAAGAGGAAGAGAAAGAGGTTAACGTAAACACCTTGTCTTCTGAAGACACTATTTGGTCTGAAGACGAAGGTGAAGCTCGAAATAAAAGATCTGAAGATCTTAGAAGCTGGGAAAGAAGCCCTGAAAGGCTTCGAACATGGGCCGAACTTCAACAAGAGCAAAATGATTTTAGAGCTTCGAGGGGGAGGAAGAGAGTTAAACGTAAAGTTATTAGAACTTCCGATGTTGGAACTAGTCGTTCCACCCCTAGCTCTAGGGACCGAAGAGGTCTCCGATTCCTTCTTGGTATAGATACCAATTTTTCATAGTGTAATCTGTAAACACATTTATTTCAATAATGAATGTCGAATTAAAATTGTCTCCATATTTACTAGCCCCTCTTTGGGTATAAGCAACTTCGAAATGTATTCAAAGATGGTTATGCGCAAAGAAAAAACTTCGGAGTACAATTTTTTGGGGGTTTGGAGCCCCTCTGTCATTTAAAGATCTTTTAAAATCTTATGAAATGTCTTCGACTTTTTGCAGTCGGAAGAATGGTAACTTAGTACCTTTGTTTTATGAAAAAAATCACTTGAGATAACGTTCAGGACACTTTAGTGTCTTAAAAAATTTGTCACTTCGGACTATGTTAACAGACATTCGAAGCTCATGGCTCAAATTCTGTTTTGCTTTAGCCACCTTCGGCTTGTTTTTGCGATCTCTGTCGAACCAATGGTTCGGAGTTTGCAATGGTCTCTTTGGACTCTTTTTACGGATGTCTACCAGCCAATGGCTTGGACTCTGCAGATTTTGGCCACCTTCGGCTCTTTTTACGGAAGTCTACCAGCCAATGGCTTGGACTCCGCAGATTTTTGCCACCTTCGGCTCTTTTTACGGAAGTCTACCAGCCAATGGCTTGGACTCCGTAGGATGTGGTTTTGGGCTCTTTTACGGATGCCTACAAGCCGAAGGCCTGGGCTCCGGATTATGCCAGCCCCCACGTCGGAAGCTTCGAACTTTATGGGTTCGAAGTCCGAAAATACAACCCAGCTTCATGACACTTCCCTCTCGGTCGACCCCGCGGTTCCAGTGCGTCCACTTGGAAGCTGGAAGTCTATGAGGGGAAGGCACTATCAGGATCATATGCTTTATTGATTTAGAAGATGATTACAAGCAAATTACAAGGAGCCCTTATGCGAAGTATCGCTTTAGGTGCTCCGCATGCCAAGTATGTGCTAACTCTTCACCTTCTAAATTAGCTAATTTAAATGAACCAGGGCGCCCTGAGCGGACAATTAGGTATGGACCTTCCCATTTATTGCCTAACTTCCCTGGAGCTATAATGCTTCGTAGAACAAGATGACCCGGTCTTAGTTCATTGAGCTTAACCTTCGGGTCATACCAAGCCTTCGTCTGCTGATGATACTTTGATAAATTAACTACAGCCCGAAGTCTTGTTTCTTCTGATAAATCTAACGAAGCTTGTCTTTCTTCTTCAATGTCCGGTTCGGTGCTGCGAAATGATCCCCCTTTGAGCTCTGTTGGAGTCATAGCTTCATCTCCGAATAGTAGTATGAACGGAGTAAAACCTGTGGACCTTGTTTGCGTAGTCCGAATGGACCACAGAATCTTCGGAAGCTCTTCGGTCCACAGTCCCTTTGCTAATCCTACTATTCTTCGATTTAGCCCTGACAAAATATTTCCATTGGCTCGCTCTACGGCTCCATTAGACTGAGGATGCCTCACTGCAGCAAAACATAGCTGAATGCCTAGATCTTCGCAAAACTTCCTGAAGGGTTCTGCGTCGAATTGTGTTCCATTATCAACTGTGAGGTATCTAGGCACTCCGAACCGGCAAATAATGTTCTTCCAGAAGAATTTCTGTACATTGTTCGAAGTGATAGCTGTTAAGGGTTCTGCTTCCACCCACTTAGAAAAATATTCAATAGCTACCACTGCGAACTTCAGATTTCCCTTTGCTACCGGAAAGGGACCAATTAAATCCATACCCCATCTGGCCATAGGCCATACCGGACCAATGACTTGAAGAGCTGTTGGTGGGCGATGACTCCGTCGACCCATCCTTGACAAGTGCGGACTAAGCTCTCCGCATCAGCTATGATTGTAGGCCAATAAAGCCCCTGGCGAAGTGTTTTTCCTGCCAAAGCTCTAGGGGCTAAATGGCTGCCACAAAGGCCTTCATGAATTTCTCGAAGAATTTCTTGGCCTTCGGCTTGGGATATACATCGGAGTAGAGGGGAACATACTCCGGCCTTGTATAATATACTGTTGATTATTTGATAGTTTCTGGCTCTGAGCTTTAATCTTGACAACTGGGGCTCTTCGGGCAAACTTGTTCCTCCCTGTAAAAGTTCCATGATCGAATTTTTCCAATCTACACTAGGAATGCAAAGAATCTCCGCAGAAGGAATTTGTGGCACCGAAGGTATATTGAGTTCCTCGTAGAAAGCTTCTTCGGGCACATCCACAGCTCCGGCTGCAGCCTTCGCTAAGATGTCCGCTTGCACATTTTCCGCTCTTGGTATACTCCGAATGGAAATACCCTTGAAGTGTGCTTCGATTTTACGGATTTCTTCTAAATACTTTGCAAGCTGTGGATGCCAAACTTGGAAACTTTTGTCTACGTGCCCTGCTACTATCTGAGAATCTGTCTTTATAATTATTCTCGTAGCCCCTAGAGCACGTGCTTTTCGAAGTCCCAATAAAATCCCTTCGTACTCCGCTATATTATTGGTAGACTTAAAGTTGAGTCTTGCGGAGTACATTGCTCTTTGCCCTGACGGTGAAATCAACACTGCCCCAATGCCTGCTCCGGATGCTTGGAAAGCCCCATCTGAGTAAACAGTCCAAACTCCATCACTTGACTTCTCCGGAGCCAAATTTGCAGGTGGAGTCCACTCTGCTACAAAGTCTGCTAGGACTTCGATTTGATAGCTGTCCTTGCCAAGAAAGATATGCCAAAGGGTGCTAGCTCGACTGCCCACTTTCCAATCCTTCCAGTGGAATCGTTGCTTCAGAGCATATCTCCTAAAGGATACGAAGTTGGTACAATTACATTGTGAGCCAAAAAATAATGTCTTAGCTTCCTCGAAGCCATTATCAGAGCATAAACGAACTTCTCAAGTTCGGAGTATCTTGTCTTCGCTCCTGATAATGCTTCGGATACAAAATAAACATGATTTTGGACCAACATCCCATTGAAATCCACTTCTCTGACAAGGACTACGCTGACAGCAGAACCTGTAGCTGCAAGGTACAGGAGTAGGGTTTCGTCCGCATTAGGCACCGTGAGTGTAGCAAGATTAATGAGATACTCTTTAATATCTTCGAAGCTTTTCTAACACTCCGGTGTCCATGCAAAATCTTCGGACCCTTTCAATGCTTTAAATATAGGCAAGCTCCTCTCCGCAGACCTTGATAAAAACCTGCTAAGTGCTGCCAGACGCCCAGTCAGCTTTTGCACTTGCTTTAAATTTTCCGGAGGAGCCATCTTCTGCAGCGCAGTTATTTGAGTAGGCTAGCTTTAATTCCCCTGCTTGAAACTAAATACCCTAACAATTTTCCAGCCTTAGCTCCGAATATACATTTTTCGGGGTTAAGACGGATCCCACATGCCCGAAGGCTATTGAATGTTTCTGCTAAGTCTAGGCTATGTTGGTGCTTTAAAGCACTCTTTATTACAATATCATCCATATAGGCCTCCACATTGCGACCTAGTTGATGACCTAGAGCCTTAGCAACTAATCTCGAAAAAGTAGCCCCGGCATTTCTTAGGCCGAAGGGCATTCTTACAGAACAGAAGACTACCGAAGGAGTTACGAAGCTTGTCTTGATTTCATCTTCGCGCTTCAACCATATTTGATGATAACCAGAATACGCGTCAAGGAAGCTTAATAACTCCGAACCTGCGGTGGAGTCAACCAGCTGATCAATTCGGGGCATGGGGTAGGGGTCACGTGGGCATGCTTTATTCAAGGATGTGAAATCGATGCACATGCGCCACTTCTCGGAAGACTTCTTTCTGACGAAGATTGGGTTGGCTAACCATTCTGTGTGAGCCACTTCTCTGATAATCCCAGCCTTCAACAATTTTTCAACTTCGTCCTTAGCTAGAGCAGCTCTTTCTGCGGACATCTTCCGGAGACCTTGTCGAATAGGCCGGGCCTTCAGGTTTACAAGTAAACTGTGTTCAATGATATCCCGATCGACTCCGGTGATATCTTCGTCAGACCAAGCAAAGACATCCAAATTTTCTTCCACCACCTTTTCCAAGGAGGTTGCAACTTCGGGAGGTAAATCGTTGCCAAATTGAAAAGTATACTCTTTAGCATCTTTAACAATGACCTTCGTTGCAATCTCTCCTTCGGGACTTGGTCTCGGAAAGTACTTCTTCGAAGCTTCGGAGGAGGCTGAAAAAATTTCTTCATTATCCTGCACACTGTTTACTTGCCTCGGATCAAGAGGGGGACCATGACCATATTCCACCCTCCGAGTAATGGCTTGATCTCCGAAGATTGTAAGGACTCCTGCTTGTGTGGGCATCTTCATGCACAAATAATTGTGATGCGCCACAGCTCCGAACTGGTTTAGCATGCCCCTCCCGAAGATGACGTTGTAAGCATACGAGGCATCTATCACATCGAAGATTACTTCTTCAGTCCGGGCCAATAAACCTTCTCCGAAGGTAACTTCCAGGCCTATCTGGCCAAGTGCATCAAGCGGGGGTCCTGCGAAGCCTTGCAGAGGATGAGCCGCTGGAAGGAGATGCTTCCTGGAAATGCACAACTGATCGAAGGCTTGAACAAAAATAATATCTGCCGAACTACCTCCGTCAATCAGCACCCTTCGGACTTTAGTGCCCGCAATATTAGCAGTGATAACCAATGGATCTGCGTGCGGGAACTTAATACCAGTTGCATCCTCCGCAGAAAAGGATATCGGAACGTGAGACCACTCCGGCATTGCAGCTGCAGACGACGAAGTCCCAATATGACCTACTTCCCGAACGTACTCTCTTCGCTGTCTCTTGGACATGCTTCCGAGGGTACCTCCTCCGGAGATAGGGAGAACTACTCTTTTTCATCTATCTTGCCCTTCCTCTTGCTTCGGAGGTGGCATAACATTGGCCACCAGAGGGTGTCTTGCAGCATCAAAATTTTCTATCCGCGCCACAGCCTGGACCGGCTCTGGGCGCGTTGCCGCTGGACTTCGGTCGGTACTGCCTCGACCCGAAGTTCTCTCTAAGTACTCTCCCCTTAGGGTAAGTATAGCCTTGCAAGTATCAGTTGCATGGCTTCGATTTTCTCCGTGAATGCAGCAGAAAAGGGTCTGGCCCTTGCCAGCCGTTTTCCCTGGCGGCCTCCAGCCGCTGACCTTGTTCCCCGTAGACTGTGGAGCTCTTGGTGCAAACTTTTGTGGGGGTGCAATATTCATGACTTCAGAGCGAGGGTGCTTTTGTCCTCTTCTCCGATCATCTTGCACTTCGAAGACTGGTTCCTGCGGCTGTGCCGAAGTTTTCACTTCTACTTTGACTTCTTGCAATATGGATGAAGTAGCAGCAGTCCTCCGAAGCCAACCCTCTTCTGACCTCGCATACTCCTCGAAGTATGACATCAACTGAGAGACCGAGGAGATGCTTTTCCGATGAAGCTTATCCAGAAGGACTTGATGACTGACGCCTTCCCGAGCTGCATCAACCACTGAAGATGCGGACAGCCCCCGAATTTGCGACTTCGTATGAGCGAAGCGCTTAAAGTACTGCCTCAATGTTTCTCCGGGGAGCTATTTCACCTGGAAAAGGCTTCCTGTTGACATAGGAGGCACGAAGGTGCCCTGAAAGTTGCTTATAAACTTCTTCTTCAGCTGCGACCATGAATTGATTGATCCTGGCTTCAAGGACCAGAACCATCTCAATGCCACTCCTTGAAGAGCTAAAGGGAAGCACTTCGCCATGGTGTCTCGAACTCCTCCGCTAGCCTCAATTGCTAGGGCATAAGAACGAACGAACTCTCTGGGATCTTCATCTCCGGCATACTTGCAGAGCTTCAAAGTTTTAAACTTTGGATCAAAGCGAACCTTCTGCAGCTCAGGATGCAGCGGAGATTCATTGTCGAAGGAGGCGTTCTCCGGGGCTTCGGGATAATCGATATCATCGTCTTCGGGCACTTCTGGGATGGTTGGGGTGGCTTGAGAGCGAAGCCTGCTCGCAGCTTCCTGTCGCCACCTTGCCACTTCAGCTTGAAGGTTGGCCATTTGAGTGGCCATATCTCCAAGATTATTTTCATTTCCTCCGAAAGGATCTTCCGGGTCTTGAGAACTGGTAGGATCAGTTCGAATTGGGATGGAGGGTGGAGAAGGGACTCCGGGCGGTCGGAGTATGGAAGGGGTTGGCGGAGAAGCTTCGTATGTTCGAGGGATGGAAGCCCCTTCAGGAGTTTGCGGAGGGAATGTCGAAGGCCCTCAGACTTCAACTGTGTCGAAGGGTATCTCTCCGGAGATCCGAGAGGACGTCCAAGTGGGATTGCGGGGTGCGCTCCCCTTAGGAGGCATGATGTAAGAAGTTGGTAGAGAACGAAGTTTTTCGGACTAGGTTCCCCACGGACGGCGCCAACTGTTGGCGTAAAAGATTACGCTAACAGGTTTCTGTAAAAGAGAAACTAACAAACGAAGTGTTTGCGAAGAGAACTGTTTTATGTCTCCGAAAGGATAATAACTTAGAATAGTTCGAATGTGTGTATTGAATAACTTGTATTCGGTCCCTATTACAGGGTGAAATGGGGGGTATTTATAGGCCCAAACATTAAGGAAAAGACCTATTTACCCCTCTATTACAACCGACATAGTGGAAACTATTCGGTTCCCTTAATAGGGCTAAAATGGTAAAAGACTAATCTAATGAGAAAGAAGATAAGTCTTCCATCTTAGCTGGCAGAAAAGATCTTGAAAAGCCTTAGTTCGAAGATGTACTCGGAACCAATGCCTATCTTCGTACTTCGAACTTGGTTACGGGTATCTTCGAAGATGATCGTCTGGGAACCTTCGAATCCACTGTCTGCCTTTATGTTGCTTCGGTAATAACCCCGAAGATGAGATATTTTCCCCCAACAATGACATACATGAGATAACTCAATAACAATTTGCATCATATGCCTCTAAAAGGAATTGCATAATCTAATGTTGGCCTTCAGCCGGATGAACTTGAGGATTAGTATAGTAGCCTTAGAAGTAATAACAGTAGTAAACTGATCACAGTGTTGTTGAGGCCTCAGCATATTTTGTGTTGTTTTTCAAAATGTTCATGGCTGCCATGGAACCGTGTGCACATCCATTCCCTGTCAGCAACACGAGAAAGAAGAAGATGTTGATCTGAATGGACGTGTCACACGCCTTGATGACATACATGAGATAACTCAATAACAATTTGCATCGTAGGCCTCTAAAAGTAATTGTAGAATCTAATGTTGGTCTTCAACCGGATGCATGAACTTGAGGATTAGTATATAGTAGCCTTAGAAATAATAGTAGTAGTAAACTGATCACAATGTTGTTGAGGCCTCAGCATATTTTGTTGCCATGGAACATTAGAGGGAAAAACAACACAAAATATGCTGAGGTCTCAACAACACTAGAGAGAGAGAACAACACAATCTCCTAACTTGAGAATTAATATAGTGGCTTCGGAAGTAATAGCTGACTACTGTAGCCAAGAAGAGTTTTCATACATTTCCCACCTTTGACACTGTGATCAGTTTACTACTGTAGCCTCAGAAGTAATAGCAGTAGTAAACTGATCACAGTGTCAAAGGTGGGAAATGTATGAAAACTCTTCTTGGCTACAGTAGTCAGCTATTACTTCTGAAGCTACTATATTAATCCTCAAGTTAGGAGATTATGTTGTTTTTCAAATATGTTCATGGCTGCCATGGAACCGTGAGCACATCCATTCCATGTCAGCAACACGAGAAAGAAGAAGTTGTTGACCGAAATGGATGTGTCGCACGGCTTGATGACATACATGAGATAACTCAATTACTATTTGCATCATAGGCCTCTAAAAGTTGTTCTAAAAAAGTGGTAATGTGGTATGCAATATTTCTCATGGCATAACTTAGATATAGAAGACTTCACCCAAAATTAGACTAATATATATTGGGTGAATGGTACATTTCCATTAATCAATGCCAAAATAGGTGTAACAAAGTAGTATACAGTGGTTCTACAAATGATAACTATCCACAAATTCAATTAGGAAAATCACCATACATAAGGCATTGACATTTTATCAAACAATTGAAGAGCAGAAGATAGTCTGTATTGTTTATCTTTGGAGATTATAAGGTACTCCCTATGGTCACTAATATATAATGTTTTTAACACCTGAATTAATGTTAAAAACATCACATAGTAATGATCAAGAGCTAGTATATTGGATCACCATTTTCATGGTGAATATGTTGGGTTTCATGGTGACCGATGGATTTAGGATCCCCCGGAGATCACAAATTTTCACTCCAAATGTAACGAAGCATGTTGTGATCCAGACTAGGCACACGCTGTATAAGACGAAGATTGTATACTTATGTAATTGACAGAAATGTATTAATGTTTACTGCATTTAAAACGGTCTAAAGAGTACCAAGAGCATGTCTAAAAGAGCTTTTTCACAGTTGTACCTAGAGTCTCAAACTAGTCTGGTTGACGAGAATCTAGAGAAACTAGTGATCTCTAGCTTCTAGGTTCTAATGTATTTTCAGATTCTAGGACTGCTAATTCTTACAATCTAAACCAGAATTTAAACCATTTATTTCAGATTCTATAATCTAGAAGTAGTTGTAGGTGTTGGAAACTCTTTCAAACAAGTCTCTACTCTTGAAACCTGAATCTCTGTAAATAGCTTAGATTTTAACTCTAGATTGTAAACTTAACAGCTGTGCAGAATCTAGAAATGAACGGGGAAATTTTTAGCAACCTGAACGGGGACGGCTACATGCTGGGGGACGGGGACGGCGGCGTGGGGTCCGGGGACAGCGACGTGGGCTCCGGCGGAGTTCAGGGCGACGACGGCGATGGGTTCCGAGGGTGGCAGCGCGGGCTCCGGGACGGGGATGGCGGCGTGTGTCGGGGACGGGGACGGCAGCGACGAGGGGTCCGGGTACACCGACGCAGGCTCCGGTGATGGGCTTCGAGGACGACTGCGACGGCTCCGAGGTGGCGGTGAGGGGTCCGGGGACACCAACGGCTCCGAGATGGCGGCGACGGGCTTCGGGGACGACAACGATGGGCTCCAAGGGTGGCGGCGCGGGCACTGGGAGCGGCAGTAACTGGCGGGAGAAGATTAGGGCTTAGGGTTTTCAGACGGTTGGAGCGAAATATTTATATAGGTGGATTAGCAGTGGCGGGCATGCTGATGTCATCCTGCCCGCCACTGCTATTTTCTCTTAGTAGTGGAGGGCATGCTGACGTCACCAGCCCGCCACTACTAATCCGCCCACCGCTGGTGCTCGATGCCACTACTAAAAGGAATAGCAGTGGCGGGATCATGATGTCAGCATACCCGACCACCACTACTATGAGAGGTGGGGGTTATCTAACATACGTTGCGATACATTTCGAGAAACACTTTGTAGCGCAGTGGTGCGGGGGTTGCTTTGGTGCCATGCGGTTCGAGGTTCGAACCTTGCTGCCGGCAGGCGGTTTGAGGTTCGAACCTTGCTGCTAGCATCCAAACATTTTTTTACATTTCTATTCTAATTTTCATGACTTTTTTATTCATGTTTAAATTCTAGTTTGAACTTGATTTTTTAACAATAAAAATACATCATAACTTATCAAATTTAAAAAATTGGTATTTTTCTGCCTCACTTTACTTTTTTTTATTTCATTAAGAAACCTGAGATTCTCTGGGGATGCATTAGGGTTTAGAGAAGAAATGACTGAGGTTTGAAAGTAAAATCTATAGTTTATTCTTCCTTTCAAACTGAAACTTTTTGTACAATAAAAATACAACACCAATATTCTAATTGCAAAAATTGATATTTTTCTCCCTTAGTTTACTGTTTTTATTTCATTAAGTGTGTTTTTATGATCAAAGTCAAAATAAGTTCAATTTGAACTACAAGACATGAAATAATTCACCAAAATTTATAGAAAAACCATACTCATGTTTTGACTCTATAATTAGTTATTATACAGTAAATTTAAAACTATCATAAAAAATGTAGGTTACCACAACACTCGATCGACAACTTGTATTTTTATAGTTTTTTAATCCTCAAAAAATAAAATAAAGTCTAAAAAAGATGAGACTTGTCATGTTGTTATGATATGATCGATCCATAGATGTTGTCATAGAAAATAAAATTGTTTCGAGAAAATAATCATGTAGGGCGTTAAGAAACCTAAGATTCTCCGGGGATGAATTAGGGTTTAGAGATGAAATGACTCAGGTTTGAAAGAAAAACCTATAGTTGATTCTTCATTTGAACTTGAAACTTTTTGTACAATAAAAATACAACACCAATATTCTAATTGCAAAAATTGGTATTTTTTATTAACAGAAATTTGTATTTAAATGCAAAAATGTCCACGTAGAGGTAGGGATTATCTAGCATACACTGCACACATTGCCGAGAAATACTTTGTAGCGCAGTGGTGCGGGGGGTGCTTTGGTGCCATGCGGTTTGAGTTTCGAACCTTGCTACCGACAGGCGGTTTGAGGTTCGAACCTTGCTGCTGGTGCCAAATCAACATTTTTTGTTTTGTACTTTTTTAAATTTTCAGCACTTTTTTATTGATGTTTAAATCCTCGTTGAACTTGAATTTTTTAACAATAAAAATACATCATAACTTATCAAATTTAAAAAGTTGGTATTTTTCTGCCTCAGCAGTGTACATCACTCGACTTAGTGGTGGCGGGCCGATGACATCATGCGACCGCCACTACTAAAAGGATTAGCAGTGGCGGGCTGGTGACGTCAGCGTGCCCGCCACTACTAATCCGCCCACCGCTGGTGGGATTATCTAACATACGTTGCGATACATTTCGAGTAACACATTGTAGCGCAGTGGTTCGGGGGTTGCTTTGGTGCCATGCGGTTCGAGGTTCGAACCTCGCTGCCGACAGGCGGTTTGAGGTTCGAACCTTGCTGCTAGCATCCAAACATTTTTTTTTCATTTCTGTTCTAATTCTCAGCACGTTTTTTATTGATGTTTGAATCCTCATTTGAACTTGATTTTTTTTAACAATAAAAATACATCATAACTTATAATTTTTTTAAAAAATGGCATTTCCTGCATTGGTTTACGTTAGACATGTATTAAAAAAATTGGTATTTTTATTTCTCAGTTTACTCTTTTTTATTTCACTAAGTGTGTTTTTATGATCAAAGTTAAATTTGAACTACAAGACATGAAATAATTAACCAAAATTTATAGAAAAACCATATTAATGTTTTTGACTCTATTATTAGTTATTATCCAATAAATTTAAAACCATAATAAAAAATGTAGGTTGCCAAAACACTCGATCGACAACATGTATCTTTATAGTTTTTTAATCCTCAAAAAATCAAATAAAGTCTAAAAAAGACAAGACTTGTCATGTTGTTACGATATGATCGACACTTTGTAGCACGGTGGTGCGGGGGCTCGCTTGACACGTCATGTTTATTTGAAAGCAAGTAAACAAACACAAGTCCAGGCTGGGGAAACCAGCTTACACATCGAAACGCACTACTGGTCAAACCCAAAAGAAAGATATGGTTTGGAGCTTCTTCTTCTTCCTCGGCACAAACCCAACCTATTTCTGGTTAAATAGATTAAAAGCCTCAACTTGCCAATCCTCAACCAACTCGGCATCATCAGGCAGTCTGAACTGCTCTCCATGTTCCTGAACAAGAAAATACACGCGGCGGCGATAGTGAGAACAACTTATCAATGATTTAATTGGATGATAAAAATATAAAATTTGCATAAAAAGAGGATCTTGCCTCCTTCCTCCTCTTGCTGCCGCATTTCTCTACATGCTTCCCTTTTCCACCGCTAGCCTCGGCATGTTTCCCTCTACCACCGGTTGTCTCATCATTCTTCCATCTGCCAACACTTACCCTATTTGGTTGCGGCGATCGTGAGTCGTCCTACGAGTCAGAGTCCATTTTGTAAAGGGACTAGTGCTTGTGTCTATGAAAGGTTTAGTGAAAATTGATTTTGTACACTTCCGGAGGTTAATATGTGTTGCTAGGTACCGCTGTTGATCAGTGAGTCAGAAAAGGATTCCGGTGAACATCCATTGGTGTATGAACCTATCAGGTCAAATACTTAAGGGGATGGACTAAGAAACATGCAAATAATTAGTTCTTGTGCAAGTGGGAGATTGATGGATATGTCCAAGAAAATTTTGTGTGTTGGAAGTTCCGATAGATAGTATCGGAAGTTGCTATTATTTTCGTGACCCAAGTCAGAGAGCAAAAATGACATCGGCTGTTCCAATTGTTGGATTTGTGACATGAATCGGAAATTCTGATTTGGAATCGGATGTTCCGAATTTGGAATCAGGAAATTTGTACTCATCGGAAGTTCTGAGGTGGGCCAAAACATATTGGATCTGTTACGTATCGTACTGAATCGAGAGACCAAAATACCATATCAGAAGTTCTGATCCAAGATCAGAAGTTCGTACATGAGTAAAACATATTAGGTTGGCAAGGAACGGCTGAGACAAAGCGAGGATAGGCTTAACACACATCTTCGACATCTTCTTCCGCTATACCTAGCGCATCTCGTGCTAGAAGGTAACGATCTATGATCTCACATGCGCATGGGTCTTGGGCTTATGGCGGAAATATTGAATTTGCCAGCTAGCATCGAGGTATGAGAAGAGGCTGAACGGGAGTCACTTAAGGAAATACTGAGTGTTGGCGTAAAAGATTACGCTAACAGGTTTCTGTAGAAGAGAAACTAACAAACGAAGTGTTTGCGAAGAGAACTGTTCTAAGCCTCCGTAAGGATAATAACTTAGAAAAGTTCGAATGTGTGTATTGAATAACTTGTATTCGGTCCCTATTATAGGGTGAAATGGGGGGTATTTATAGGCCCAAACATTAAGGAAAGGACCTATTTACCCCTCATTTACAACCGACATAGTGGAAACTATTCGATTCCCTTAATAGGGCTAAAATGGTAAAAGACTAATCTAATGAGATAGAAGATAAGTCTTCCATCTTAGTTGGCATAAAAGATCTTGAAAAGCCTTAGTTCGAAGATGTACTTCGAACCAATGCCTATCTTCGTACTTCGAACTGGGTTCCGGGTATCTTCGAAGATGATCGTCTGGGAACCTTCGAATCCGTTGTCTGCCTTTATGTTGCTTCGGCAATAACCCTGAAGATGAGATATTTTCCCCCAACAGTAGACCCTCGAATACGCTTCTCCGTTTGACCTGTAACGTTAGGAGAGCAGTATACGGAAGGAAAAGATAACAAAACATAAGGGTTATTGGTTTTTAGTTCATCTCCGAAATGCATGAAGATATAAACTCTGAATCAGTCTTAAGGTAATTGCTTTTCGAACTACCTTAGAACCGACTCAAGAAGTTCGAAAGTCTTTTAGACTTAGAGAAAATAGCCGTTAAGTTTCTGTTTCCAACGGAAACTGTAGTAAGCGCTAATCTCGGAGAAAAGTAACGGCAGGAATGCGAAACGACATGGATTAACGGTAAAAAAGTGAAGTCTAGGCTATAAATAGAAGGCCTAAAACTTACCCGGTTACCTTTTCACCGTCTTCTCGCATCCAAAAACTTTTCGAGCCCTTTGAGTTCTTGAGCCCTAGACTCCATTATCCCCAAAGCAATCCATCGATCACAATGGTGAAGACTAAGGGATCTGCACCTCCGTCGGCCTTGGCCCGGCAGCAGGCGGCTGCAGCAGCAGTGGCTGCAACGTTGACGGCGGCACCTTCGATTCCGGCGATGACATCCATGGCGGCAGGAGGGAGAAATCCCCAAATCATCGATGATCAAGGTCTGTTCCCGCCATCGACAAAATACTTGGATCAATCTTTCCAGTTGGGGCCTTCTACCTGCAAGAGAGAATCATTGGCAATCGCAGTGGGAGGGAAAATTGGTAATGGAGTTATGATCCGGAAGCCAGGCAAAGAAATAATTCCATCGCCAAAACCCGGAGAAGTAGTGGTATTCGAAGCCTTCTTCGAAGCTGGCTTGGGCCTCCCTGTAGTGGACTTCCTAGCGGAGGTACTTGATCTGTTCCATGTAACCCTCCCCCAATTATCTCCGAATGCAGTAGCTAGATTAGCTATCTTTGAATGGGCCTTGAGAGCCGAAGGGTGCGAAGGAAGGGCAGAGATCTTCGCTGCATTGCATAGAGCAACTTGTCAACCAAAAACCTTCGTAGGCCCCGGAGGTGAAAAAGTAGTGGTATCCTTCGGTAGTATCAACTTTAGGCTTCGAGATGAATACGCCCTTCAGTTTCCTGCCAAGGCCATCAATGCCAGATGGTATACTGATTGGGTTCTAAAATGGTTCTATGCCGAAGTTGGGGCAAGCAGTCCTCTGGCTGGGCCCCTCAAAGAAATTCAATTCTGGAAGGAAGCTTTAGTGCAGCCCAATGAAGGCCGGCTCGAAGCCCATCTTAATCTGCTTCAAAAGATTAGCCGAAGGTTAAGTATGCGAGACTTGGCCGAAGAATTCCTCGGCCTGCAAATTTCTCCGCTGATGGCCAACTGGCCTATCATCTTCGAGGATGATTCGAAAGGCGGTCTCCGCAAGATTAACTTGACTTCGAGCCCTGCAGGTAACTTCGAAACCAACATGCATTATACATATTTACTTCGAAGAAAAACTAACTTGAATTATTTATTTTTTTAGCTTCTTCAGCCCCTATTACTTCAGAGCAGATTATAAGGGCTTCGGAGAAGATTTTGGGCGCCCCAACTCCGACTGAAAAAGAATGGCGAGTTAAATTGGTCGAGAGTTGGGAAAGGTTTAACAGAGTATGGGGAATGTTGGAGATGACTCCACCCCCTCTGATGGACTGGGTGCCTTCGGAGAAAGGACCCAAGAAGAGAATAGCTGAAGCCGGAGCTTCGAGCTCCGCAAAGACTCCGGTGAAGAAGGTGGCTCGGAAGCCAAAAAATCTCGCACCTTCGCATCCTGCGCCTTCGAGCTCAAGAACCTCAATCTCTGGTTCTAAAGAAGATGAAGGTATACTATTAGTGAGGTTGATTGATGAAGATGCAGCTCAAAAAGATATTCACATTGAAGATACTGCAGGTATGCCGGAGCTTCAAGCTAATATTGAAGAAGTGAGAGCTTCGGATGCTCAAGAAGAAGAGCAAATCGAAGCCCCTATGGGCGAAGATGAAGTTGAAGTTACTACAACTTCAGTTGTGGATGAAGGGAGGACTGCTCACGGAGATACTCCGGCAGTTGAAGTTTTAAATGTGGATTCAGACGAAGACCTCACCTTTGATCCTCCGAGCAGTCCGGTGCTCGATCGCCCCCAGAATATCGAAGGTAAACTTCGCATGATTCTCTTATTATTTTCTGCAAATTTATACAATGTATAATGCCTTTGCTTTTGCAGAGCCCCCTTCTGTAGAAGTACATCACGAAGATCCAATTCAAGGGCCTTCGACAACTTCGGAGCCGCACCCGGAGGTCGCTCAACAGGGGCCTGGAAGGGGTAAAAGACATATAGAGCCTCTCCCTACTCAAGGATCAACTTCGTCTGAATCAACAGATGAAAGTGAATCAACTGAGGAGGGGCCATCTACCGAAGTTCCAAGGACCTCAGGAGAACGCTTCGGAGCTTCGCCAAGCAGGGATGACCAAGAGGCTTCGGCAATGCTCCCTCTTTTAACTCCTTTTTTGGAGCAAAGAACAGGGCTTTGGACTCTGCTCAAACCTTTAGGTCGAGTGAGTCGCGAAGTCGGGGAGACAGAGCTGGTAGCAAAATTAAGCAAGGCGAAGAGTTCGGAGCTTAACGTTGCTTTGGAACGAGCAGCCTACCAGGTACGGAGCACCTTCGAACCAATAGCAAATTATACATGAATAATTTCTTACTTCAGTTTTTTCTTTTATTAGCAAGCGGTCTTGGCTCGCGCTGCAACTTTATCGAGCGAAAATGAAATTGCTCAGCTTCGGGAAGAAAATGAATCTCTCAAACGCAACCTGTCTTTCTCCGAAGCTAGAGTGGTTCAAATGGATAACATGATTTCAACGGAGCATAGGGCCAGACAGGGCTTGGAGGCTGCTAATAAAGAGTTCGAAGCAGAAAAAATCGTGCTTCGAGCAGAAATTGAAAAAGTGCGGTTGGAGCATGCTAGTGCTGGGTCCGAACTTGTGAGGCTCCAAGAGGAAGCTAGCCAACTCCTAAATCAAAAGAATATTTTAACTACGGAGAATGCTAGGATTTCCGGAGTTCTAGCGGAAACGACTTCGAGCAAGGATGCATTAATCGAAGAAAAGCTTAAGTCTGAGAAGGTAGCTACGGAGGTCATAGAACAGATGCTAGGTGTTCTGGAGTACTTCGGTACTACTGGATCACTCCCTTCAGATGACAACGTCACTCTGCTGCGCCGGTTAAAAAGCATCCAAGGAGCAGCGAAGCAAATGAAGACGACAAGCATTCGTTATGGAGAACTCTCCGGACAAGTGTCTGCCCTCGGACTACTTCGTTACTACGAGGATTTGGGCCGAACAATTACTCCGAGCACAGAGGGCTCCATTACCTTCGACGACGAGCGGCTTTTAAATCCTTCCGAAGGTGTGACTGCTGCCTGGCGAGCCTTTCAAACCTCATGGAGAGCCGAAGGTCATTCCGCGATCAAGGCTTGGATCAATGAAGGACAACGCCAGAAGCAAGTTCGGAACCAAGCTTCGAGCAGTCAGCCTCCTCCGAACCCGCAGGTTTAGGAATCATTTAGGATTTTCGACTATGTAAAGCTTCATACTTGTAAACATTTATCAATGAAAATCTTGTTTGTCATATTTTTAGGCTTTGCCTCTTATGGAAGACATCGAAGTGTTAGAGCTTAACGACGAACTTCGCTCATTATGGAATACCTTCGAACTTCTAAAGACTTACAAGCGTCCTCGATTTCTAATTCCTCGAGATAACTCCGGCGTAATTGCGCCCGAAGTAATCAAAGATGTAATGTCTTATATTAAAGAGGAAGAGAAAGAGGTTAACGCAAACACCTCGTCTTCTGAAGACACTATTTGGTCTGAAGACGAAGGTGAAGCTCGAAATAAAAGATTTGAAGATCTTAGAAGCTGGGAAAGATGCCCCGAACGGCTTCGAACTTGGGCCGAGCTTCAACAAGAGCAGAAGGATTTTAGAGCTTCGAGGGGGAGGAAGAGAGTTAAACGTAAAATTATTAGAACTTCCGATGTTGGAACTAGTCGTTCCACCCCTAGCTCTAGGGACCGAAGAGGTCTCCGATTCCTTCTTGGTATAGATACCAATTTTTCATAGTGTAAACTGTAAACACATTTATTTCAATAATGAATGCCGATTTAAAATTGTCTCCATATTTACTAGCCCCTTTTTGGGTATAAGAAACTTCGAAATGTATTCAAAGATGGTTATGCGCAAAGAAAAAACTTCGGAGTACAATTTTTTGGGGGTTCGGAGCCCCTCTGTCATTTAAAGATCTTTTAAAATCTTATGAAATGTCTTCGACTTTTTGCAGTCCGAAGAATGGTAACTTAGTACCTTTGTTTTATGAAAGAAATCACTTGAGATAACCTCCAGGACACTTTAGTGTCTTAAAAAATTTGTCACTTTGGACTATGTTAACAGACATTCGAAGCTCATGGCTCAAATTCTGTTTTGCTTTAGCCACCTTCGGCTTATTTTTGCGATCTCTGTCTGTTGGGGGAAAATATCTCATCTTCGGGGTTATTTCCAGAACAGCATGAAGACAGCCAACCGGTTCGAAGATTGTCCGAAGGCCATCTTCGAAGGTGCTCGAAGCCTGGTTCGAAGCCCGAAGGCAGGCATTGGTTCGAAGTATGTCTTCGAACCAAAGCCCTTCAGGATCTTTTCTGCCAGCTAAGATGGAAGACTTATCTTCTATCCTATTAGATTAGTCTTTTACCATTTTAGCCCTATTAAGGAAACCAAATAGTTTCCTTAATGTCGGTTGTAATAGAGGGGTAAATAGGTCTTTTCCTTAATGTTTGGGCCTATAAATACCCCCCATTTCACCCTGTAATAGGGACCGATTACAAGTGAATCAATACACACTTTCGAACTATTCTAAGTTATTATCCTTTCGGAGACTTAGAACAGTTTGCTTCGCAAACACTTCGTTTGTTAGTTTCTTTTCTACAGAAACTGTGGACCGAGGAACTTCCGAAGATTTTGTGGTCCATTCGGACTACACAAACAAGGTCCACAGGTTTTACTCCGTTCAGACTACTATTCGGAGATGAAGCTATGACTCCAACGGAGCTCAAAGGAGGATCACTTCGCAGCACCGAACCAGACATCGAAGAAGAAAGACAAGCTTCGTTAGATTTGTCAGAAGAGACAAGGCTTCGAGCTGTAGCTAATTTATCAAAGTATCATCAGCAGACGAAGACTTGGTATGACCCGAAGGTTAAGCTCAGCGAGTTAAGACCGGGTCATCTTGTTCTACGAAGCATTATAGCACCAGGGAAGTTAGGCAATAAATGGGAAGGTCCATATCTAATCGTCCGCTCGGGGCGCCCTGGTTCATTTAAATTAGCTAATTTAGAAGGTGAAGAGTTAGCACACACTTGGCATGCGGAGCACCTAAAGCGATACTTCGCATAAGGGCTCCTTGTAATTTGCTTGTAATCACCTCTAAATTAATAAAGCATACACCCGGTGGTTTAACCTTCCCCTTGACACTCCTAGTCTCCCGAGCGGACGCGCTGGGACGGAAGTCGATCGAGAGGGAAGTGTTATCAAGCTGGGAGGTATTTCCGGACTTCGTACCCATAAAGTCGAAGCCTCCGGTGTGGTGGCTGAAATCCATCCGGAGCCCAAGCTGATACCTTGTAGGCATCCGTAAAAGAGCCAATACCACATTCTACGGAGTCCAAGCTTCGGCTGGTAGACTTCCGTAAAAAGAGCCGAAGGTGGCCAAAATCTGCGGAGTCCAAGCTGCAGCTTGTCAGACTTCCGTAAAAAGAGCCGAAGGTGGCCAAATTCTGCGAAGTCCAAGCTCCGGCTGGTAGACTTCTGCAAAAAAGAGCCCAAGTGGCCAAATTCTGCGAAGTCCAAGCTCCGGCTGGTAGACTTCTGCAAAAAAGAGCCCAAGTGGCCAAATTCTGTGAAGTCCAAGCTCCGGCTGGTAGACTTCTGCAAAAAAGAGCCCAAGTGGCCAAATTCTGCGAAGTCCAAGCTCCGGCTGGTAGACTTCTGCAAAAAAGAGCCCAAGTGGCTACAATTTCTACGAAGTCCAAGCTCCGGCTGGTAGACTTCTGCAAAAATAGCCGAAGGTGGCTACAATTTCTACGAAGTCCAAGCTTCGGCTGGTAGACTTCTGCAAAAATAGCCGAAGGTGGCTAAAGCAAAACAGCATTTCAGCCATGAGCTCCGAATGTCTGTTCATATAAGTCCAAAGCGACAAAATTCTTAAGACATTAAAATGTCCTCGAAGTTATCTTAATTGATTTCTTTCGTAAAAGCAAACAAAGGTACCAAGTTACCATTCTTCTGACTGCAAATAGTCGAAGATATTTCATAAGATTTCAAAAGATCTTTAAAAATGACAGAGGGGCTCCGAACCCCCAAGAAAAATTGTACTCCGAAGTTTTTTCTTTGCGCATAACCATCTTTGAATACAGTTCGAAGTTGCTTATGCCCAAAGAGGGGCTAGTAAATATGGAGACAATTTTAAATCGGCATTCATTATTGAAATAAATGTGTTTACAGATTACACTATGAAAAATTGGTATCTATACCAAGAAGGAATCGGAGACCTCTTCGGTCCCGAGAGCTAGGGGTGGAACGACTAGTTCCAACATCGGAAGTTCTAAGAACTTTACGTTTAACTCTCTTCCTCCCCTTCGAAGCTCTAAAATCCTTCTGCTCTTGTTGAAGCTCGGCCCATGTTCGAAGCCGTTCGGGACTTCTTTCCCAGCTTCTAAGATCTTCAGATCTTTTATTTTGGGCTTCACCTTCGTCTTCGGACCAATTAGTGTCTTCAGAAGACGAGGTGTTTGCGTCGCTCTCTTTATCTTCCTCTTTAATATAAGACAATATGTCTTTGATTACTTCGGGCGCAATAACGCCGGAGTCATCTCGAGGGATAAGGAATCGAGGACGTTTATAACTCTTTAGAAGTTCGAAGGTGTTCCACAGTGAGCGAAGTTCGCTGTTAAGCTCTAACACTTCGATATCTTCCATAAAAGGCAAAGCCTAAAAATATGACAAACAAGATTTTCATTGATAAATATTTACAAGCATCAGCTTTACATAATCAAAAAATCCTAAATAATCCTAAACCTGCGGATTTGGAGGAGGCTGACTGCTCGAAGCTTGACTCCGAACTTGCTTCTGGCGTTGGCCTTCATCAATCCAAGCCTTGATCGCAGAACGACCTTCGGCTCTCCATGAAGTTTGGAAGGCTCGCCAAGCAGCAGCTACACCTTCGGAAGGTTTGAGAAGTCGGTCGTCGTCGAAGGTGATTGGACCTCTTCCTGCGTCCGGAGTTATTGATCGGCCCAAATCCTCGTAATAGCGAAGTAAACCAACAGCAGACACATGTCCGGAGAGTTCTCCGTATCTAATGCCCGCCGTCTTCATTTGCTTCGCTGCTCCTTGGATCCTCTTTAGCCGGCGCAGCAGAGTTACATTGTCATCTGAAGGTAGTGATCCAGTAGTACCGAAGTACTCCAAGACACCTAACATCTGTTCGATGACCTCCGAAGCCACCTTCTCAGATTTAACCTTTTCTTCGATAAGCACATCCTTGGCCGAAGTTGTTTCAGCCAAAACTCCGGAGATTCTAGCGTTCTCCGTAGTCAAAGCATTCTTTTGAGTTCGGAGTTGGCCAGCCTCTTCTTGTAGCCTTACGAGTGCGGAGTCCTTCGCAGCATCCTCCGTCCGCAGTCTTTCAATCTCCGCTCGAAGCACAATTCTTTCTGCTTCGAGCTCTTTCTTCGCAGCCTCCAAGCTTTGCCTAGCCCTTCGCTCTGCTAGTATTACATTGTCCATTTGAGCTACTCGACCTTCGGAGAAGTTAAAATTTCTTTGAAGAGCTTCGTTTTCTTCCCGAAGTTGAGCAATTTCGTTTTCGTTCGATAAAGCCGCAGCGCGGGCTAAGACTGCTTGCTAAGAAAAAAGAAAAAATGAAATAAGAAATTATTCATATATAATTTATTATTTGGTTCGAAGATGCTTTATACCTGATAAGCTGCTCTTTCCACAGCAAGGTTAAGCTCCGAACCCCTCACCCTGCTTAAGCGGGCTACCAATTCAGTTTCCCCGACTTGGCGACTGGCTTCACCCAAAGGTTTAACCAAAGTCCCAAGCCCGGTTTTCTCCTCCAAAAAAGGAGTTATGAGAGGAAGCAGTTTTGAAGCTTTCTGGTCAGCCCTGCTTAGCGAAGGTCCGGAGGTCTCTTCCGAGGCCCTTGGAACTTCTGAAGATGGCCTCCCCTCAGTCGATTCACTTTCGTCTGTTGACTCAGATGAAGTCGATCCTTGAGCAGGGAGAGGCTCGATGTGTCTTTTTCCTCTTCCAGGCCCCGGTAGAGCAACTCCCGGTTGTGGCCCTGAAGTTGTCGAAGGTCTTTGAGTTGTATCTTCGAGAGATACTTCGACAATAGGAGGCTCTAAAAAAACAAAAATATTACACATTGTATAATTTTGCAAAATTTGATAAGAATTAAGCAAAATTTACCTTCGACATTCTCTGGAATATCGACTACCGGACTGATCGGAGGATCAAAAGTGTAGTCCTCATCCGAATCAGCCGTTAAATCTTGGACTACAGGAGCATCGTCCTGAAGAGTCCTCGTTACTTCTTCGAGAATCGAAGCCATAGTGACTTCGACTCCCCCTTCATCCACTAAAACTCCGGCCTGAGTTGTGTCTTCTTGAACTACCGAAGTCATTGGTTGATCAACATTATCTCCAGACTCCGGTATGTTCGCAGGCACTTCGGCCTCATTTACACCCATAGGGGCTTCGAATTGTTCTTCCTGAGTATCCGGAGCCCTTACTTCTTCGATGTTGGCTTGAGGCTCCGGAATACCTGCAGTATCTTCAATGTGAATACTTCGTTGAGCTGCGTCTTTATCAATTAATTTTACTAATAAAATACCTTCATCCTCTTTAGAACCTGAAAGTGAAGTTCTTGAGTTTGAAGGAGCAGGATCCGAAGGTGCGAGATTTTTTGGCTTCCGAGCCACCTTCTTCACCGGAGTCTTTGCTGAACCTGAAGCTCCGGCCTCGGCTACTCTTTTCTTGGGGCCTTTCTCCTGAGGCACCCAGTCTGTCAGAGGGGGTGGAGTCAACTCCAGCATTCCCCATACTCTGTTAAAACGCTCCCAACTTCCGACTAATTTGATTCGCCATTCTTTTTCTGACGGAGTCGGAGCACCCAGAATCTTCTCCGAAGCCCTTACAATTTGCTCTGAAGTAATAGGGGCTGAAGAAGCTAAAAAATAATTCAAGTTAATCTTTCTTCGAAGTAAATATGTACTATGCATGTTGGTTTCGAAGTTACCTGCAGGGCTCGAAGTATAGTTTATCTTGCGAAGACCGCCTTCCGAGTCATCTTCGAAGGCGATAGGCCAGTTGGCCATCAACGGAGGAATTTGAAGTCCGATGAATTCTTCGGCTAAGTCCCGCATGCTCAACCTTCTGCTAATTTTCTGAAGCAAGTTGAGGCGAGCCTCAAGTTGGCCTTCGTCGGGTTGCACTAAGGCTTCCTTCCGGAACTGGATTTCCTTGAGGGGACCGGCCAGAGGACTACTCACTCCAACTTCGGCATAAAACCACCTCAGAACCCAATCGGTGTACCATCTAGCATTGATGGCCTTAGCAGGGAATTGCAGGGCATATTCATCACGAAGCCTAAAATTGATGCTTCCGAAGGAAACCACCACTTTCTCACCTCCGGAGTCTACGAAGGTCTTTGGCTGACAAGTCGCTCTATGCAGCGCAGCAAAGATTTCAGCCCTCCCCTCACAACCTTCGGCTCTCAGTGCCCACTCGAAGATAGCTAGTCTGGCTACAGCATTCGGAGATAGCTGGGGGAGGGTTACGTGAAACAAGTCAAGTACTTCGGCTAAAAAATCCACAGCCGGGAGGCCCAAGCCCGCTTCGAAAAAAGCTTCGAACACTACAACTTCTCCGGGTCTCGGTGATGGAATTGATTCTTTGCCCGACTTCCGAATCATAACCCCATTACTAATATTTCCCCCCGCTGTGATTACCAAGGACTCTTTCTTGCAGGTAGACCGCCCCAACTCAAAAGATTGATCCAAGTACTTGGTTGAGGGTGGGCACAGACCTTGGACATCGGGGATTTGGGGATTTTTTCCCTTTGCCGCCATGGAAGTTGTCGCCTGCATCGAAGGCGTCGCCGCCACTGTTGCCGCTGCCTCTGCCGCAGCCGCTTGTTGACGAGCCAAAGTCGAAGGAGGTGCAGAGCCTTTGGTCTTCACCATCGCAATCGCTGGATTGATCTAAGAGAGTGGGAACTAGGGCTCAAGAACTAGAAAACTAGGGCTCAAGAACTCAAAGAGCTCAGAAGGCTTTTGTCTGAGAACAAGCGGTGAAAAGGTAATCGAGTAAGTTCTGGAATCTTTTATTTATAGCCTAAACTTTCCGTTTGTTACCGTTTGGGCTCTGCCCTTTCGCATTCCCGCCTGTTATTTTCCTCCGAAAATAACGCTTCATATAACTCCGTTAGAAACAGAAACTAACGGTTATATTTTCTAAGTCTAAAAGGACTTTCGAACTTCCTGAATCGGTTCTAAGGTAGTTCGAAAAGTAATCACCTTATGACTGATTCGAAGTTCATATCTTCATGCATTTCGAAGATAAAACAAAAATCAATAACCCCTATGATTGGTTATCTTTTCTTTCCGTATACTGCTCTCCTAACGTTACAGGTCAAACGGAGAAGCGTATTCGAGGGGCTACTGTTGGGGGAAAATATCTCATCTTCGGGGTTATTTCCAGAACAGCATGAAGACAGCCAACCGGTTCGAAGATTGTCCGAAGGCCATCTTCGAAGGTGCTCGAAGCCTGGTTCGAAGCCCGAAGGCAGGCATTGGTTCGAAGTATGTCTTCGAACCAAAGCCCTTCAGGATCTTTTCTGCCAGCTAAGATGGAAGACTTATCTTCTATCCTATTAGATTAGTCTTTTACCATTTTAGCCCTATTAAGGAAACCAAATAGTTTCCTTAATGTCGGTTGTAATAGAGGGGTAAATAGGTCTTTTCCTTAATGTTTGGGCCTATAAATACCCCCCATTTCACCCTGTAATAGGGACCGATTACAAGTGAATCAATACACACTTTCGAACTATTCTAAGTTATTATCCTTTCGGAGACTTAGAACAGTTTGCTTCGCAAACACTTCGTTTGTTAGTTTCTTTTCTACAGAAACCTGTTAGCGTAATCTTTTACGCCAACACTGTCGAACCAATGGTTCGGAGTTTGCAATGGTCTCTTTGGACTCTTTTTACGGATGTCTACCAGCCAATGGCTTGGACTCCGTATATTTTGGCCACCTTCGGCTCTTTTTACGGAAGTCTACCAGCCAATGGCTTGGACTCCTTAGGTTTTGGCCACCTTCGGCTCTTTTTACGGAAGTCTACCAGCCAATGGCTTGGACTCTGTAGGGTGTGGTTTTGGGCTCTTTTACGGATGCCTACAAGTCGGTGGCCTGGGCTCCGGATTATGCCAGCCCCCACGTCGGAAGCTTCGAACTTTATGGGTTCGAAGTCCGAAAATACAACCCAGCTTCACGACACTTCCCTCTCGGTCGACCCCGCGGTTCCAGTGCGTCCACTTGGAAGCTGGAAGTCTATGAGGGGAAGGCACTATCAGGATCATATGCTTTATTGATTTAGAAGATGATTACAAGCAAATTGCAAGGAGCCCTTATGCGAAGTATCGCTTTAGGTGCTCCGCATGCCAAGTATGTGCTAACTCTTCACCTTCTAAATTAGCTAATTTAAATGAACCAGGGCGCCCTGAATGGACAATTAGGTATGGACCTTCCCATTTATTCCCTAACTTCCCTGGTGCTATAATGCTTCGTAGGACAAGATGACCCGGTCTTAGTTCATTGAGCTTAACCTTCGGGTCATACCAAGCCTTCGTCTGCTGATGATACTTTGATAAATTAGCTACAGCTCGAAGTCTTGTTTCTTCTGATAAATCTAACGAAGCTTGTCTTTCTTCTTCAATGTCCGGTTCGGTGCTGCGAAATGATCCCCCTTTGAGCTCCGTTGGAGTCATAGCTTCATGTCCGAATAGTAGTCTGAACAGAGTAAAACCTGTGGACCTTGTTTGCGTAGTCCGAATGGACCACAGAATCTTCGGAAGCTCTTCGGTCCACAGTCCCTTTGCTAATCCTACTATTCTTCAATTTAGCCCTGATAAAATATTTCCATTGGCTCGCTCTACGGCTCCATTAGACTGAGGATGCCTCACTGCAGCAAAACATAGCTGAATGCCTAGATCTTCGCAAAACTTCCTGAAGGGTTCTGCGTCGAACTGTGTTCCATTATGAACTGTGAGGTATCTAGGCACTCCGAACCAGCAAATAATGTTCTTCCAGAAGAATTTCTGTACATTGTTCGAAGTGATAGCTGTTAAGGGTTCTGCTTCCACCCACTTAGAAAAATATTCAATAGCTACCACTGCGAACTTTAGATTTCCCTTTGCTAACGGAAAGGTACCAATTAAATCCATACCCCGTCTGGCCATAGGCCAGACCGGAGCAATGACTTGAAGAGCTGTTGGTGGGCGATGACTCCGTCGACCCATCCACTGGCATCCTTGACAAGTGCGGACCAAGCTCTCCGCATCAGCTATTATTGTGGGCCAATAAAGCCCCTGGCGAAGTGTTTTTCCTGCCAGAGCTCTAGGGGCTAAATGGCTTCCACAAAGGCCTTCATGAATTTCTCGAAGAATTTCTTGGCCTTCGGCTTGAGATATACATCGGAGTAGAGGGGAACATACTCCGGCCTTGTATAATATACCGTTGATTATCTGATAGTTTCTGGCTCTGAGCTTTAATCTTGACAACTGGGGTTCTTCGGGCAAATTTGTTCCTCCTTGCAAAAGTTCCATGATCGAATTTTTCCAATCTGCACTAGGAATGCAAAGAATCTTCGCAGAGGGAATTTGTGGCACCGAAGGTATATTGAGCTCCTCATAGAAAGCTTCTTCGAGCACATCCACAGCTCTGGCTGCAGCCTTCGCTAAAATTTCCGCTTGCACATTTTCCGCTCTTGGTATACTCCGAATGGAAATACCCTTGAAGTGTGCTTCGATTTTACGGATTTCTTCTAAGTACTTTGCAAGCTGTGGATGCCGAACTTGGAAACTTTTGTCTACGTGCCCTGCTACTATCTGAGAATCTGTCTTTATAATTATTCTTGTAGCCCCTAGAGCACGTGCTTTCCGTAGTCCCAATAAAATCCCTTCGTACTCCGCTATATTATTGGTAGACTGAAAGTTGAGTCTTGCGGAGTACATTGCTCTTTGCCCTGATGGTGAAATTAGTACTGCCCCAACTTCCATTATCAGAGCATAAACGAACTTCTCGAGTTCGGAGTATCTTGTCTTCGCTCCGGATAATGCTTCGAATACAAAATAAACAGGATTTTGGACCAACTTCCCATTGAAATCCAATTCTCTGACAAGGACTGCACTGACAGCAGAACCTGTAGCTGCAAGGTACAGGAGTAGGGTTTCGTCCGCAGTAGGCACCGTGAGTGTAGCAAGATTACTGAGATACTCTTTGATATCTTCGAAGCTTTTCTGACACTCCGGTGTCCATGCAAAATCTTCGGACCCTTTCAATGCTTTGAATATAGGCAAGCTCCTCTCCGCAGACCTTGATAAAAACCTGCTAAGTGCGGCCAGATGCCCAGTCAGCTTTTGCACTTGCTTTAAATTCTCCGGAGGAGCCATCTTTTGCAGCGCAGTTATTTGAGTAGGGCTAGCTTCAATTCCCCTGCTTGAAACTAAATACCCTAACAATTTTCCAGCCTTAGCTCCGAATATACATTTTTCGGGGTTAAGACGGATCCCACATGCCCGAAGGCTATTGAATGTTTCTGCTAAGTCTAGGCTATGTTGGTGCTTTAAAGCACTCTTTATTACAATATCATCCATATAGGCCTCCACATTGCGACCTAGTTGATGACCTAGAACCTTAGCAACTAATCTCGAAAAAGTAGCCCCGGCATTTCTTAAGCCGAAGGGCATTCTTACATAACAGAAAACTCCCGAAGGAGTTACGAAGCTTGTCTTGATTTCATCTTCGCGCTTCAACCATATTTGATGATAACCAGAATACGCGTCAAGGAAGCTTAATAACTCCGAACCTGCGGTGGAGTCAACCAGTTGATCAATTCGGGGCATGGGGTAGGGGTCACGTGGGCATGCTTTATTCAGGGATGTGAAATCAATGCACATGCGCCACTTCCCGGAAGTCTTCTTTTTGACGAAAACTGGGTTGGCTAACCATTCTGTGTGAGCCACTTCTCTGATAATCCCAGCCTTCAACAATTTTTCAACTTCGTCCTTAGCTAGAGCAGCTCTTTCTGCGGACATCTTCCGGAGACCTTGTCGAACAGGCCGGGCCTTCGGGTTTTGTAACACCCCAAATTTTCAAAACAATAAAAATATTATTAAATTCAATTTCTTGGAATTACTATTTCTGAAAATACTTTTAATTCCCTTTTATACCCTTTTGAACTACAACATAGAGTAGATGGCCAAACTAGGAGGTGAAAATTTTTGTATAAGATCCCAAGACCAAACTATATTTTTGAGAATTTTTATAAATTTTTACCAACCTTGGAAGTAGCCCTAATATTTTAATCTACTTTCTGGAATTATTTTTATTCAGAAATGAATTAGAACAGTATTGGGCTCCCCTCCCTCCCTTCTCTCTCTCCCGGCCGGCCCAGCCCACTCCACCCGCGCTCTCAGACTGACAACCCGGTCCCACCTGTCGGCGCCGAATCCCTCCCCTCGCTCGCGAATCCGACACTCCGGCCCCACCCGTCAGTCGCCACCCTCGCTCGCTCGCGCCCGCTGGCCAGTGGCCCCCGCCTGTCAGACCCGTCGTCTACCTCCCGCCTCCGCCCCCAAATCCCGCCGGCCGACGACCCCGCCTCGGATCCGCCTCGCTGGCCCCTCCCGCTTTAAATTGGCGCCATTAAACAGCCCCCGTGCTCGGCCGACCGTTTCCCCGCTTAAATCCTCGCGTTTACGCCACGGGATCGCCGCTACGCGTGCATGGCCGAGCCATCGCCGGCGAGTAAAAGCTCTCCCCGGTTTCCTTGCATGCGAGCCCCCTCCGACGCCTTATTTAAACCCCCCTGCCTCCGCCGCGTTCGGTTCACGCACCCATTCGCACTTAGACCCAACAGAACGCCCGCACATCGCCTGTTAGCGCCATCCCTCTGGTTCGTCTCCGGCCACCGCCCGCCGTCGCACCGGACCACCTCCACCCGTGCCTCCACCACCAACGTGACCGCAAGAACGACCCCGACCTCGGCCACCCCTCCGCCGACGTCGAACCCCGCCGGAACACCATCGCCGACGAGAAGCCCAAACCACTCCGACGTCTACCCTCGCCGCCGACCGCGCTCCGTCGACCCCTCGTCTCGCCTAAGGTACCGTCGTGACCGCCGTAGTGCCCTCTTTCCATTTCTAGGCTCAGCTAGGGTCGCCGTCGCTCGCCGTGGCCGCTGGCCCGCTCGCCGTCGTCGGAGAAGACGACCGGCACGGGTCGAGTACCCGTGCCGTGTCGGATTCGATCCACGCCGTGCGATCTGGATTCGACGGTGATGATTAATCCCCGCGTGCGGTTTAATCTGATCCATCAGATGTCGGCGAAGGGGTACGTTTTAATCTCGTGCGTCCGTTAGTTTTAAAACCCCGCGTTTAATCTCGCGCGTCCACGTGGTACCCCTTCGAACGTTTTAATCCTGGCCGTCCGTAGCCACTTACGCGCCCCGCCTCGCCCTCGCGCGTCGGATCTGGATCCGACGGTCCAGATCAACCCGGCGCACGCGCACAGTGCGCGGGTTCACCGTGGGCCTGGCTCACCGTGGACCCGAGGGTTTTAAAATTTGAAAATGAATTTCAGAAATACCTTTAAACTTGTAAAATTCATATCTGGCGCATTTGGACTCTAAAAATTACCATTCCAATTTCAGAAAATTCATAAAATTATTCTCTACATGTTTATGCAATAAAAACAGTAGGTTTACTTTGACTTTTTCATGTTTATTCAAATAATTATTCAAATGCCTTTAGGATTAAAATATGGATTCAAATATTTAAACTTCCGAAAAATTTATATTAATTCCTTTCTGTCCATTCACTGAAAACCACCAAATTGACATGAATTTTTCATTTCACACTTATTTGAGAATTTAATATGGCAATAATCACATTTAAACCTCCTTTCTAAAGAAAAGACAACTATTTAATTCCTTTAGAATTTATTTATAAAATAAACCACAGAACCTTAACCATTGGATTTATTTTATTTATAATCCAACTAACTTTAGCTTATGTGTTCATAATGTAATGTTATATTGTTTGATCGAATGTGTTCTTTTTATTTTACTTTCTATTAAAAAGACTACGACGTCGCCGAGGAGCCGGAGTACTTCCCCGAAGTCCCTCCCTCTCCCTTTGCTGAACAAGGCAAGTCACCAAACCATTCTTTTGAACATATTGAACCCATGTTTGAATTGACTATCGCTAAAACACATAGGTGATATATGCATTAGTCAAATGAACCCTTACATTATATTTATTTAGGATCCCCCGACCTTGATGTGCAACCCAAGCCATGCTATCTCACCTAACCTCCTTGTCACCATATGATCAATGATATTAGCTAGTGTCCAAAGTATTGACACGGCCGCTATAGGATAAAAATGAGTCGTAGCAAGATGGTTCTATTATATGATCTCCGTTACTTCTTATCCTTGGAAATTCTGTTGGTGATGAGTCATGGTTGTGAGTGTATGCATGGTGGGTTCCGGGTGCAAGCTAGGGCATTGGTCGGTAGCACCCGGGGCACTATATGGACCGGTCTGAGGGATCCGTTGCAATACACTTACGTACTAACCACAAGTCTAGTGGGTAAGTCCTAACTAAGGTATGGGTTGTTCCAAACCGAGGCCACCATTTGGAGATGGGTCAAGTTGCACCTGCGGGTGACTTGTACCAATGTGGCGCAAAAGGGGGTGCGACGTTAGCCGGGATGCGGCCCGGCGCGCCGGCGAAACCTAGAGCGGGTGGTTATCGCTTGGAACATCTCATATTGAGGTTTTGGCACGAGTTCCCGTGAAATGGGTCATCTCGTTGGGATGAGTGTGTGCCTTGTGGGTACAGTAGTACATCTCTGATCAGAGTCTTAAATCTTTTCGAAAAGCCGAGCCCACGGTCAAGGGCGGGTTGCGTGACATCCCCCAGTTAGTTTACTTTGAATATGAATGTGCATGATGGAGTGACATGTAAGGACCGTTGTGCGAGGAGGTAAAACGTACTCCTCGAGTTAGTTGATGTTGATGATGCTCATGTTTACTTTCCGCATGATTAAAATATGATTACACTAAATGCCACAACTGCAACTGCATTATTCTGCAATACTAGCCCTTATCCTTCCTTGTTTATTTTCCTGCATTGTTATTTGCATTTGCGGTGGCTTGTTGAGTACTTTTTGTACTCATACCCGTTGGACCCCACAGAGGATGCTTACTTTGAAGACGGTCTGGAGTAGCGACCCAGTCGAGAAGAAAGATCCTGAAGAAGATGTTCGTCATGCCGTGTTTTAATTATTTTACCTTACTGTTTCTATTAAAACAATGATGTAATAATTATGGTCTGCGTACCATGGATATTGTCGTATGTACGATTGTCGCATGATGAACCTCTTGTATTATTGTTTTTCTTATGAAATTCAATAATGTCTCGATTTGCTAAATCGGGGCGCTACAAGATGGTATCAGAGCCGACTCGACTGTAGGAAGCCAAACAGACCCGCCTAGCCATTAGCCATAAGAAATTATTTCTCAAAAATCTACTTCATAAACTTTGTTCCTCTCCTCACTTTTATTCAACTTGCTGTTTTGTAGATGCCTGTCTACCAAGTTCACAGCTACTGCCTCCACTACGAGGGCTTCGTCCGGGAACTCCGCATGGTGCTCACTTTCCTCGGGTTCCTCTTCGAACCCGAATTTCAAGGAGTGTACCCCGACGAGTTCGCCGGGCCTTGTGACGTCTCCCTCACCGTCCACGGCTCCGGAGAACACCTGCCGCCCTACACCACCGCACTTGGAGGCCCGACTTTCGACGTCGCGTGCCAACGAGTCACCCTCCAGGCCCTCATGGAGTTGAGGATGATCTACGATGATCGTCTTCAGAACTCGTCCTTCCGGCTCGTGCCGAAGCGTACTCCCGGAGCCCACCGTAGCATCTACCTCGGAGTTCACTCCGTGCGTGATCCGGTCATGGCCCGGCAGTCGCGTCTTCTACAAGCCATGGACGATCTCCACACCGAGGCGGTGCTCGACGCCGACGAGCACCATGAGGCGGTTGAGTTCCTTCGTGAAGAAACGAAGAACTTGATCCAGCAGAACGGCGAGTTGCAGCGCAAGATTATGCAGCTGCAGAAGGATATTGCGGAGATGGTTCCTCTTCTTCCAAGGAAGAAGAAGCCCATCCGTGAGCCCCTCCTTCGCCCCAAGAGGATCCCGCCGCGACCCTCCCCCACCAGGCCCTCTACCAGCGCCCCTCCTCCACGCCCCGGCCTCGTCTCCGACTCCATCATCGAGAATTTTCTCGAGCCCACCATCTCTCTGGAGCCGCGCACTCGTGGTTCCGAGAGCACGGAGACCGCCTCCGGTGGCGAGTAGGCGTTAGGAGACGCGAATTTAAATAAAAATCATGATTTTGTATGTGGTGCCGTCTGCAACGAGTTGGGTTGTAGATGGAATAAGAGCTTTATGTAATGAACAATTTATACCACTTGATATATTTATGTGCTTGAATCCTATATGTTATTTTTGGTTCGTCATCTTTTGCTTTATCACTTTGTATATTAAGAAGATGGCCGATCACCAGAACACCGGCTCCAACAACGGAGCAGGAGGAAGCCGTGATGCGCCCGAGGGTGTTGTACCCAACTGGGGTGCAACTGGCCCGCGTCAATCCGGGTCGCCTTCCGCCAACCACCCCACCTTGGCGGAGATGATGGCGAATCAGAACCATCTGATCACCGCCCTCCTCACCCAAATGCAGCACCAACAGGCTCAGTTGGACCGTCTGCAGAACGGGGAACCCGCCCCTCGCGCACCAGCACCCGCGCCCGCTCCGCAACTCTCTGAGTTCCTGCGCGTGCGCCCGCCCATCTTTTCGAGCACCACCAACCCGATGGAGGCCGGAGATTGGCTTCGCACCATCGGAAAGAAGCCCGACCTCCTCCCCTGCACCGACCGGGAGCGGGTGGCCTTCGCCACTCACCAGCTCCAGGGTCCCGCCGCTGAATGGTGGGACAACTACCGTGAGTCCCAGCAAGAGGGCCACATGGTGACTTGGGCGGAGTTCACCATCGCTTTTCGCGCCGCTCACGTCCCCGCCGGTGTCATCGCGGTGAAACAGCAGGAGTTCCGCGACCTGCAGCAAGGCAACAGGAATGTCATGGAGTACCTCCATGAGTTCAACCGCCTCGCCCGCTACGCACCGGAGGAAGTGCGCACCGACGCCCTCCGCCAAGCCAAGTTCCTCAGGGGACTTAAGGATGAGCTGTCCATCCAGCTCGTCGCCGCCGACTTCGCCGACTTCCAGCGGCTGGTTAACAAAGCGCTCATCCAAGAGACTGAGCAGAACAAGCTGGACCTCAAGAAGAGGAAGATGATCGCCTTCAAGCATCAGCAGGCGAACTCTCAGAGGCCTCGCTTCGTCCCTCCGCCACCAGCGCCCGCCTACCATCCTCGGCCCGCCTACAGGCCACCTCACGCAGCCGGTGGATCCAACGCCGGGCATCCTCGCCCCGCTCCACCAGCTCCGGCCGCTCAGCCGACACCAGCCGCCAAGGCCCCGATCTTGAAGGATCGCCAAGGAAGTCCGGTCGTCTGCTTCAACTGCCGCAAGGAAGGGCACTATTCGCACCAGTGTCCTCACCCCAAGCAGACCCAAGGCGCAGCACCCAACCAGGCGATTCGCGCCCGCGTCAACCACATCAGCGCGGAGGAAGCTCAGGAGGCTCCTGAAGTCGTGCTCGGTACGTTTACTGTGAATTCCGTACCGGCCGTCATATTATTTGACTCTGGAGCAACCCACTCCTTCATCTCGGAAAAATTTGTGAAAACAAACAAACTGGAAGTGCTCCCTCTACCCATTCCCATGGTGATTGCCACCCCCGGCAATAGGACCTCAGCCCGCTTATACAGCCCTAAGGTTCAACTTGACATCCAAGGAGTGTTGTTTCGGGCCGAGCCTGTCCTCATCCAATGCACCAGACTCGACCTTATACTAGGGATGGATTGGTTGATGAAGCACAAGGGAGTGATCGACTGTGCCAACAAGTCCGTCATGGTGACCAATCCTGAAGGCGTAACCGTCACCTTTCGGATGACCAGTCGCAAACCACTCGGAGCATCCCTTCGCTCGATAGCTCTTGAAGAGGTGCCTATAGTCAAGGAGTTTGCGGATGTCTTCCCTGAAGATCTACACGGAATGCCTCCCAAGCGGGACATCGAATTCAGAATTGAACTTGTCCCCGGGACCACTCCAATCTCCAAGCGCCCGTACCGGATGGCCGCCAATGAACTAGCCGAAGTCAAGAGCAACATCGAAGACCTAGAGCAGAAAGGTTACATCTGACCGAGTACCTCACCCTGGGGTGCACCGGTTATTTTTGCCACGAAGAAGGACAAGACCAAGAGGATGTGCGTGGACTATAGAGCCTTGAACGACGTAACCATCAAGAACAAATGCCCATTGCCTCGGATCGACGACCTGTTCGATCAGCTGAAAGGATCCTCGGTGTTTTCCAAGATTGACCTCAGGTCAGGTTATCACCAGTTGAGGATCAGGGAACAAGATATACCCAAGACTGCCTTCACCTCCCGCTACGGACTCTACGAGTACACCGTGATGTCGTTCGGACTCACGAATGCCCCGGCCTTTTTCATGAACATGATGAACAATGTATTCATGGAGTTCTTGGACAAGTTCATCGTGGTATTCATCGACGATATCCTCGTTTACTCCAAGACCAAGGAAGAACACGAGACTCACCTCCGTCTGACCCTTGGAAAGCTAAGGGAGCAGCAACTGTACGCCAAATACAGCAAATGCGAATTTTGGTCGTCTGAGGTGAAGTTCCTCGGCCATGTTATATCTGCCGGAGGAATAGCAGTGGACCCAACCACCGTGGAAGCGGTAACCAACTGGCTACAGCCAACGACCGTGACTGAGATCCGGAGTTTTCTCGGATTGGCCGGATACTACCGCCGGTTCATCGAGAACTTTTCCAAGATCGCCAAGCCTATGACCAGACTTCTGCAGAAGGAAGTGAAGTTTGAATGGACCCCCGACTGCGAAGAAAGCTTCCAGACCCTCAAGAAGAAGCTAGTATCAGCTCCCATTCTGACTCTGCCAGACATCCGGAAAGACTTCCACGTCTACTGTGATGCCTCTCGTCAAGGATTGGGATGCGTCTTAATGCAAGAAGGGAAAGTGATATCCTACGCCTCCCGGCAATTGAGACTGCATGAGGTGAACTATCCGACCCATGACCCGGAACTAGCAGCCGTGGTTCATGCCTTGAAGATATGGAGACATTACCTTGTGGGAAACCGGTGTGAGGTCTTCACCGACCACAAGAGCCTCAAGTACATATTCACCCAACCAGATCTGAACCTCAGGCAAAGGAGATGGTTGGAACTGATCAAGGATTACGACTTGGGCATCCATTACCATCCGGGCAAAGCGAATGTGGTGGCAGACGCCCTTAGTCGAAAAGGGTACTGCAATGCCATCATGATTCGGGACCAAGCTCCTTTACTTTACAAGGAGATGGAAAGGCTAAACCTAGGGATCACCACTCGAGAGTACCTCGCTGCCTTGGAGTCCTGACCCGTCTTAATAGACAAGATCCGAGAAGGGCAGAAGGAAGATCAGCACATACTGGAGATCCAGCAGAACATGAGAAAGGGTAAAGCCCCCGGATTTTCCGAGGATGAGCATGGTACCATCTGGTTCGGAAACCGGATCTGTGTAACCAACAAACCAGAGTTGAAGACCCTCATCCTTCAAGAAGCCCATGATACATTATACTCCATTCATCCCGGGAGTACAAAGATGTATCAAGACCTGAAGGAAAAGTATTGGTGGGTCAGCATGAAGAGGGAAATAGCTGAGTATGTGGCCAAGTGCAACACATGCCGGCGAGTCAAGGCAGAACACCAGAGACCTGCCGGACTGCTTCAACCTCTCAAGGTCCCTGAATGGAAGTGGGAAGAAATAGGAATGGACTTCATCACGGGACTGCCCAAGACCCAAGCTGGTCATGATTCTATCTGGGTGATCGTCGATCGACTCACCAAGGTAGCTCACTTCGTCCCAGTCAAGACAACTTACACCGTCGCCATGTTGGCTGAGTTGTATATGACTCGGATCGTGTGCCTTCACGGAGTTCCTAAGAAGATTGTATATGACCGCGGGAGTCAGTTTACCTCCAAGTTTTGGAAGAACCTTCAAGAGGAACTAGTCACCCGGCTAAACTTTAGCATCGCTTATCATCCACAGACCGACGGTCAAACCGAAAGGGTCAACTAGATATTGGAGGATATGCTTAGAGCTTGTGCTCTAGACTTTGGCGGAATGTGGGACAAGAACTTACCCTATGCAGAGTTCTCCTACAACAACAGCTATCAAGCCAGCCTTCAAATGTCCCCGTTCGAAGCACTCTATGGGCGTAAGTGCAGAACGCCGTTGCTCTGGGATCAAACCGGAGAGTCACAACTGTTTGGGACTGACATATTGAGAGAAGCTGAAGAGAAGGTTAAGATCATAAGAGACCGATTGAAGGCAGCCCAATCCAGGCAAAAGAGCTATGCCGACAACCGTCGAAGAGACCTAGCCTTTGAGGAGGGCGATTATGTCTACCTCCGAGTCACTCCCCTCGGTGGCACTCAAAGGTTCAACATGAAAGGCAAACTAGCACCCCGCTACGTCGGACCTTTCCAGATCCTCCGACGACAAGGAGAAGTGGCATATCAACTCGAACTGCCCCCATCCTTGGCAGGCGTTCATGATGTGTTCCATGTCTCCCAGCTGAAGAAGTGCCTCCGTGTTCCCACCGAGCAAGCCGACCTTCAACAGCTCAATGTCCAAGAAGACTTGACCTACATTGAGAAACCCATCAAGATCTTGGAAACCAAGGAGAGAGTAACCAGAAGTCGCGTCGTCCGCTTCTGCAAAGTCCAATGGAACAACCATCCCGCCGAAGAAGCCACTTGGGAAAAAGAAGACGAACTGAAAGCCCAATACCCCGAGTTATTCGAGTAGCGTTCCAATCTCGAGGACGAGATTCTTGTAAGGGGGATAGGTTTGTAACACCCCAAATTTTCAAAACAATAAAAATATTATTAAATTCAATTTCTTGGAATTACTATTTCTGAAAATACTTTTAATTCCCTTTTATACCCTTTTGAACTACAACATAGAGTAGATGGCCAAACTAGGAGGTGAAAATTTTTGTATAAGATCCCAAGACCAAACTATATTTTGAGAATTTTTATAAATTTTTACCAACCTTGGAAGTAGCCCTAATATTTTAATCTACTTTCTGGAATTATTTTTATTCAGAAAAGAATTAGAACAGTATTGGGCTCCCCTCCCTCCCTTCTCTCTCTCCCGGCCGGCCCAGCCCACTCCACCCGCGCTCTCAGACTGACAACCCGGTCCCACTTGTCGGCGCCGAATCCCTCCCCTCGCGCGCGAATCCGACACTCCGGCCCCACCCGTCAGTCGCCACCCTCGCCCGCTCGCGCCCGCTGGCCAGTGGCCCCCGCCTGTCAGACCCGTCGTCTACCTCCCGCCTCCGCCCCCAAATCCCGCCGGCCGACGACCCCGCCTCGGATCCGCCTCGCTGGCCCCTTCCGCGCTCGGCCGACCGTTTCCCCGCTTAAATCCTCGCGTTTACGCCACGGGATCGCCGCTACGCGTGCATGGCCGAGCCATCGCCGGCGAGTAAAAGCTCTCCCCGGTTTCCTTGCATGCGAGCCCCCTCCGACGCCTTATTTAAACCCCCCTGCCTCCGCCGCGTTCGGTTCACGCACCCATTCGCACTTAGACCCAACAGAACGCCCGCACATCGCCTGTTAGCGCCATCCCTCTGGTTCGTCTCCGGCCACCGCCCGTCGTCGCACCGGACCACCTCCACCCGTGCCTCCGCCACCAACGTGACCGCAAGAACGACCCCGACCTCGGCCACCCCTCCGCCGACGTCGAACCCCGCCGGAACACCATCGCCGACGAGAAGCCCGAACCACTCCGACGTCTACCCTCGCCGCCGACCGCGCTCCGTCGACCCCTCGTCTCGCCTAAGGTACCGTCGTGACCGCCGTAGTGCCCTCTTTCCATTTCTAGGCTCAGCTAGGGTCGCCGTCGCTTGCCGTGGCCGCTGGCCCGCTCGCCGTCGTCGGAGAAGACGACCGGCACGGGTCGAGTACCCGTGCCGTGTCGGATTCGATCCACGCCGTGCGATCTGGATCCGACAGTGACGATTAATCCCCGCGTGCGGTTTAATCTGATCCGTCAGATCTCGGCGAAGGGGTACGTTTTAATCTCGTGCGTCCGTTAGTTTTAAAACCCCGCGTTTAATCTCGCGCGTCCACGTGGTACCCCTTCGAACGTTTTAATCCTGGCCGTCCGTAGCCACTTACGCGCCCCGCCTCGCCCTCGCGCGTCGGATCTGGATCCGACGGTCCAGATCAACCCGGCGCACGCGCACAGTGCGCGGGTTCACCGTGGGCCTGGCTCACCGTGGACCCGAGGGTTTTAAAATTTGAAAATGAATTTCAGAAATACCTTTAAACTTGTAAAATTCATATCTGGCGCATTTGGACTCTAAAAATTACCATTCTCTACATGTTTATGCAATAAAAACAGTAGGTTTACTTTGACTTTTTCATGTTTATTCAAATAATTATTCAAATGCCTTTAGGATTAAAATATGGATTCAAATATTTAAACTTCAGAAAAATTTATATTAATTCCTTTCTGTCCATTCACTGAAAACCACCAAATTGACATGAATTTTTCATTTCACACTTATTTGAGAATTTAATATGGCAATAATCACATTTAAACCTCCTTTCTAAAGAAAAGACAACTATTTAATTCCTTTAGAATTTATTTATAAAATAAACCACAGAACCTTAACCATTGGATTTATTTTATTTATAATCCAACTAACTTTAGCTTGTGTGTTCATAATGTAATGTTATATTGTTTGATCGAATGTGTTCTTTTTATTTTACTTTATATTAAAAAGACTACGACGTCACCGAGGAGCCGGAGTACTTCCCCGAAGTCCCTCCCTCTCCCTTTGCTGAACAAGGCAAGTCACCAAACCATTCTTTTGAACATATTGAACCCATGTTTGAATTGACTATCGCTAAAACACATAGGTGATATATGCATTAGTCAAATGAACCCTTACATTATATTTATTTAGGATCCCCCGACCTTGATGTGCAACCCAAGCCATGCTATCTCACCTAACCTCCTTGTCACCATATGATCAATGATATTAGCTAGTGTCCAAAGTATTGACACGGCCGCTATAGGATAAAAATGAGTCGTAGCAAGATGGTTCTATTATATGATCTCCGTTACTTCTTATCCTTGGAAATTCTGTTGGTGATGAGTCATGGTTGTGAGTGTATGCATGGTGGGTTCTGGGTGCAAGCTAGGGCATTGGTCGGTAGCACCCGGGGCACTATAAGGACCGGTCTGAGGGATCCGTTGCAATACACTTACGTACTAACCACAAGTCTAGTGGGTAAGTCCTAACTAAGGTATGGGTTGTTCCAAACCGAGGCCACCATTTGGAGATGGGTCAAGTTGCACCTGCGGGTGACTTGTACCAATGTGGCGCAAAAGGGGGTGCGACGTTAGCCGGGATGCGGCCCGGCGCGCCGGCGAAACCTAGAGCGGGTGGTTATCGCTTGGAACATCTCATATTGAGGTTTTGGCACGAGTTCCCGTGAAATGGGTCATCTCGTTGGGATGAGTGTGTGCCTTGTGGGTACAGTAGTACATCTCTGATCAGAGTCTTAAATCTTTTCGAAAAGCCGAGCCCACGGTCAAGGGCGGGTTGCGTGACATCCCCCAGTTAGTTTACTTTGAATATGAATGTGCATGATGGAGTGACATGTAAGGACCGTTGTGCGAGGAGGTAAAACGTACTCCTCGAGTTAGTTGATGTTGATGATGCTCATGTTTACTTTCCGCATGATTAAAATATGATTACACTAAATGCCACAACTGCAACTGCATTATTCTGCAATACTAGCCCTTATCCTTCCTTGTTTATTTTCCTGCATTGTTATTTGCATTTGCGGTGGCTTGTTGAGTACTTTTTGTACTCATACCCGTTGGACCCCACAGAGGATGCTTACTTTGAAGACGGTCTGGAGTAGCGACCCAGTCGAGAAGAAAGATCCTGAAGAAGATGTTCGTCATGCCGTGTTTTAATTATTTTACCTTACTGTTTCTATTAAAACAATGATGTAATAATTATGGTCTGCGTACCATGGATATTGTCGTATGTACGATTGTCGCATGATGAACCTCTTGTATTATTGTTTTTCTTATGAAATTCAATAATGTCTCGATTTGCTAAATCGGGGCGCTACAGGTTTACAAGTAAACTGTGTTCAATGATATCCCGATCGACTCCGGTGATATCTTCGTCAGACCAAGCGAAGACATCCAAATTTTCTTCTACCACCTTTTCCAAGGAGGTTGCAACTTCAGGAGGTAAATCTTTACCAAATTGAAAAGTATATTCTTTACCATCTTTAACAATGACCTTCGTTGCAATCTCTCCTTCGGGACTTGGTCTCGGAAAGGACTTCTTCGAAGCTTCAGAGGAGGCTGAAAAAATTTCTTCATTATCTTGTACACTGTTTACTTGCCTCAGATCAAGAGGGGGACCATGACCATATTCCGCCCTCCGAGCAATGGCTTGATGTCCAAAGATTGTAAGGACTCCTGCTTGTGTGGGCATCTTCATGCACAAGTAATTGTGATGCACCACAGCTCCGAACTGGTTCAGCATGCCCCTCCCGAAGATGACGTTGTACGCATACGGGGCATCTATCACGTCGAAGATTACTTCTTCAGTCCGGGCCAATAAACCTTCTCCGAAGGTAACTTCCAGGCCTATCTGGCCAAGTGCATCAAGCGGGGGTCCTGCGAAGCCTTGCAGAGGATGAGCCGCTGGAAGGAGATGCTTCCTGGAAATGCACAACTGATCGAAGGCTTGAACAAAAATGATATCTGCCGAACTACCTCCGTCAATCAGCACCCTTCGAACTTCCGTACCCGCAATATCAGCAGTGATAACCAATGGATCTGCGTGCGGGAACTTAATACCAGCTGCATCCTCCGCAGAAAAGGATATCGGAACGTGAGACCACTCCGGCATTGCAGCTGCAGATGACGAAGTCCCAATATGACCTACTTCCCGAACGTACTCTCTTCGCTGTCTCTTGGACATGCTTCCGAGGGTACCTCCTCCGGAGATAGTGAGAACTACTCTTTTTCCTCTATCTTGCCCTTCCTCTTGCTTCGGAGGTGGCATAACAGTGGCCACCGGAGGGTGTCTTGCAGCATCAAAATTTTCTATCCGCGCCACAGCCTGGACCGGCTCTGGGCGCGTTGCAGCTGGACTTCGGTCGGTACTGCCTCGACCCGAAGTTCTCTCTAAGTACTCTCCCCTGAAAGTTGCTTATAAACTTCTTCTTCAGCTGCGACCATGAATTGATTGATCCTGGCTTCAAGGACCAGAACCATCTCAATGCCACTCCTTGAAGAGCTAAAGGGAAGCACTTCGCCATGGTGTCTCGAACTCCTCCGCTAGCCTCAATTGCTAGGGCATAAGAACGAACGAACTCTCCGGGATCTTCATCTCCGGCATACTTGCAGAGCTTCGAAGTTTTAAACTTTGGATCAAAGTGAACCTTCTGCAGCTCAGGATGCAGCGGAGATTCATTGTCGAAGGAGGCGTTCTCCGGGGCTTCAGGATAATCGAGATCATCGTCTTCGGGCACTTCTGGGATAGTTGGGGTGGCTTGAGAGCGAAGCCTGCTCGCAGCTTCCTGTCGCCACCTTGCCACTTCAGCTTGAAGGTTGGCCATTTGAGTGGTCATATCTCCAAGATTATTTTCATTTCCTCCGGAAGGATCTTCCGGGTCTTGAGAACTGGTAGGATCAGTTCGAATCGGGATGGAGGGTGGAGAAGGGACTCCGGGCGGTCGGAGTATGGAAGGGGTTGGCAGAGAAGCTTCGTATGTTCGAGGGATGGAAGCCCCTTCCGGAGTTCGCGGAGGGAAAGTCGAAGGCCCTCCGACTTCAACTGTGTCGAAGGGTATCTCTCCGGAGATCCGAGAGGACCTCCGAGTGGGATTGCGGGGTGCGCTCCTCTTAGGAGGCATGATGTAAGAAGTTGGTAGAGAACGAAGTTTTTCGGACTAGGTTCCCCACGGACGGTGCCAACTGTTGGCGTAAAAGATTACGCTAACAGGTTTCTGTAGAAGAGAAACTAACAAACGAAGTGTTTGCGAAGAGAACTGTTCTAAGCCTCCGAAAGGATAATAACTTAGAAAAGTTCGAATGTGTGTATTGAATAACTTGTATTCGGTCCCTATGACAAGGTGAAATGGGGGGTATTTATAGGCCCAAACATTAAGGAAAAGACCTATTTACCCCTCATTTACAACCGACATAGTGGAAACTATTCGGTTCCCTTAATAGGGCTAAAATGGTAAAAGACTAATCTAATGAGATAGAAGATAAGTCTTCCATCTTAGCTGGCAGAAAAGATCTTGAAAAGCCTTAGTTCGAAGATGTACTTCGAACCAATGCCTATCTTCGTACTTCGAACTGGGTTCCGGGTATCTTCGAAGATGATCGTCTGGGAACCTTCGAATCCGTTGTCTGCCTTTATGTTGCTTCGGCAATAACCCTGAAGATGAGATATTTTCCCGCAACACTAAGCAATCATTGGGGCGAAACATAAAGATCTACACACAAAATGGCCAACACCGACGGTATCGCCTTTAGACGGTCAATGCAAAGGCATCGCCCTTAGACACAGACAATATCAACATCAAATCAAAGGAGTCGATTACAATAGATTGCAAAAGTGACAAATATTTCATTACAAAGATCATTGGTTCTATGAGAGTTAAAGAAGTGCTCGGTGAATCGCTTCAATAGCCCAAAACCGGATTGCATCAACATCCTGAAGGACAACGCGGTCCTCTGCATATGAACTAGGCAAATCTTGAACAAGACAATGACGATGTTGTTCGTGGCAAACGACATTGGCGAGCCGACGCTTCTGAGCTTCAACACGAGCCCAAAAGGAGGACAGAGCACCTTCCTTTTCGGCAATTTGGAGACGAACCTCACCTAGTTTCGACATCAAATCGGCCTCGTCTATCCGTAGCCGATCGAGTTCCCACGATGCGGCCGACGAGTCACCCTCAATATGATCCAAAAGATCACCCTCAGTCATTACCAATGCCTCATCGGTCTTTATTGTTTCCAACAGTGACGATCGACTAGCTCGATTGGCCATCGGTTGCACAGCCCATTGCATCCTTGGCCGGTGAAACTCCAAAAATACGGAAGGAGTAAGGGTGTTGATCAAAGAGAGCTCGAAATGTCATCAAGGAAAATCCTAATTGGGCCTGAGTTATTGACCAAAAATTCGATAAGGTCCACCAGATGGTGCCGCAGATCCAACAAAACCTCCCTCACGTCCGGAGTCAATGGAGCAGCAGTCGATGAGGGAGCATTGATAGCCTTTTCAACATCAAGGTACGGGCTGATGTCGAAGGAGAATTTACATGCGAAAGACTAGAAATCAAAAGGAAAATTAGATGAATAAGAAGAGAGGCATGCCATTATTGGTCTGCTTGTTGTGCCTTGCGATGCATCATCCCTAGCTATCAAGGGACATGGTGCTGAGATGGTGGGTTGTCTTAGAACGAAAAAAGAGGGGTTGGCCGATGAGTCTATATCGAGGCAAGTCAGAAGGAAGAAATCAAGCAAGGAAAAATTCATCGGACCGTGACCAAAGACGAAAGAATTTAAGGCATCAGACAAAAAATAACATGTGGCAGCCAGCATCGGCTCATTTTGGTATGGCTCAGCAAGGGAAAGTCTGATACAATGGCCGATGTCAATTTCTAGACTAAAGAAAGCATAGAATATAACTTGAAAGAGATTCAGTAGGATTCGGCATTGATAAAGTCCGTAGGGTCGAGATTACCTACAGTGCCTAAGAAGAAACGAGACAGATGAGTGCCAATGGGAATCAAAACATTGTTTTGTAGATTCTACAAAAGGTAAAAGAAGCAAATAAAATAAAAGAGGAACAATGAGTAAAGGCAGCAGATGAACCAAGAAGAATTGAAGAAAGAGGGGAATGCCAAAAGTTTACCTTGGGATCATGTCGACGGTGGCCATCATTGGTGTTGCTAGCGTGCGGGTTCGTAGAGAAGAAGAAGGTGATGAACGGTGGTGGTCGCAAGAACACGGCGACGAGCTCGGGGGGCAATAATGAATAGTGAGCAGAAGACATAAAGAAGAAAGGTGGAGTGACTGGGGTACTTATAATGTAATAAGTAACTCCTCGGCAGCTGGGTCAAGCCGATTCCACTGGATTTGGTGGGGCCACCTGCAACGTTTGGCAAAAGGTAATCATTAGTACAATTTTCAAAACGTTGAGATCTTTGCAGGCCTAAGATTAGAGGAACTGAATCTTCGGTTTAAAGAATACTAGTATAAAACTATGTGTGATGAAGCCTAGTCCGACGTTTCTATGAAGAAACGTAAATGTGTCACACCAGGTGACACCCAACGCAGTTGCGAATGGCCGAATATGAAGTAACAGAAAAAATGAGGAGGAAAAATTATGAAGCCATAACCCTGGGCAAAGTTATAAAAGTATTAGAAGATAAATGGTTTTAGCAGGCAATCTAAGTACTAGAAGAGTGTACTTAGATTTGATGCTCCTTCTCTTCTGGACTAGAGCACCTCCGAGACTGGTCCTAAGAAGAGGAAAGCTGAAGTTGGCCCTTCGGTGCCTGCTAAAACACATGTGAAGAAGTTGGCTCGAAAGCCAAAGTACGTGGCCCCATCCAAGTCCTCTACTTCGTCTTTGGAGTCATTTGGAGATGGACACATAGAAATACAAAAGGAGTTTGAAACTCTTATTACCGAGGATGAAGGGGCACACGTGGAGGTCGAAGTTCCCACCAAGGGCGACAGAGCGGTCGTGCTTGCTGCGAAAGATAACCTCGAGCAAGCAGAGCCTTCGAAGGTCCCGTCTGGCGAAGAGGTCCTTGCTGTAGAAGAAGGTGGAGTCGAGGCGACAAATGATCAAACTTCGGCTCCAGACGAAGTGATAACTGCTGTTCTTGGAGAGATTTTGGTAGCTAATCCTTCGGTCCCCAACACCGAATCTGAGGAAGACTTCGAAGAGGCATTCGAGCCTCCGAGCAGTCCCATACTCATTCGGTGACAGAATGTCGAAGGTAAGCCTTAGTTGAATGCTTTTCCTTTCTTTTCGTGTCCTGCAAAATTTATGTAATATATAATACTTTTGATTTTACAGGATCAACCCCAATGGAGATGACCCCTGCCACAAAGACTGCGCTTGAAACTTTGACATCTCTGAAGTCGATTCCGGAGGAGGCTATTAAAATGGGGCCTAGAAAAGGTAAAGTAAAAGTGGATCCTTTGCCTGCTCCAAACTCTGGATTAACCCTGTCGGAATCTACAGACGGAGGCCAGTCCACGGAAGGGGGCCAATCCACAGAGGTCTCCTAGAACGTGGCGCTATGCCCTGGCCCTTCTCCAAATGAAAACGATCAAAGAGCCTTGTCAAGGTTCCCCCGCCTAGCTCCTTTTCTGGAGCGAAGGACCAAGCTTCGGACTCTGCTAGAGCCTCTAGCTCGAGCTAATCGCGAAGTCGAGGAGACCGACTTGGTGGCTATTCTTGGGGAAGTTGAGGGGTCGAAGTTAGATGTGGTCTTAGAGCAGGCAGCCTACCTGGTACGAAGTATTTGCAATAACAGAGTTAGTTTTAACGTGTAAATAATTTACTCAGATTGCTTTTTTCTTCCTTCGCAGCAAATAGTCTTGGCCCGAGTTGCGGCTGTATCTAACGATCGAGAGTTTAATCATCTCAAGGAGAAGATAACTGCCCTCTAGGGGAGTCTTGTCAGCTCCGAGATTCGGACCTCCGGCTTGGATGAAATGGTAGCCGCAGAAAGGAATGCCAGACTTGGTTTGGAGGCTGCCAATCAGAAGCTCGAACCTGAACATATCATGCTTTGGGTCGAGGTGGAAAAACTGCGGATGGAGCAAGCGAACGCAGGGACAGAGCTGGTCAAGCTCCGAGAGGAGCAAACAAAGTTAATGGAGGAGGCCAATAATTTACTTGGACAGAAGAACTCCTTGGTCATAGAGGCATCTAGGCTATCTTCTTTGATAGACGAGTTGTCCTCGTCAAAGGATATTTTGTCCGAAGACAAAGTGAAGTGTGAGAAGGTGGCCTTATAGACCATGGACAACCTTTGGGGCATCTTGGAGTACTTTGGCACCTCTTGGACTTTACCTTCATCTGGTGACGTCCCTCTGTTGTGAAGGCTGAAGATGATCGAAGCAACAGCGAAGACTATGAAGACGGTAGGTGTTGGCGTAAAAGATTACGCTAACAGGTTTCAAGAGGTTAGAAACTAACAAACGAAGTGGATAATAGCTCAAAATAGTTCGAAGATGTGTATTGAATAACTCAGTATTCGATCCTCATTACAGGGTAAAACGGGGGGTATTTATAGGCCAAAACCTTAAGGAAAGGACCCTTTTACCCCTCTGTTACAACCGACATAGTGCAGACTATTTGGTACCCTTGATAGGGCTAAAACAGTAAAAGTATAATCTAAAGAGAAAGAAGATAAGTCTTCCATCCTAGTTGGCAAAGAATCTCTCTGAAGAGCCGATGTTCGAAGATATACTCCAAACTAGAGCCCGCCTCTATCCTTCGAACTTGATCCAGTATACTTCTGGAGTTAGATGTTGGAAACCTTCGATTAAATCACCTGCCTTTGTCTTGTTTTAGCAATGGCCCTGAGGATGAAGTATTTTCCCCCAACAGTAGCCCCTCGAATACGCTTCTCCGCTAGACCTGTAACGTTAGGAGAGCAGTATACGTAAGAAAAATAATCATGCGTAGGGGTTAACAGATTTAATCAACCGCCGAAGTATGCGGAGATTCAAAACTTCGAATCAACTTCTAAGAAAGTTACATTCGAACTATCTTGGAATTAACTTAAAGAGCCAGAAAGCTTTTTAGACTTGGAAAAAATAGCCGTTGGCTTTTTCCTTCCAGCAGAAGTTACGTGATGCGTTAACTTCGCAAGGGGTAACGGTTAAGAATGCGAAATGGCAAACGTAAACGGTAAATAATCATGGGCCTGGGCTATAAATAGAGGACCCATACACTTCTCGAATACCTTTCTCACCGTCTTTGCGCAACCAAGCCCTAGCCTCCAGATTTTTGCTTTAGCAATCAGAGCGAATTCATGGGGCGGCTTCGGCCCTAGCCCGGCAGTAGGCGGCGGCGGCAGTGGCGGCGGCAGCAAGGAATCCCCAAAATATCGGTCCTCACGATCTCCTCCCAGCATCTTCGAAGTACTCGGACCAGTCTTATCAACTAAGGCCATCTACCTTCAAAAGGGAGTCGATCGCAGCAGCAGTGGAGGGAAAGATTAGCTCGGAGGTTATCATCTGGAAACCTGGAAAGGAGGCAATCTCTTCACCAAGGCCTGGAGAAGTTGTGGTCTTCGAAGCTTTCTTCGAAGCGGGGTTAGGACTTCCGGCAGTCGACTTCCTATCAGAGGTACTGGATTTATTTCACGTCACCCTTCCCCAACTATCTCCGAACGCAATAGCCTGTTTGGCCATCTTCGAATGGGCGTTGCGAGCTGAGGGCTACGTAGGAAGAGCAAAGATTTTCGCAGCACTGCACAGAGCATCATGCCAACCAAAGACTTACCTAGGCCTTGGAGGAGAGAAGATCGTGGTAGCCTTAGGCAGCATCAACTTCCGACTTCGGGACGAATTTCAGTTAAGATTTCCAGTGAATGCCATCAATGCCAGATGGTACACAGATTGGATCCTCCGGTGGTTCTATGCCGAAGTTGGGGCAGGCAGTCGTCTGGCCGGACCTCTGCTGGACATAAACTTCCGAAGGGAAGCGTAAGTTCGCCTAGATCTCGGCCAGCTCGAAGCTCGCCTCAGCTTGCTCCAACGGATTAGTCGCCGCATGAGCATGCGGAACTTAGCGGAGGAGTTCATCGGACTCAAAATTCCACCACTGATGGCCAACTGGCCTATCACCTTCGAAGAGGATCCGGAGGGTGGACTCCGAAAACTCTCTTCGAACTCAAGCCCTGCAGGTAGCTTTGAAAACAACATGTTTTATATATATTTGTTTAATGAAATGACTAACGCCAACTTATCTTTTAGCTTCTCAAGCCCCCATGACTTCGGAGCAAGTTGTTCGAGCTTTAGAGAAGATTCTGGGAGTTCCTACTCCGGCCGAGAAGGAGTGGAGGACGAAGCTATTAGGTAACTCGGAGCGGGTCAACCGAGTGTGGGGTGTACTCGGAGTTGCTCCCCCTCCTCTTCCGGACTGGGTGCCTTCAGAGCAAGGGCCGAAGAAGAGGAAGCCGGACGGCGGGACTTCGGCTCCGGTTAAGACTCCGACAAAAAAGGTAGCCCGAAAGCCAAAGAATGTGGTGCCTTCAAGTCTGGTGGCTTCGGTCTTCGATTCCCTTGAGGATGAGGGAAGAGTCCTCATCAACCTGATCACCGAAGAAGAAACCCGGGCAGATGTAAACACTGGCGATGCTGCAAGCATGCCAGGTGTTCCAAGTAGTTCCGGACAGGCTGGGGCTTCAAATGTCCAGCCAGACCCACCGCTTGAAGAAGCCCCTGTAACTAAAGGTGGAGTCGAAGTTACTGTTGAGCTAGCTTCGATTCCGGACGAAGCGGTAACTGTAGCTCTAGGAGAGGCTCCAACAGTTGACCCTTCAGTTCTAAACTTCGAGTCTGATGAAGACTTCAAAGTGGCCTTTGACCCTCTGAGCAGCCCCGTACTCACCCGCCGGCAGGACTTCGGAGGTAAACTTCGCATGAACCGTTTGTTCCTTTTCCCTGCAAAATTATGCAATATATAATACCTTTGTCTTGGTAGGGTCCGCTCCCATGGAAGCTGCTCCTCCTGAAGATACAGTTGCTGGGACCTCGACCTCTCCGGAGCTGACTCCAGAAGTTGCACAGATGGGAGCTGGAAAAGGTAAAGGAAAAATGGACCCCTTCCCTGCTCCGAATTCAGGATTAACTCCGTCTGAATCAACAGACGGAGGTCAATCTACAGAGGGGGCCATTCTACTTAGGTCTCCGAAGACGTAGCACAGCGCTCCGACCCCTCGACGAACGAAGACGACCAGAGGGCTCTATCCATGCTCCACCTCCTAGCTCCTTTCCTGGAGCGAAGGACCGAACTTCGGACCCTGCTCGAGCCTTTGGATCGAGCTAACCGCGAAGTTGGGGAGATGGACCTAGTGGCCATCCTTAGCGAGGCTGAGGGCTTGGAGCTCAACGCAGCCTTGGAACGAGCAGCATACTAGGTATGAAGTATCTACAAAACAAGATTAATTTCATCTTACGAATAATCTCTCACCTTGCTTTTTCCCTTCGCAGCAAATAGTTTTGGCTCGAGCTGCAGCTGTTTCGATTGAGCGCGGAAGTCTTCGTCTTTAGGAGAAGGTTGCGGCTCTCTAGAGGAATCTTAACGTATCCGAAGTTCGAGTTTCCCACTTAGATGAAATGGTTTCGGCGGAGAGGAGGGCCAGACAAAATCTGGAGGCTGCGAATAAAAAGCTCAAAGCCGAACAAATTGTGCTTCGAGCCGAAGTAGAAAAAATGCGGGCAGAGCACACTACGACGGGGGCTGAGCTAGTTAAGCTCCAAGAGGAAAAGGCTAAGGCTATGGAGGAAGCTAGCAACTTGCTTAGCCAGAAGAGTTCTCTGACTACGGAGGCAGCTAGGCTCTCCGCTGTGGCAGATGAACTGACTTCAGCAAGGGATGCTTTGATTGAAGATAAGGTGAAGTCAAAAAAGGTAGCTACGGAGGTCATGAACAATCTCTTAGGTGTTCTGGAGTACTTCGGTACTCATTGGACACTACCTTCAAGTGACAACGTCCCCCTGCTGCGACAGTTAAAAATGATCCAAGGAGCTGCGAAGATGATGAAGACAACAGGTATTCGGTATGGAAAAATCTCCGGCCAAGTGGCTGCTCTCGGAGTACTTCGCTACTACGAAGATCTAGGGCTATCAATAACGCCAGACTCGGGGGCGGCTCCCATTACCTTCGATGAGAACCAACTCCTTAGCCCTTCTGAAGATGTGGCCGCAGCTTGGCAAGCCTTACAAGCTTCATGGAGAGCCGAAGGTCGAACCGCCATCAAGGCTTGGATTGACAAAGGGCATCGCCAAAAGAAAGCTCGGTCTCAAGCCTCGAGCAGCCAACCTCCGCCGAACCTGCAGGTTTAGCCTTGTTTTAGGATCCCGACTATGTAAAAATTATGCTTTCATACATTATGAATGAAAATTTACTTATCATGTTTTTAGGCTTCTCAACCTCGTATGGATGATGTCGAAGTATTAAACGTTACCGAAGAACTCCGCCTGCTATGGGCTACCTTCGATCTTTTAAAACTTCATAAACGACCTCGATTTTTGATTCCTCAAGAGAGCTCCGGTGCAATTGCGCCCGAAATATGTAAAGATATATTATCTTATATTAAAGAGTAAGAAAAATAAATCTTGGAAACTTCGTCTTCTGAAGACGTTGAATGGTCTAAAGACGAGAATATTGCTGAAGAACAAGGAAAGAAGCCTGAAGAACATCAAAGCTAGGAAAGAAGTCCCGAGCGACTTCGAACTTGGGCTGAACTTCAATAGGAACAAAAAGATTTTAGAGCTTTGAAGGGAGGGAAAAGAACTAAGCATAAAGTTATCACGACTCCCAGCCCTGGAACTAGTCGCTCCGGCCTTAGTGGTAGCTCTAGCGATCGAAGCGGTCTTCGATTTCTTCTTGGAATAGACACAAATTTTTCATAGTGTAATGTAATCTGTTTGAATAAGAAAGATTGATTTTTAAAATTGTCTCCCTACATCCCAGCCCCGCTTTGGGCGTAAGCAACTTTTAACTATACTCAAAGATGGTTAGGCGCAAAGAAAAACTTAGGAGTACAATTTTGGAGGTTCGGATCCCCTCAGCAACTTAAAGATTAATTGAAATCTTACAAAACGTCTTCGACTACTTGGAGTCTGAAAACTGGTAACTTAGTACCTTTTGTTTTGAAAGAAGTCACTTCGGACTAATTTCTCGGACAGTTTGGTGTCCAAAACGATTGGTCACTTTGGACTCTTTTCACAGATATTCGAAGCTCATCAGCTCAAACTCTGTTTTGTTTTGGCCTCCTTCGGCTCTTTTTGTGAATGCTATTAAACCGGTGGTTTGGAATTCGCAGTGGTCTCCTTGGACTCTTTTTACGGATGCTTTCAAGCCGGAGCTTGGAATCCACATTTTTTGGTCTCCTTCGACTCTTTTTACGGATGCTTTCAAGTCGGTGGCTTGGAATCCGTTTTTCAGTGACTTTCCCACCTCGTCGGAAGCTTCAAACCAGTGGTTCGAAGTCCGAAAAATTGGTTCAAATTAATGACACTTCCCTCCCAGCCAACTTCGTTCTGCCAGTGCGTCCACTAGAAGTAGGAAGTGTTTGAGAGGTAGGCATTATTTGAACAATGAGCTTTATTAATTCAGAAGGTGTTTACAAGTAATTACAAGGAGCCCCTATGCGAAATATCGCTTTATGTGCTTCGCATGCCATGTATGCGTTAACTCTTCACCTTGTAAATTAGCTAACTTAAAAGAACCAAGGCGTCCTGAACGGAGAATTATATATGGACCTTCCCATTTATTCCCTAGTTTCCCTGGTGTTATAACGCTTCGCAAAACACGATGACCTGGCTTAAGTTCATTAAGCTTAACCTTTGGGTCAAACCAAGTCTTCGTCTACTGATGATACTTTGATAGATTGGCAACAGCTCGAAGCCTTGTTTCTTCTGTTAAATCAAGCGAAGTTTGCCGTTCTGCTTCTATTTTCGGTTTGGTGCTGCGAAGGGATCCTCCTTTAAGCTCCGTTGGTGTCATAGCTTCGTCTCCGAATAATAGTCTGAAGGGAGTAAACACGTGGACCTTGTTTGATTGGTCCGGATGGACAATAGAATCTTCGGGAGCTCATCGGTCCACAATCCTATTGCCAATCCCACTATTCTTCGATTCAGCCCTGATAAGATATTACCATTGGCTCTTTCAACAGCCCTGTTAGACTGAGGATGTCACACTGCGGCGAAGCATAATTGTATGCCAAGATCTTCATAAAAATTCCTGAAGGGCTCTGCATCAAACTGTGTCCCATTGTCAAATGTGAGCTGCCGAGGAACTCCGAACCGACATATAATATTTTTCTAGAAAATTTTTGTACATTATTCGAAGTGATAGCTGTGAGGGGTTCTGCTTCGACCCACTTGGAAAAATACTCAATTGCTACCACTGCGAATTTCAAATTTCCTTTTGCTACTTGGAAGGGGCCAATAAGGTCCATGCCCCATCTGGCCATGGGCCACACTGGGGCAATGACTTGAAGAGTTGTTGGTGGACGATGACTTCTTCTTCCCATCCATTGACAACCCTGGCAAGTGCGGACTAAGCTCTGCGCATCAGCTACTATGGTAGGCCAATAAAGCCCCTGGCGAAGTGTTTTTCCTGCCAAAGCTCGAGGGGGCAGATGGCTACCGCAAAGTCCTTCATGAATTCCTCGAAAAATCTCTTGACCTTTGGCTTGAGATATACATCGGAGCAGAGGGGAAAATACTCCGGCCTTGTACAAAATAGAGCTCTGGGTATACTTCGAATGGAAATCCCTTTAAATGCTGCTTCAATCTTACGGATCTCTTCCAAATATTTTGCAAGCTGTGGATGACGAACATGAAAACTCTTATTTACGTGCCATGCTACAATTTGAGAATCTATTTTAATAACAACTCTTGTAGCCCCCAAAGCACGTGCCTTTCGAAGTCCTAACAAAATTCCTTCATACTCCGCTGTATTATTGGTGGACTTCAAGTTGAGCCTTGCGGAGTACATTGCTTTTTTCCCTGAAGGTGAAATTATCACTGCTCCGAAACCTGCTCCAGATGCTTGGAAAGCTCCATCGAAGTATATGGTCCAAATTCCTTTGCTTAGCTTCTCCGGAGCCCATGCTACACGGGGAGTCCACTCCGCCCAAAATCTGCCAACACTTGTGACTTAATTGATGTCCTTGCCATGAAGGAAATGTCGAAGGGTGCTAATTCAACAACCCACTTCCCAATTCTTCCTGTGGAATCCTTACTTCGAAGCATATGTCCCAAGGGATATGAAGTTGGTACAATCACATTATGTGCTAGGAAATAATGCCTTAACTTCCTTGAAGCCATTATCAGAGCATAGGTGAACTTCTCAAGCTCGGAATATCTTGTCTCCGGACAATGCTTCGGATACAAAATAGACTGGATTCTGTACCAACTTCCCATTGAAATCAACTTCTCTAACAAGGACTGCACTAACAGCAGAGCCAGTAGCCGCAAGGTAAAGGAGTAGGGTTTCGTCCACAACAGGCACTGTGAGTGTAGCGAGGTTACTGAGATAATTCATAATATCATCGAAGCTTTTTTGACACTCCGGTGTCCATGCAAAATCTTCGGACCCATTCAGTGCTTTGAAAATGGGCAAACTTCTCTCCGCAGACCTTGCCAAGAATCTGCTATGTGTTGCAAGACGACAAGTTAGCTTTTGCACTTGCTTCAAATTTTCCGGAGGAGCCATCCTTTGCATGGCAGTTATTTGAGTAGGACTAGCTTCGATCCCTCTGCTTGAAACTAGATACCCTAACAACTTTCCAGCCTGAGCCCTGAAGATACATTTTTCGGGGTTAAGACGGATTCCACATGCCCGAAGGCTATTGAATGTTTCTGCTAAGTCTAGGCTATGTTCGTGCTTTAAAGCACTCTTTATTACAATGTCATCCATATAATCTTCTACATTGCGGCCACTTTGATGACCTAGAGACTTAGCAATTAACCTCGAAAAAGTTTCCCCGACATTTCTTAAGCCAAAGGGCATTCTTACATAGCAGAAGACTCCCGAAGGAGTTACAAAGCTTGTTTTGATTTCATCTTCGCGCTTTAGCCAGATTTGATGATAGCTGGAATACGCATCAAGGAAGCTTAATAACTACGAACCAGCAGTGGAGTCAACCAATTGATCAATTCGGGGCATGGGATAGGGGTCACGGGGGCATGCTTTATTCAAAGATGTAAAGTCGATACACATGCGCCACTTTCCGGAGGATTTCTTCCTAACGAAGACTGGGTTGGCTAACCACTCCGTATGAGCTACTTCTTTGATAATCCCAGCCTTCATCAACTTTTCCACTTCATCTTTAGCAAGGATAGCCCTCTCCGTAAATAGATTCCGGAGTCCTTGCCGAACAGGCCAAACCTTCGGGTTCACAAGTAAACTAAGCTCAATAATATCCCGACTAACTCTGGTAATGTCCTCATCAGACCAAGCAAAGACATCCAAATTCTCTTCAACTACATTCTCTAACGAAGTAGCGACTTCTGGAGGCAAATCCTTGCCAAACTAAAATGAATAGTCTTTGCAGTCTTTGACAATAACCTTCGTTATAACCTCACCTTTAGGGCTTTGCCTCGGGAAGGATTTCTTCGAAGGTTCGCCTGAAGCAGAAAAATCCTCCAGGTTGCCTTGCACGCTGTTCACCTATCTCAGGTCAAGAGGAGGGCCGTGACCATATTCCGCTCTTCGCGCAGTGGCCTGATCTCCGAGAACAGTGAGCACCCCCGCTTGTGTGGGCATCTTCATACACAGATAATTATGATGCGCCACAGCTCCGAATTGATTCAACATGCCCTTCCGAAGATAACATTGTATCCATATGGGGCATCCACAACATCAAAAATCACTTCCTCCATCCTGGCCAGTAGCCCCTCTCCGAAAGTGACCTCCAGGCATATCTGGCCAAGGGCATCAAGAGGGGGTCCTGCGAAGCCTTGCAAAGGACGAGCTGCTGGGAGAAGATGCTTCCTAGAAATATAGAGTTGATCGAAGGCTTGGACGAAGATAATATCCGCTGAACTCCCTCCATCGATCAGTACTCTCCGGACTTCAGTCCCTGCTATGTTGGCAATGATGACAAGTGGGTCTGCATGTGGAAATTTTATGCCAGCTGCATCATCTGTAGAAAAGGATATCGGCACATTGGACCATTCAGGCATAGCAGCTGCAGACGAAGAAGTTCCAATATGGCCCACCTCTCGGACATATTCTCTTCTCTGCTTCTTCGACATACTTCCGAGGGTCCCTCCTTCAGAAATGGGGAGGACTACTCTTTTTCCTCGATCCTAACCATCTTCCTACTTCAGAGGTGGCATAATATTAACCACCGGAGGCCGTCTTGCAGGGTCGAAGTTATCTATACGTGCCATAGCCTGGATAGGCTCCGGACGCACCTCGGTCGGAACTTGGTCGGTAGTGCCTCAACCCGAAGTTCTTTCAAGGTACTCGCCTCTTAAAGCGAGTATAGACTTACACACATCAGTTGCGTGACTTCGATTCTCACCATGGACACAGCAGAATAAGGCTTGGGCTTTGCCAGCCGGCTTCCCTGGTGGCCTCCAGCCACTGGTCTTGCTTCCTGAAGGTTGCAAAGTCCTAGGGGAATATTTCTGCGGAGGTGCAATGTTCAAGACTTCTGAACGAGGATGCTTTTGCCCCCGACGCCTGTCATGCTGAGCTTCGAAGCTAGGCCCCTGCGACTGTGTTGAAGTCTTCACTTCCAGCTTGACTTCTTATAGGATTGACGGAGTTGCAGTAGTTCTCTGAAGCCACCCCTCTTCTGACCGTGCATACTCTTCGAAATAAGACATCAGCTGATCAACAGGAGATATCTTCTTCCGATGAAGTTTATCAAGGAGGCCCGCATGGGTAACTCCCTCTCGAGCTGCATCAACTACAGAGGATGTAGTTAACCCTCGAATTTGCGACTTCGTATGAGCGAAGCACATGAAATACTACCTTAAAGTCTCTCCGGGGAGCTGCTTCACCTAGAAAAGACTTCCTGGTGACATTGGGGGTACGAAGGTACCCTGAAAGTTTCTTATGAACTTCTTCCTTAATTGTTCCCAGGTTCTGATTGACCCTCGCTTCAAGGACCAGAACCACTGTAGTGCCACCCCTTAAGGAGCTAGAGGAAAACATTTGGCCATGGTGTCTCGTACTCCTCCACTAGCCTCAATTGCCAATGCATAAGAGCGGGAGAACTCCCTGGGGTCTTCATCTCCAAAATACTTGCAGAGCTTCGAACTTTTGAACTTAGGATTGAAGCGCACTTTCTGTAACTCAGGATGCAGCGGAGATTCGGTGTCGAAGGAAGCGTTCTCCTGGGCTTCGGGATAAGGAAGTTCGTCGTCTTTGGGCACTTCGGGGATGACTGGGATGGCCTGAGAACGAAGCCTATCTGCGGCTTCTTGCCGCCACCTTGCTACTTCAGCTTGGAGACTAGCCATTTGAGCGGCCATATCACCAAGACCGTCTTCATCTCCTCCGGAAGGACCTTCCGGGTCTTGAGAACTGTATGTATCAGTTCGAAGTGGGACTTGAGGTGGAAGAAGAGCTCCGGTTGGCCGAAGTATGGATAGAGTTGCGGGAGGAACTCCGTATGCTCGAGGAAGGGGAATCCCTTCTGGAGTCTGAGGTGGAGGAAATGTCGAAGGTCCTCCGACCTCAACTGTGTTTGAAGTTCTTGCTCCAGAGGTCCGAGGGGACCTCCGGGTAGGGCTACCACCTGAACTCCGCTTGGGAGGCATGGTTTGAGAACTTGGTAGAGAACGAAGTTTTTTGGACTAAGTTCCCCACGGACGGCGCCAACTGTTGGCGTAAAAGATTACGCTAACAGGTTTCAAGAGGTTATAAACTAACAAATGAAGTGTTTGCGAAGTAAACTATTTCAAGCCTCCGAAGTGGATAATAGCTCAAAACAGTTCGAAGATGTGTATTGAATAACTCAGTATTTGATCCCCATTACATGGTAAAACGGGGGGTATTTATAGGCCAAAACCTTAAGGAAAGGACCATTTTACCCCTCTATTACAACCGACATAGTGGAGACTATTCGGTACCCTTGGTAGGGCTAAAACGGTAAAATACTAATCTAAAGAGAAAGAAGATAAGTCTTCCATCCTAGCTGGCAAAGAATCTCTCTGAAGAGCCGATGATCGAAGATATACTCCGAACTAGAGTCCGCCTCTATCCTTCGAACTTGATCCAGTATACTTCCAGAGTTAGATGCTGGAAACCTTCGATTAAATCACCTGCCTTTGTCTTGTTGCAGCAATGGCCCTGAGGATGAAGTATTTTCCCCCAACAGTATGTATTCGGTATGCAGAAATCTCTGGCCAAGTAGCTGCTCTCGGAGTGCTTCGCTACTACGAGGATTTAGGGCTATCAGTAGCACCAGATTCAGAGGCGACTCCTATTGTCTTCGATGATGACCGACTATTAGCCCCTTCCACTAACGTGGCTGCAGCTTGGGAAGCCTTCCAAGCATCTTGGAGAGCCGAAGGTCGATCAACAATCAAACCTTGGATTGATGATGGACTTCGCCAAAAGCAAGCGCGGTCGCTGGCTTCAAGCAGTCAGCATCCATCAGACCCGAAGGTCTAGTTCTCCTTAGGGCCTTGAATATGTAAAAATTTATGCATTTATCCTTTATGAATGAAAATACTTATTTGGAAATGTTTTTAGGCTTTCCGACCTTTTTTGGAGATGATCTCGAAGTGCTAGAGGTTAACGAAGAGCTTCACCTGCTATGGGCTACCTTCGAAACTCTAAGACCACACAAACGCCCTCGATTTTCAATTCCTCGAGAAAGCTCTGGTGTAATTACGCCCGAAATATGAAAAGATATATTATCTTATATTAAAGAAGAGGAAAAAGAAGTTAACTTAGAACCTTCATCTTCTGAAGACATTGAATGGTCCAAAGAAGAAAATACTACTAAAGAACAAGTAAAGAAGAGTTTTGAACAACTTCGAAGCTGGGAAAGAAGCCCCGAGCGACTACGAACATGGGCTGAACTTCAGCAGGAACAGAAGGATTTTTGAGCTTCGAAAGGAGGGAAAAGAGTTAAACATAAAGTTATTAAAACTCCTGGCCCCATAACGAGTCATTCTAGCTTTAGCGGTAGTTCTAGGAATCGAAGAGGTCTTCGTTTCCTTCTCGGTATAGATAAAGACTTTTCATGATGTAATGTAATCTATTTGAATGATAAGGATTAAAGTTTCAAAATTGTCTCCCTACTTCCCAACCCCTCTTTGGGTGTAAGCAACTTCGAAATTTAGTCGAAGGTGGTTACGCACAACAAAAATAACTTTAGTTAGGAGTACAATTTTGGAGGCTCAGAGCCCCTTATCAACTTAGAGATTGACTAAGATCTCAAAAAATGTCTTCGACTCTATTAACTCGGAGTCTGAAGACTGGTAACTTAGTACCTTTTGTTTGAATGTTGTCACTTCGGACTCTTTTTTCAGATACCTTAGCATCCAATAAAATTGGTCTCTTTGGACTCTTTTTATAGACGTTCTAAGCTATTATCTCAAAGTCTGTTTTGATTGGCCTCCTTCGGCTCTTTTTGCGAATGCTATCAAACTAGTGGTTTGGAATTTGCATAATGGTCTACTTGGACTCTTTTTACAGGTGGTTTCAAGCCGGAGCCTGGAATCCGCATCATTTGGTCTCCTTGGACTCTTTTTACGGATGCTTTCAAGCTGGTGGCTTGGAATCCATTTTTTCTGACTTTCCCACCTCGTCGGAAGCTTCAAACAAGTGGTTAAAAGTCCGTAAAATTGGTTCAAATTAATGACACTTCCCTCACAACCAACTCCGTTCCTCTAGTGCGTCCACTAGAAGTATGAAGTGTTTGAGAGGTAGGCATTATCTGAACCATGAGCTTTATTTATTCATAAGGTGTTTACAGATGGTTACAAGGAGCCCCTATGCAAAATATCGGTTTAGGTGCTCCGCATGCCAAGCATGATTTAACTCTTCGCCTTCTAAATTGGCTAGCTTAGAAGAACCAAGGCGTTCTAATCGTAGAATGATATATGGACCTTCCCACTTATTTCCTAATTTCCCTGGTGCTATGATGCTTCGCAAAACTAGATGACCTGGTTTAAGTTCATTAAGATTAACCTTCGGGTCATACCAAGTGTTCGTTTGATGTTGATATTTCGACAAATTAGCCACAGCCCGAAGCCTTATTTCTTTTGTTAAATCAAGCGAAGCTTGCCTTTCTCCTTCTATTTTAGGTTTGGTGGTGCGAAGAGATCCTCCTTTGAGCTCCGTCGGCGTCATAACTTCATCTCCGAATAATAATCTGAAAGGAGTAAAACCTGTGGACCTCGTTTGAGTGGTCCGAATGGACCATAAAATCTTCGGGAGTTCTTCAGTCCATTGCCCCTTTGCTAATCCTACTATTCTTCAATTCAGCCTTGATAAAATATTACCATTACCATTTCAACAACTCCGTTAGACTGAGGATGATGCACAACTACAAAACATATTTGTATGCCAAGATCTTCGCAAAACTTTCTAAAGGGCTATGCATCAAACTGTGTCCCATTGTCGACTGTGAGCTGTCGAGGCACTACGAACCTACATATAACATTTTTCCAATAGAATTTTTGTACATTATTTGAACTGATAGCTGTGAGGGGTTCTGCTTCGACCCACTTGGAAAAATATTCAATTGCTACAACTGCGAATTTCAGATTTCCTTTTTCTACATGGAAGGGGCCAATGATATCCATGCCACATCTGGACATAGGCCAAACCAGAGCAATGACTTGAAGAGTCGTTGGCGAACGATGACTTCATCTTCCCATCCATTGACATCCTTGACAAGTGTGGACTAAACTCTCCGCATTTGTAGGATGGAAAATAGCGACCAGAGGGGGGTGAATGGGCGCCTAAAAAATTCTTTCGAATCAATGGCCTACTTCCAATACCCAACGCACCTCCACAGACTAACAGGGAAAAGTAAAACAGATCAACATAGCCTAAAATAATCTAGCATAGAAACAACCGGTGTCCTAATCGAGAAGACACCAACTCAGTGTTGAAAGGCAAATTAACAGATCAATCAAGACAAGAGTATTCCAGCTTCATGAACATAAATCATCACACTCATTTAAACAAAACTGCACGTGAAACGAGAAATCTTACTGTTCAATGTTGTCTCTAGTTCGATACTTGTCGAAGCCTATTCGAAATCCTCATGCAAAGTCTAAAGTCGAAGCCTGACCGAAGATACCGAAGACAACTCTTGCTTCATCACACTTCAAAGGCCACCGAAGTTAGATCTGACATCAAAAGACGAAGTCCAAAATTCAAAGCTTCACTGCTACCATAGCAGCACACTTTGTAGATAAAATACACGCACACACTTCGAACAACAAGACCAGCGAAGCACCTTCGGAAGAAATAGTGACATGTAAACTACAAAAAATGAAGTCTGCCGGAGTCACCAAAATACACGAAGCCTGCAAAGCCAACTCCGAACGACGGAGATGTGCAACACACTCCGCATGGAAAATTGCACGCTTCGGAGCTCTGCCTAGATGCTGCTGTCCGAAGACCACAGCTGCCGAAGGATGCACCTACCGAGAGTGTAGGTTCTCTTGGACAATGGAGGCACAAGCATAGGACTGACACCTAGGCTACCAACCTAGCTGTGAGGCTACGCTGCAGCTTAGCTGCACTGCTGCTGGCAAGCTGAGCAAGCCTACGGCTGGAGAAAAATGAGAAGCTAGTGCCTAGCTGTGCAGATAGCTGTAAAGGCTAAAAACATTTAGCAAGTGAAGTTTATCTCCTCCACATGCTACGCCAGGAAGCATACAACTACAACGAAATTTCTTTGCCTCACAAAGAAAAATGTGCGCAATCAAAACACTAAAGATTTCTCAGCCTAGGCTAAGAGATTTACAAGCCTCTCAAAAGCATCAAGAATTGTCGTGCCGCTGCTTTGTCGCAGGCTAGCTTTGCTAGCAATCAAATCAAGAGCAGCAGCCAGAGAACAAAACTCAAAGATAGAGAAACAAAACACGCATGCACTGGCTGAGATTTTAGAACAGATGAACAAACTAGGCACGCAAAACGAGGCAATAGTGAATACATCAATAGCGTGATGACCGATGGCTGAGAATGAAAAGTAAACCTAATTCACCGCCTTCCCGATGCCAATGATGCAAATCCTTTTGAACTCGGGAAGAATGGAAAGAAACACAAAGACTGTGGCGCTCACAGGAACTGGAAACAAACAGGAACAAAACGTGGGGAAAGTGAACTCAAATTTGTCATTAAGTGAGTTAACCCTAACCCTAGGGATTGGGCCCTATTTATAGGCAGCCCATTAGCCTAGGAAAATACCAAAACACCCTTAGGGTTTTTACAGACGCTGAAATAAAATGGAAAAGACCAAAATGCCATTAGGATATTTTTACGCACTCGACTGACTGACTGTGGTCCTAAAAGCAAAACAGTAAACTCCTAATTACATATGACTTATCCTGAAGTGGAGCGTTCATAGCGACTACGGCTTCGCCTCAGAATGGTCAGATCCGAAATCAGCGGTTGTCAGTTTTGCGCCGAAACTGACAAAGTGTCCACTGACTTTGCACAAGGTACCCGGATTGGGCCGGCCTGATTCCGCAGCTCTCTCAGCCCGGCTATCGCTAGCCGCCCGTGTACCTGAGTCAATCCTAGTCAACAGCCTAGTGGATCCTCTGCTGCTCCTAGCCCATGTACCCAGATTGGGCTAGCCTGACTTCACGGCTCCTCTGCCCGACAGTCGCTCGCTGCCCGTGTACCCGAGTCACATGCGGCCTAGACACAACAGGTCTTCTCCTCTCTTTGTGTCCTCTTGACTTCCATTGATAATGACTCATCACATCTGAAGCCATGAGGCCCATACTCTTTAGCATGGCTCCTCAGCATCACCTACTATTGTAGGCCAATAAAGCCCCCGGTGAAGTATTTTTCGTACTAAAGCTCGGGGGGCTAGATGGCTACCACATAGGCCTTCATGAATTTCTCGGAGTATCTCTTAACCTTCGGCTTGAGATATACATCGGAGTAGGGCTGAACATACTCCGTCCTTGTAGATAATACCGTTGATTACATGATAATTTCGAACTATTAGCTTCAGCCTCAAAAGCTGTGGTCCTTCAGGTAAATTTGCTTCACCTTGCAATAACTCCATGATTGAGCTCCGCTAGTCAGTGCTTGGAATGCAAAGAACCTTCAAAGGAGGAATTTGTTGCACCGAAGGCGAAGTAAGTTCTTCATAAAAGGCTCCTTCTGGAATATCAACAGCTCCAGCTATAGCTTTCGCTAAGGTATCACCTTGTACATTTTCAGCTCTTGGTATACTTCGGATGGAAATCCCTTTGAATGCTGCTTCGATCTTACGGATCTCTTCCAAATATTTTGCAAGCTGCGGATGATGGACTTGAAAACTTTTATCAACGTGCCCTGCTACAATTTGAGAATCTGTTTTAATAACAACTCTTGTAGCACCCAAAGCATGCACTTTTCGAAGTCCTAACAAAATTCCTTCATACTCCTCTATATTATTGGTGGTCTTAAAGTTGAGCCTTGCAGAGTACATCGCTCTTTGCCCTATAGGCAAAATTATTACTTCTCCTATGCCTGCTCCAGACGCTTGAAAAGCTCCATCGGAGTAAATGGTCCTAATTCCTTCATTGTATTTCTCTGGAGCCCATATGGCAGACGGAGTCCATTCTGCCACAAAATCTTCCACCACTTGCGACTTGACTGTTGTCCTTGCTACGAAGGAGATGCCGAAGGGTGCTAGCTCGACATCGCATTTTCCAATACTTCCTGTAGAATCTTTGCTTCGGAGCATATCTCCCAAAGGATACGAAGTTGGTACGATTACATTATGTGCTAGAAAATAATGTCGTAATTTCCTCGAAGCCATTATCAGAGCATAAGTGAAATTCTCAAGCTCAGAATATCTCATTTTTGCTCCAGATAAGGCTTTGGATACAAAATAAACTGCATTCTCCACCAACTTCCCATTGAAATCAACTTCTCTGACAAGGACTGCACTGACAGCGGAGCCAGTAGCTGCAAGGTAAAGGAGCAGGGTTTCATCTGCAACGGGCACAGTGAGTGTAGCGAGGTTACTGAGATAATTTTTAATATCATCAAAACTCTTTTGATACTCCGGTGTCCATGCAAAATCTTCAAATGCTTTTAATGCTTTGAATATGGGGAGGCTTCGTTCTACGGACCTTGCTAGAAATCTGTTAAGTGCTGCAAGGTGATCAGTCAGCTTCTGTACATGCTTTAGATTTTCGGGTGGAGCCATCCTTTGCAATGCAGTTATTTGAGTAGGGCTAGCTTCAATTCCTCTACTTGAAACAAGATACCCTAGCAACTTCCCAGCCTGAGCCCCGAAGATACATTTTTCGGGGTTGAGACGGACTCCACATGCCTAGAGGCTCTCAAATGTTTCTGCTAAGTCTAGGCTATGTTGGTGCTTTAAAGCACTCTTTATTACAATATCATCCATATAGGTGTCTACATTGCAGCCTATTTAATGACCTTGAGACTTAGCAATTAACCTCGAAAAAGTTGCCCCGACATTTCTTAAGCCAAAAGGCATTCTTACATAGCAGAAGACTCTCGAAGGAGTTACAAAGCTTGTTTTGATTTGATCTTCACGCTTTAACCAGATTTGATGATAGCTAGAATACGCGTCAAGGAAGCTTAATAACTCCGAACCAGCAGTGGAATCAAGTAATTGATCAATTCAGGGCATGGGATAGGGGTCACGTGGGCATGCTTTATTCAAAGATGTAAAATCAATACACATGCACCACTTCCCGAAGGATTTCTTTCTGACGATGACTGGGTTAGCCAACCACTCCGTAGGAGCTACTTCTCTGATAATCGCAGCCTTCACTAACTTCTCCACTTCTTCCATAGCAAGAATTGAATTTTGTACTGATAACTTTCGAAGCCCCTGTCGAACAGGCCGAACCCTCAGGTTTACAAGAAAGTTATGCTCAATGATATCTCGGCTTAACCCCAGAATGTCTTCATCAGACCAGGCAAAGACATCCAAAATTTCTTCGACTACTTTTTCTAACGAAGTAGCGATCTCTGAAGGCAAATCATTGCCGAACTGAAATGAATAGTCTTTGCCATCTTTTACAATAATCTTCGTTACAATTTCTCATTCGGGGCTTGGTCTTGGGAAGGATTTTTTCGAAGACTCACTTGAAGTAGAAATATCCTGCAAGTTGCCTTGTACATTATTCACTTGTCTCGGGTCAAGAGGGGGACCATGACCATATTCTTCTCTTCGCGCAGTGGCTTGTTCACCGAAGACAATGAGTACTCCCGCTTGCGTGGGCATCTTCATACATAAGTAGTTATGGTGCGCCACGGCTCCGAACTGATTTAACATGCCCCTTCTAAAGATAACATTATATGCATAAGGGGCATCTACAACATCGAAGATTACTTCCTCCATCCTTGCCAGGAGCTCCTCTCCGAAAGCAACCTCAAGACCTATTTGGCCGAGGGCATCAAGAGGAGGTCCTGTGAAGCCTTGCAGGGGACGAGCTGCGGGGAGGAGATGTTTCCTGGATATACAGAGCTAATCAAAGGCTTGAACGAAGATGATATCTGCTGAACTCCCACCATCGACTAGCACTCTCCGGACTTTAGTTCCTACTATATCGGCAGTAATGACAAGGGGATCTAGATGTGGGAACTTTATGCCTGCTGCATCATCTGCAGAAAAAGATATTGGCACATGGGACCACTCAGGCATTGTAGCTGCAGACGAAGAAGTTCCAATATGGCCTACTTCCCAGACATATCCTCTTCACTGTCTTTTTGACAAACTGCCGAGGGTCTCTCCTCCGAAAATGGGGAGGACTACTCTTTTGCCCCGATCTTGGCCATCTTCTTGCTTCGGGGGTGGCATAATATTGACCACCACAGGTTGTCCTGCAGGGTCGAAGTTGTCTACATGTGCGATAGCCTGAACAGGCTCCAGACGTTCCTCGGAAGGGACTCGGTCAGTAGTGCCTCGACCAGAGGTCCTTTCAAGGTACTCGCCTCTTAAAGCGAGTATAGACTTGTAGGCATCAGTAGCATGACTCTGATTTTCACCATGAACATAGCAGAAGAAGGCCTAACCTTTGCCAGCTAGCTTCACTAGCGGCCTCCAGCCGCTGACCTTGCTTCCCGAAGCTTGTGGATTTCTAGGGGCAAATTTCTGCGGAGAAGGAGCAATGTTTAGGACTTTGGAGCGAGGATGCTTTTGCCCCCGATGCCTGTCATGCTGGATATCGAAGTTGGGCCCCGCGAAGGTGTTGAAGACTTCACCTCGAGTTGACCTCTTGCAGGATTGGTGGAGTTGAAGCTGTTCTTTGGAGCCATCCTTCTTCTGACCTAGCATATTCTTCGAAATAGGCTATCAGCTGCGCTATAGAGGATATATGTTTCCAGTGAAGTTTATCAAGGAGGCTCGCATGAGTAACTCCCTCTCGGGTTGCATCAACAACAGACGATGTAGACTGCCCCCTTATCTGCTACTTCGTATGAGCGAAGCGTTTGAAAAATTGTCTTAAAGTTTCTCCAGGTAGCTTCTTCACCTGGAAAAGACGTCCCGTAGACATAGGGGGTACGAAGGTACCCTAAAAGTTACTTATAAACTTTTTCCTTATCTGCTCCCACGTTCTAATTGATCCTGGCTTCAAGGACCAGAACCAACACAAAGCAACCCCTTCGAGAGCAAGGGGGAAATACTTGGCCATGGTGTCTCGGAGTCCTACGCTGGCCTCAATTGCCAAAGAATACAAATGAGAGAACTCTCCCGAATCCTCTTCTCCGGAGTACTTACAAAGCTTCGAAATTTTAAACTTAGGGTCGAAGCGCACTTTCTGTATGTCGGGGTGCAGTGGAGACTTGCTATCGAAGGAAGCGTTCTCTGGGGCTTCAGGATAGAGAAGGGAGTCATCGTCTTGAGGCACTTCGGGGATGACAGGGGTAACCTGAGGACGAAGCCTATCTACCGCCTCTTGCCTCCACCTTGTCACTTCAGCTTCGAGACTGGCCATCTAGGTCACCATGTTGCCAAGGCTATCTTCATTTCTTCCGGAAGGATCTTTCGGGTCTTGGGAAATGAACATGTCAGTTCTGAGCACAATCGGTGTTGGAGGAGGAACTTCGTCTAGTCAAAGCATAGACAGAGATGGAGGAGGAGCTCCGTATGCTCGAGGAAGAGAATTCCCTTCGGAGGTCTGAGGTGGATGAACTGCTAAGGGTCCTCCGACCTTGACTGTGTTCGAAGATCTTGCTCCGGAGGACCGAGGGGACCTCTGGGTAGGACTACCACCTGAACTCCGCTCAGGAGGCATGGTTCTAAAAACTTGGTAGATAACGAAGTTTTTTGGACTAGGTTTCCCACGGACGGCGCCAACTGTTGGCGCAAAAGATTACGCTAACAGGTTCTCGAAGATTAAGAACTAACAAACGAAGGGTTTGTGAAGCAGACTATTTCAAGCCTCCGAATTGGATAATAGCTCGAAGTAGTTCGATGTTGTGTATTGAATAACTGAGTATTCGATACTCATTATAAGGTAAGAATGGGGGTATTTATAGGTAAAAATCTTAAGGAAAATACATTTTTACCCCTCAATTATAACCGACATAGTCGAAACTATTCGGTACCCCTAATAGGGTTAAAATGTTAAAAGACTAATCTAATTGGAAATAAGATAAGTCTTCCATCCTCGCTGGCAGATAAGCTCTCTGAATATTTAACCTTCGAAGTCATACTCCTAACAGAAGCCTGCATGGATTCTTCGAGCTTGATCATGCACTAGACCGGAGTTAATATTTGAACTTTGGTCTAGTAAATTGACTTTGTCTTATAACTATAGAGACCCTGGGGATGAAGTATTTTCCCCCAACACTATGCTATTGATACTACATTCCCATCCATGAAACTGATAATCTTGTCGCTCGATATGGCGACCACCAGCAAATCCACGATCGACATTGGGTATTCATCCTTCAGGGTTGGATTGTTTAGATCTCTAAAGTCAACACATATTCTAAGCTTCCCACTTTTCTTCCATAGTAGTACAATGTTCGATGCCCACTCTTCGTATCGGCATGGCCTTGATATATGGACATATTTCCTCCTTTAACAGCCAAGGTGACTACTTGAATGGCTGATACCCTTGTCTTATTGGGAGCCGATGTTCTATAATCGATCGGCTTAGACCTGGCATTTGTTGATATTCCCATGCGAAGAAATCCCAATATTCTTGTAATAATGCAATTAATTCATCCTTTATTTCATCTGGAAGTTGAGCACTTAAAAGGTTGGCCTCTGTCTATCACTTGGTCTGATGTCTATTTCCTGTAGCTCATTGGTTGCGATGAAGCCTTGTCCGAGTTTACCTTCTGCTTCATTTTTGTTGCCTTCAAGAAAATCACCATCCCAAGATCTTCCGGAGGGTCAGACGAGCTCTTCCATCTGCCATACCGATAAATCGGCCATTGCTACGTTTATCGATTTATCAACGGGAATGATTTCCACTTGGTCGCCATCCCACTACATGAGGCTCTGATGCATTGTCGATGGGACGTAACAATTCACATGAATCCAATCATGCCTAAGAAATAGTCTATAGGACCATTTCCCCTCAATGACAAAGAAGGTGGTCGGCATGGTCTTGGACCCCAACCTTCAAATCTGTGTTTAGCACCCCCATTGTTTCTGTTGAATTGCCGCCAAAGTGCCTCAGTACTTTGGTTTTGATGAGGTCCTCCAGCACTTTCCCCAATTTCCGCAAGCTGGCATATGACATCAAGTTGATGGTTGCGCCTCCCTCTATCATCATCTTGGACATCGGCTTCCCATTGACTAGGCCCTTGATTTAAAGATGTCTCAAGTGCCAATGTTCATTATCTTTTGGCTTGTCGAATACTTTCGGCTGCGGGGTCAATACCAATTCGGCCATTGTATCAGCTTGCTTGGTGATGTCTTTAGGAGTAGCCCGATACTCCATAGGGAGGAAGAAAACCATCTTTTTCCCTGCATCTCTCTTGTCATCGTGATCAGCCTTGTCTTTCACTCGCTATTCACTCTTAATCATTCGAGGCTGACCAGTCTCATTATTGTGACTCTGCACATTTAGTTCTCACTACCACAACCATTGTACTCTCCTCTTATGATTCTTTGTGAAGTTCTTGCTGGGGTACCACTGTAGCTTTCTTGACGTGACGCTGTCATTGATCGATTGACCATTTTCCTTGGCATTGGCACGACCAAGCCTTTCATGTATCGACGCTCTTGGCGGCGATAACCTCTGATGGATGGCCAACCTTTCCTTACTATGTGACCTTGTCCTATCAGTGCATGGATCATGACGGACCTACCACCTTCCTTTGTTACCACACTCGGGGCAGTCGTCCATTGGCGGCAAATGCAACCCTTCATTCCAGCAGAATCTAAAGAACTCACAATTCCAATGGGGGTTGAATCATGAGTGATCATGATCGTCCTCGGTGTCTATCCTTCCTCTTGACTTTCTTCTATATTTTCTAATCAGTTCTGAGGAAGTGACACTACTACTAGCTCTCTTGCTCTTCTTCGAGTGCCTATAATCAGCGTGGTGCACATGCACCATGTTGACCTGGAAAGGGTGGTAGTCGATATTCATCAACTTCTTCCAATCATCGAACTTGATTCAGCCTTGCTCCACGGTCGATTGCATATTCTATCTAAATACCTTGCATTCATTAGTGTGGTGTGACGGGGAGTTATGCCACTTACAATATTTATTCTTCTTCAATTCATTGACAGATGGTATCATGTGATTAGGTGGCAACTAGATATGCTTTTCTTTAAGCAATAAGTTGAATATCCTATCAGCTGCCTTTAACCAAAGACACATGATCTGCTTCTTGTTTTAGGTACATTCGGCCAAGCCAACCTTCTCTTCGGACCCGTTGCCCTCATGGGAGTCCAAATGGAATGCCTTAGTATACGCCAACTTCTTTTGATACCTGTCCCTTTTTGCCCCCTAGAATTGGCTTTCATGCTCCATACCCGTTGTACCATGTGTGATAGGTTCTTGAATTATTGTGATGAAAACATTTCATTTATTGGTTTCATGAGCCCCTAGAATCCTAACTTAGCCAGTTGCGTGTCACTGAGGTTCAAGCTATAGCACCTACTTCTCACGTCGTGGAAACTTTGCACACAATCTTGCACTGACTCATCCATCTTTCGCTTTACTACCGTCAAGTCGGTATGCTTCATCTCATGTATGCTAGTGAAGAAATACTTGTGAAACTTCTTCTCTAGATCTTCCCATCCTATGACAGAGTTCACTAGCAGTGAAGAGAACCACGCAAAAGCTAATCCTGATGGTGATAGCATGAAGAACCTAACATTGAGTGCTTCCTCAGCCGATGCCTCGCCACACCGGGTGAGAAAACAACTAACATGCTCGATCGTGGAGACTAAGTCCTACCCTGAAAAGTTGGTGAAGTCAGAGATCTTGTATCGGTTCAGTAGCAGCACCTCATTTAACCACTCTGGGTATGGTCGCCGATACGCGTACGTCTGATATTTGGGCTTGAGCACAAACTTGTCCCGAATAACTTCAGTGATTTAGTTCACCCAATAGTCTTCCTACTGGTTCGACATGTGGTATCGATCAGTAATTGGAGGCTGCTGATACTGATCTAGCCGAACAACGTTGTATCTTTGTTTCTCATCGGAATAGGGTGGCACACCATAGTATGTGGTCTGATGGTATCCGTGAGGGAAGCCATCGTGATGAGGACATCACTTCACATGATACACACATGGAGCCTCCACCTACAATTCAATTACTAGGACCAATCACACGCGCCCGTGCCCGTCGCTTGAACCATGAGGTTAATTCTTTCCTTAGAAACTATGTTAATATTTGTTTGGACGGGATGCTACTGAATACTAATGATATTTTTTTGCTTAGAAACATGGGAGATGGAATAGAAGAGTTGGAGTTGAAGACGGAGTCGCACGGATGTTTTGAAGTCAAGATTTCGCTGGTTCGGACTACATCGACCACCATGCACCAAAATGGGCATAACTTCCTCATACGAAATCCGATTGGCGCGTTCTTGGACTTTTTGGAAAGCTGAGGAGAAGACGGATCGTTTGCCATTGGTTTCGTCTCATTTTGAGTCTCGAGTCAACCTGTGTGTTTAAAACAATCATACGTGACAGAACTGGGCCGTGTTGGCCCATAGTCCAAGTCTGTTCGCCTTCTAGCCCATAGTCTGAGTCTGTTCGCCTTCCACAGGCTGTCCACGCCCTATATATTCTTGCCAGCCGCCTTTAGGGTTAGGTTTTGCTTTGTTTGCATCTACACTTGTGTGTTTAGATCCCGCCTCTTGCACCGGACCGATTGGCTGCTGCATTGGCGTTTGTGAAACCTCACCTTATCATCGTTTGTGATGGGGGATTGGTCCCGATCTTCCGCTAGGTAAAGGATAACTTGGGTTGGTGGAGAATCTCGACGTTGGCGATCCAAGGCTCCGGTCCGGCGGATCAAAACCTTGCAATCGTTACACCACTGTCTCCGTTGGTTATCAACCACGCAGGACGCGATTGACCTCGCCACGAAGGCTAATTCCTGCAAGCGAACCCAAGAACACAAGCAAGAACAGGAAGGATACAAGTCGAATGCCAAATCACAGACAAACGATGATAAGGTGAGGTTTCACAAACGCCAATGCAGCAGCCAATCGGTCCGGTGCAAGAGGCGGGATCTAAACAAACAAGTGTAGATGCAAACAAAGCAAAACCTAACCCTAAAGGCAGCTGGCGAGAATATATAGGGCATGGGCAGCCTGTGGAAGGCGAACAGACTCAGACTATGGGCTAGAAGGCGATCAGACTTGGACTATGGGCCAACACGGCCCAGTTCTGTCACACAGGACTGTTTTAAACACACAGGTCGACTCGAGACTCCAAATGAGATGAAACCAACAGCAAACGATCCGTATTCTCCTCAGCTTTCCAAAAAGTCCAAGAACGCGCCAATCGGACTTCGTATGAGGAAGTTATGCCCATTTTTGTGCATGGTGGTCGATGTAGTCCGAACCAGCGAAATCTTGACTTCAAAACATCCGTGCGACTCCGTCTTCAACTCCAACTCTTCTGTTCCATCTCCCATGTTCCTACGCAACAAAATATCACTAGTATTCAGTAGCATCGCATCCAAACAAATATTAACATAGTTTCTAAGGAAAGAATTAACCTCATGGTTTAAGCGACGGGCACGGGCGCGTGTGATTGGTCCTAGTAATTGAATTGTAGGTGGAGGCTCCATGTGTGTATCATGTGAAGTGATGTCCTCATCATCCTCCCCCTCTTGAATTGGAGTCGTCCTCGACTCAAGCTCATCATCAGCTCCCAAATAGGGTTTTAAATCATCATCACGTGGCATCAATTTAAACTTTCTCAAATCAGGAAAACGATCCTTGCGCAAGTACAACCAAACAAGATCTCCTGGTTTGAAAAACATCTTCTTTCTTCCTTTATTTGTCTTTTGAGCAAAATAGCGTGCCTTCTTTTCTATAACTTCCTTGGTCTTGAGATGCATAGCTTTCACAAACTCTGCACACTTAGTTGCCTCCATGTTTGCTCTCTCTTGAAAAGGAAGTGGCAGCAAATCAAGTGGTGTGATTGGCTTAAAACTATACACCACTTCAGACGGGCACAATTGTGTTGTTGAGTGAACAACTCTATTGTATGCAAATTCAACATGTGGAAGGCAGTCCTCTCATTCCTTCAAGTTCTTCTTAATCATTGTTCGCAGCAACATGGAGAGTGTACGGTTTACCACCTCTGTTTGACCTTCAGCTTGCGGGTGACAAGTTGTTGAAAATAGCAATTTTGTGCCAAGCTTGGCCCACATTGTCTTCCAAAAGTAACTCATAAACTTCACATCATGATCTGAAACAATGGTTCTAGGCATCCCGTGCAATCTCACAATTTCCCTGAAAAATAAATCAGCAATATGTGAAGCATCGTTGGTCTTGTGATAGGGAATAAAGTGTGCCATTTTAGAAAACCTATCCACTCTTACAAATATGGAGTCTCTCCCCCTCTTTGTCCTAGGCAATCCCACAATAAAGTCCATGCTAATATCTTCCCAAGGTTCACTAGAAACAGGAAGTGGAGTATACAAACCATATGGGTTAAGTTTGGACTTAGCTTTATGGTATGTGGCACAACGCTACACAAATCATTCAACATCTCTCCGCATCTTTAGCCAATAAAAATTATTGGACAGCAGGGCCAAAGTCTTTTCTCTTCCAAAATGTTCCATTAATCCACCGCCATGTGATTCCTGCAACAACAGCAAACGTACGGACGAATCTGGAACACATAGCTTGTTAGCATGGAACAAGAACCCATCATAAACATGAAATTTTTTCCAGCCTTTCCCATCATTACATTTAGTGTATGGTTCAGTAAATTCTTTATCTACAACATATAAATCTTTCAAACTTTCCAAATCTGGAACGTTGATATCAAGTTGAGATAAAAGAACAATCCTACGAGACAATGCATCAGTAACCACATTTTCTTTGCCATTCTTGTATTTCACAATGTATGGGAAAGATTAAATAAATTCAACCAATTTATCATGTCTACGGTTCAGTTTAGCTTGCCCTCTCAAATATTTTAGTGCTTCATGATCAGAATGTATAATAAACTCCTTAGGCAAGAGGTAATGTTGCCAAGTTTCAAGCACACGCACTAAGGCATATAATTCCTTATCATAGGTAGAATAATTCAATTGTGGACCATGCAATTTCTCACTAGAATAGGTCACGGGTTTACCTCCTTGTAGCAGCACATCTCCTATTCCAAAATCACTAGCACCACATTCTAACTCAAAAGGCTTACTAAAGTCGGGTAGCTCAAGTAGAGGTGCATGTGTAAGGCGATCCTTTAGTGTGGCAAAAGCTTGTTCTTGTGCTGGCTCCCAAGTAAAAGTAACTCCCTTCTTGGTCAACTCAGGTAAAGGGCCGGCTATGGTGCTGAAATCTTTCACAAAATGCCGGTAGAAACCTGCAAGACCAAGAAAACTACGTACTGCAAGGTTAGTTTTAGTTGCAAGCATGACACGTCCTTTCAGATTGATAACTTGTGATGAAGAAAGAGAAACAACTTTATCTTTTTGGTGCCTCGAAAGTGTTTCAGCTACTTGCTGATTTTCAGAAGGTTGTTTGCTCTTTTGTGCGTCTCTAGCATGTTTTTCTTGTTCAAATTTCACAATTTTACCAGGAGTCATAGGAAGCAATGTAACTTTCTTTCCTTTATACATAAATGTGTACTTACTGCTCCTACCATGGTGTGTAGCATCAGTATCATATACCCAAGGTCTACCAAGTAATAGAGAACATGATTGCATTGGTACTACATCAAAATCAGCAACTCCGAAGTATGTACCAATGGAAAATTCGATGTGAGCAGTTTGTGTTACCTTGACCTTACCGCTATCGTTGAACCATTGCACATGGTAAGGGTGTGGATGTGCACGTGTGGGAAGTTGAAGCTTAGTTACCATGTCGAGGTCACCAAATTGTTGCAACTACCGCTGTCGATGATTACACGCACACGACGGTCAATGATGACGAAGAAGGTCTGAAACAGATTATTCCGTTGTGCCCGATCGTCCTGGTCCATGTGAGTGCTCAAGTCACGTTGTACAATAAGTGCTGCCATGTTAGTGAAAAGACAAAACAACAATGAATAATCCTTATGTAAAACAGCTAGGTGGGGTGGTGGGTGTGTGGTGGAAGCAATCCGTCAAGCACCTTACCCACGCTTGCAAGTGTTATTACCACGCCGCAGTGAGGTCACCGGCCTACAGGTGATGAACCAACTGGAGGGTGGTGTACAATTGCAAGAAATGAACCTGTCCTGACCAAGAGAAAGGTGTAGCTTGGAAGGCAAGTGAGTAGCAAGGATTAGCGATAGTAATAACAGTTAAACCAAGTTCAATAAGTGTTCCCTAGTACTCGTCAAAGTTGCTGGCCTTAGTGCTCCCAATGTGAAAATTCAAGCAATAGAGGGAAACTATGTGCCCAAAAGTCAAATGGAAGCAAAAACAGGGCAAAATCAGCTCTCTGCAGATCGGACAAGGGATCGGACAAGCAGAATCTGTTACCGCCGCTGATAATATGTTACTGCCGCTGATCGGTCAAGGGGTCGAACAAGAGTTCGGACAAACAGAATCTGTTACCGCCGCTGATAATCTGTTACTGCCGCTGATCGGACAAGGGATCGGACAAGAGTTCGGACAAGCAGAATCTGTTACCGCCGCTGATAATCTGTTACTGCCGCAGACAGGACCGCTTCTTCTTTTTCTTTTTTGATTTTTTTTTCTCTTCTCTTTTTTTCACTCTATTTTTTTTTGAACAAGGATGACCAGAGATGCAACCACAAAAAATTGGCACCTACAACTGAGGTGGGATGTGGCTCACAAAAATTCAACAAGTTCGCTGACCGGCGAGCAAAAACTTTGACCAATTTTTTTCTTTATCTTCCTGATTTTTTTTGGTGATTTTGGTGAGGGCTAACAGGCAAAGCCTGTTAGGGTACCCACCCAAATTGGGTCAGGAACACGCTCAAAACATTTCAGATGTTTCTGCCAAACGAGCGAAAAGTTATGCCTATTTTACCGAAGGGGGGTCACAAAGACTCGATGTGAAAATCAAAATAGGGTTGTGGGGGGGGGGGTTTCGGGTGGGGAATTTTTTGAGACACAAGAACAACTACTACTCAAACGACACAAAGGGACTACTAAACCAGCAACAAGACTCGACCAAGAACACGAACTCAACAAAGTTAAAAACTGAAATTAAAATCGCAAGGCACAAAGGGGTTCTCGGTGGGGATTTTTTTGTGAGGGTTTTTTGGACTCTAGGTAAAAATAAAAGCAGATCGAGATTACCTAAAGGGAAATCTGAGCTCTGATACCAACTGATGGGGGATTGGTCCCGATCATCCGCTACGTAAAGGATAACTTGGGTTGGTGGAGAATCTCGACGTTGGCGATCCAAGGCTCCGGTCCGGCGGATCAAAACCTTGCAATCGTTACACCACTGTCTCCGTTGGTTATCAACCACGCAGGACGCGATTGACCTCGCCACGAAGGCTAATTCCTGCAAGCGAACCCAAGAACACAAGCAAGAACAGGAAGGATACAAGTCGAATGCCAAATCACAGACAAACGATGATAAGGTGAGGTTTCACAAACGCCAATGCAGCAGCCAATCGGTCCGGTGCAAGAGGCGGGATCTAAACACACAAGTCTAGATGCAAACAAAGCAAAACCTAACCCTAAAGGTGGCTGGCGAGAATATAAAGGGTGTGGGAAGCCTGTGGAAGGCGAACAGACTCAGACTATGGGCTAGAAGGCGAACAGACTTGGACTATGGGCCAACACGGCCCAGTTCTGTCACGCAGGACTGTTTTAAACACACAGGTCGACTTGAGACTCCAAATGAGACGAAACCAACGGCAAACGATCTGTCTTCTCCTCAGCTTTCCAAAAAGTCCAAGAACGCGCCAATCGGACTTCGTATGAGGAAGTTATGCCCATTTTGGTGCATGGTGGTCGATGTAGTCTGAACCAGCGAAATCATGACTTCAAAACATCCGTGCGACTCCGTCTTCAACTCCAACTCTTCTATTCCATCTCCCATGTTCCTAAGCAACAAAATATCACTAGTATTCAGTAGCATCCCGTCCAAACAAATATTAACATAGTTTCTAAGGAAAGAATTAACCTCATGGTTCAAGCGATGGGCATGGGCACGTGTGATTGGTCCTAGTAATTGAATTGTAGGTGGAGGCTCCATGTGTGTATCATGTGAAGTGATGTCCTCATCAGTTTGTCTGTGATTTGGCATTCGACTTGTATCCTTCCTGTTCTTGCTTGTGTTCTTGGGTTCGCTTGCAGGAATTAGCCTTCGTGGCGAGGTCAATCGCGTCCTGCGTGGTTGATAACCAACGGAGACAGTGGTGTAACGATTGCAAGGTTTTGATCCGCCGGACCGGAGCCTTGGATCGCCAACGTCGAGATTCTCCACCAACCCAAGTTATCCTTTACCTAGCGGAAGATCGGGTCCAATCCCCCATCACATCGTGTGCCCCCCTTGGCGCCATAGGGTTAGGCAGCATGTTCCTAGCAATTCCATACATAGGTTGGGGTACTTCTTGCCTGATCGGCCCATGCGGTGCGGCCGAAGGTTGCGAGGGTGGCATACCTCTTTCTGAAGAGATATGTATTTTGGGACGGGTCCTGTCTACCTAGCCCTTGTATTGTAGGGGTAGGTAACGGGACCATCATGTCAAGAGCCCAGCCGAACGAAGTGTTCAGTAGACCCTACCTTATCGGCCCTTGTGGTGGTGGCACCGGCCAAGTATGTTGTGGGTTTTTTAGCAAACAAGGATGACTAGTCAGGAAATAGAGCAAGCCCTGTTGTTGACACGAAAACGCACCCTCACACTTCGGTCAGTTCGACGATCTAAAAGCACGCGGATACCAGGGATAAGCATAAGCATGACGCGGCGCCAACATCTCGTTCCGACATATCCTTAATGATTGTAAGGGTAACAGAGTCACCAGGTAATCAAACAAATATTAAGAAATAAAGTTCAATTAACCGATATGTGAGGAAATAACTAAAAATAAATAAACCTAATCAAACCGGCTAGAATAGGGCTGATTCTGATCTGCAATAAAAAGACGGTCAGATCGGAGGTATACTCCCAGTCGGACCGGTGATCCAAAGTATCACCGAAGGGGTACCCTTCGACGCTCAACGCGGGATAGATCTGAAGTACCCCGAAGAGGGGCAGGCTTCATCATATTGGTCGGTCGAATCAGAGTAGAACTCTTGGTCAGACCGATGCCTGCGAAGGGGTCACCGAAGAGGGCTTCGATGTTCTGGTGCAAAACGGGCTACGAGCAGTCAGACTGACGGAGGGTACCCGGTCAGACTGACAGCGAAGCTTCGGTCAGACCAGGACATCGACACCGCAGAGTTTAGTGCGTAGCAATTTACTATGGAGGGTTCTCGCCAAAGAGGCCTTCGGCGTGATGACAAAGAGTGCTCCGGCGCGGAGTGGTCCAGTGCGGAGGGGTTCTCGCCGAAGAGGGCTTCAACGTGATGGCGAAGAGTGCTCCGGTGACTTTGTAGATGAATAGCAATCACCCCAAACTTCTTGGCGATTATTTTGAAGATGTTTCCCCTACAAAATAGTAAAAGATCAAGTGCAATCTGGCCTAGAGGCCGAACTTCCAAGAGTAGCAGAAGAAAACCGATAAAACGATAAAAATCTGTTTCGTGGATTAAACGTGATATACACGAGTGAATCAACAAGGGTTATCATGATTTCTACGCGGCGGATGGAGGGCTTTCAACGCAAACCCATGAAGATGGACGTTACTTGGCTAATCATAGGGTAAGGAAAGTGGATTGAATGTTAAAAGAACGATTCAAAGCGAGGGCTTTGCGTTGATATGAGAGTAGGGGGTCCTCTTGAATCGGCCTCACCCCTATATTTACAAGGGCTGGTATCACCTAATATGAGTAGGATTCAGCCATGTGGTTAAGATTTGGATAAGAGATATCACCTAATCTGAGTACGAATTAGCTAAGTGGTTAAGATTTTGATCAAAAACAGTCGAACTATACTAATCTGATTCGAACTCTGCCAGCCGGAGTGGGCTTCCGCGGGCCTCGCTGAAGCTAGCCTGCCGGGCCGAAGCCTACAGGCCGCCGAAGGGGCCACTGGGCTGAAGCCTGCATGTGAAGCAGGCCTCCAAAGGTGCTACCGAAGCCCAACGCAGGATGGGCCTTCGGTACTTCAGGGCTTGAGCCTATGCCGGAGATGACATATTTTCAGCCCAATTACCCAAATAGATATTTCGACAATTTCAACCATTAATGCCAAATTCGGGTGTCAACACATGCCCCCTACCTTTTAGCAAACTTAGTGAGCTAAAAGCACAGTGAACCATGGGCGGTACTCTCTATTTGTTTACCTACCAAATCGTCCATTTTATAACCCAAGACATTTGAATTTGATGAGGACGATTTGTACGAATCACTAATATGACTAGGGCACTTAAGCGCCGTATTTTTCATCAAATCGTCCTTTAGTTATTTTACAAGTTCTACCCCCCACGAGACGATCGCGAGGATGTGCTTCCTAAGCTAGCTTGCCAGCCAACTTCGGTCTCCACACCTGGTGTGCCCTAGCTAAAGCTATGGACTCACCGGGTGGGCTACATTTGCATTCTTCGGCCTCTTTTTCTCTAAGGTACTCGACACGAAGACGTTGCAACCGCCTCTGTTGAGACTTAGTCATCCCGGGAGGCGCCTATGAAGCTTGCGGCTTGGTTCTAGGCATCACAAATTTGCTCCCAGATTCTTCAGCCGAACGAGGGGTACCTAGAATTGCCTTAGCTACCTGTGGGCCAAACTCATGCTCCTGTTGAGGGTTCAACCTCTTTGCTGGGGGTGGCCGAGGGTGTCTGTCCTAACCACTTCTCCTATGCCTCTAGAGAAGCATCCCAAAAGTTAACTTCAGACTTTTGTGGGATTTAGCTAAAGATGGCTTGTCAACATTTACTTTCCACACTGCTACCTCACAGTTCTTCGATATGAGAATGCGTGTGCGAGGCTTCCCAATGATGACTACCTTTCCTTTAGATGACTCGGCCTGTTCGGGCCGAATCAGTATCTTCTTCCCATCAAGATGAATGTTGTTTATGGGAAAGGGATCATGATCTAAATTCATTCTAGGGATAGAATCTATCTTCAATCGTCCTTCATCTATGGCCGATTGAACTTGTCGATGAAAAACATTGCATTCATTAGTAGAATGGGAAAGCAAATCATGCCACTTACAGTATGCACGTTTCTTCAAGTCATCGGTAGATGGAATGACGTGACCTTTGGGCAACCTGAGGAGCTTGCTTTTCAACAGGAAATCAAATATTTTATCGCACTTGGTCACATCAAATTGGTACTTAACTTCGTTGGGCCGACTCTTAGCGGGAGACAGCCGTAATTCGGAGCACGTGATTGTTTTAGATCCACTTGGCCAAGTCCATTCAGCCATGTACATGTCAGCTGAATCTTCTTCCCCTGATGATTCTTCTTCAGAGTGCTCCATGATGTGTAGCTCGGCCTTAGGCTCAGTAAAAACTATGACAGACCTTTTTCCCCTAGCTCGACATTCCTAGTCTAGAGCCTGCTGTAAAACCTGACTAACCTTCAGGAAGTTTCAGCCATCTAGCTTTTCCTTAATTTCATAATGCAAACCATTGAAAGCTAAGTCGGCCAGATCCCTCTCGGAGATGTTTAAACTAAAACATCGGTTCCTAGTGTCTCGGAAGTGCCTAATACAGTCGGAGACACTCTCATTGGTCCTCTATTTAAACGATGTCAAATGCGAGAGCCTAAGTTCGCTTTCCCTAGTGTAAAAATAATCGTGGATTTCTGTTCTAACTGGGCCCAAGTTTGGACGGAGTTCGGCGGTAGCGCCGAAAACCAAGTGAAAGCAGTGCTAGACAGCGATAAGGAAAATAATCTGAGCTTAAGCGCATCCGACCCGCTTGCTTCACCACACTGTGCTAGAAATTGGCCTATATGCTCTAGGGTTGTTTTGCTACTCTCGCCATGAAACTTGGTAAACTCAGGAACCCTAAAGCCGCGAGGATATGGGATGACATCAAAATAGTCTAGGTATGGCTTACGGTAAACCCTAATCTGATCTCGAGGCGTGTAACCAGTGCATTCCCTAACAAGCGGGCGAATTCGCTCGTCAATATCCTCTATGCTTCCGGCCTATGCGCATCTCTCGTGCGGGGGCACAACATGTGGTATGTTAGGATGTTGGTCGTGGGTTCCCTCGTATCGTGCTAGCTGATGACAAATGGGTTTCTCAGGCCTACGCTGGTATGCGCGACGAGGAGATAGACATCAAGGAAAAGGCAGTACAACTCATGGCATTAGGATCAGCAGACGGTGTCGCAAGTGCCAGAGTCTTTGACCCAAAACCAATGAGATTTGATCTCAACTGGATATCGACCTCTGAGGCCTTGAGCTTACTAAAAAGCTCTACGATGGTCAAGGTATCATAAGACGTGCTCTCAACAATAGAAGAGACCTTGATCTCCCAGATCTTAGGATCCAAGGTATGGAGTACCTTAAGCGCCTGTTCATGATCCGTGACCATCTGATCACCCTCGGCCTTGTTAACGCGAAGCTTGTTAATGATCGATTGAAAACGACCAAACAAAACCTCAACAGTCTCGCCCGGCTTCTGTGAGAAATTTTCATACTCACGCCGGTAGGTCTGATATAGCCTAGCCTTGACCTGAGCTGTCCCCTCATGGTGTGCCTGGAGGGTAGCCCAGATCTCTCGAGCAGTGGTGAGATGGCTAAGACGCTCAAACTCACTAGGACCTAGACCAGAAAATAAAATATTCACTGCCTTACTATTATTTTGATGCTGGGTAATTACATCAGCAGCAGTATCCGCAGCAATAGTCGTTATGGTGAAATTGGGATGAACACAAATCTCCCATATGTCCGAGCTCTGGCTCATAAGGTATGCTCGCATGCGAGTCTTCCAATAAGTATAGCCAAAAGCTTCTAGGGACGGGATTTTACCAGAAGAAGTTATGGTCACTACCTAGGTTTAGATTCGGTTAAGATATTAGAAAACCCTAACCTCGCTCTGATACCACTTGTAGGACCGAAAGTACCGACCAGAGGGGGGTGAATGGGCGCCTAAAAATTTCTTGCTAAACTATAATTTAAACCCAACACCCAAATGAACTTAACCAAACAAATAATATTTGCAAAGCAAATCTCAGGAATTAAAGTAGTCTAGCTTAAAAAATGACCAGTGTCCTAATTAAAAATGATATTATAAAATAATCTAAATAGGAATACTGCAGTAAATAAAATTGGTACTAGCAATATTTAATAACGTAAGCAAAATGTCTAAATATATTAATAGAATATTCAGACAACGATCTAAAAAATAAAATACTAATCAACTAAATAAAAACATGAATCATCCAGAATTTAATTCAGAAATAAACCTAAAATATTTCAAGTAAATCTAAAAAAAATTATATTACTGCGATTAATAAATTTTTCCTTTTATACGAGCTGATTAAAGAATATTAAAATAAAAATATACGAGTACTAAAAATATTTAAGCACATTAAAATACCACGGAATTTCTAAAAAAATTTTCTGCTAATTAATTAATAGATGATTATCTCTAAAATGATCTACTAAAAAATAGGAGATTAAAAAGAACTTACATGCATGCCGATCTGCTACACAGTTGCGCCGTGAAAAAACTCGTCGTCGCCGGCCGAATACGCCTGCGAGCGTCGTGCACCAATGCGTGGGGTCCGCAGAAAAAACCAAAAGCAAATCACGTAGAGCAGTGACGCAGCTCCCTGCTGCATGCCAAGCAAGTCAAAAAGCCTGCCGTGGGGCCCGCCGCCGTGCTTGCGTGCGCAAGTGCCTTGCCGTGCCAAAATGCATATGCCAGTGCCCAGTTGGAGACAAAAAAAAACTTTGCGCTGTGCTCCTGGCAGTGTGTCAATCCTAGAGATCGACTCCAGTGACGCCGTGTCAGAGACACAACGAATCAGGCGCCTCTACACGTTGGAGGAGATATTGGACGCGGCCGGCGATGGCTAGAGAATGGAGTTGATGACTTTTGCTGGTGGTGGAGAGAAGGTAGTCGGTAGCGGTTTGCAGATCGAAAACAGAGAAAAAATAGGAGATGAAAAATTTGTTTTGGACTGAAAAATAAACTCGAGAAAACAATCATCTATCCCCAGGGGGGATAGGGGGCTATTTATAGGCGACTCCTAATACATGAATAGACTAATTTACCCCTAGGGTAAAATAAACTGACTCTAAAATAAATTCCGAAAATTACTAAAATATTCTTAGAAAAATTACTTGACTCAAATAAAAATATTCTAAACTTTAAAACTAAATATTAATATCCTAAAAACGAATTAATCATAGGTTGTCAGTTTTGCGCCGAAACTAAAAAGCGTCCACCGTCTTCGCACCGGGTACCCGGATTGGGCCGACCCAACCCCACAGCTTCCTCAGCCCGACAATCGCTCGCCGCCCGTGTACTTGAGTCAAACCCAGTCAACAGACCAGTGGATCATCTGCCGCTCCTAGCCATGTACCCGGATTGGGCCAGCCCAACTCCGCGGCTCCTCTGCCCGGCCGTCGCTCACTGCCCGTGTACCTGAGTCACATGTGCCTCAGACTCGGCAGGTCTTCTTCTCTCCCTTCCTTTGACTTCCGTTGACAATCACTCATCACATCTGGAATATCAAAACCATATTCTTCAACATGGTTTCTCACATAGGCGATGTGCAATAAAATGGGGCGGTCTGACCATAGGTATATGGGTCGGTTGGCCTGGCCTGGTAGCCTGTCAGAATGACTATCATCGGTGACGGTGCCTGGTACATGCTGGTTTGGCTAGCCCAAGGGCCGACCTGGCCGACATTGGTGTGTTCAGCCTCAGCCCCGGAAATTGGAGGTGTATATGTAACTGCCTTTCCAGTTCTCCCGTCGGTTCTACTGTGTACATGGTGCGCGTGAGGTAGGCTAGCAATCGAGGTGTGAGAAACTTCCTTAGAAAAGTCGAATCTCCTAAACATCTCTTCCATGTTAGGCCCTACTCGATTTGAAAATGTAGCACTAACGGCCTGATCCACTCTAGTGGCTATCTCCTGTCTAATCTCTAAGGGGGATAAAGACAGGAGGGATGGGTGGTGGTTCCTTGTTTCCGAAGGGGTGCGGGATGTCGATGTCACGCTTGACGAAGCATGTGCGAGTTTTCATGTAGCACCCGAGCATGAGGGAATGGAATTCTTTCGTCTTGGCTTTGAACTTGGCCCGATCCTCTTCAAGGATGTCCAGGAGAATGGGGAGGATGATGTTGCGGTTGTCGATTTCCATGTTCATACCCCTCGGGTCCATCGGCAATAGGGGTACTATTGTTGTAGTCATAGTAGTCGTGGCCGATGTACCCGCAGCCGATGTAGACGTGCTCGTCATGTTTGATCTCCTCCCCAGCAGAGTCGCCAAAAAGTGTGTTGACATGAAAACACGCCCTTACACTTGGGTCAGTTCGATGATCCAAAAGCGTGCGGATACTTAGAGATAAGCCTAAGCGTGACGCAGCGCCGATGTCGCGTTCCGACAAATCCTTAACGATTGTAAGGGTAAAAGAGTCGCCAGGTAATCAAACAAATATTAAGAAATAAAGTTCGATTAGCCGATATGTGAGAAAATAACTATAAATAAATAAACCTAATCAAACCTGCTAGAATAGGGCTGATTATGATCTTCAATAAAAATGGTGGTTAGACAGGAGGTATACTCCCGGTCGGACCGATGATGTGAAGTATCTCCGAAGGGGTACCCTTCGGTGCTCGGCATGAGATAGATCTGAATTACCGTGAAGGGGGGAGGCTTCTGCCTATTGGCCGGTTGAACCAGAGTATAACTCTTGGTCAGACCGATGCCTATGAAGGGGTCGCCGAAGAGGGCTTCGGTGTTCTGGTGCGAAGCGGGCCCTAGGCGGTCAGACTGACGGAGGGTACCCGGTCAGACTAACATCGAAGCTTTGGTCAGACCGGGACTCCGGCAGCACGGAAGCCAGTGCGGAGCAATTTACTGCGGAGGGTTCTCGCCAAATAGGGCTTCGACGCGATGGAGAAGGGTGCTTCGGTGCGGAGCGTGGTCCACTGTTGAGAGGTTCTTGCCGAAGAGGGCTTCGGCGTGACGGCGAAGAGTGCTCTGGCGACTTTGTACATGAATAGCAATCACCCCAAACTTCTTGGCGATGATTTTGAAGATGTTTCCCCTGCAAAATAGTAAAAGATAAAGTGCAATCCAGCTTAGAGGCCGAACTTTCAAGAGTAGTAGAAGAAAACCGATAAAACGATAAAAATCTGTTTCGTGGATTACACGGGAGATTCACGAGCGAATCAACAAGGGTTACTATGATTTCGATGCGACGGACGGAGGGCTTTCAATGCAAACCCAAAAAGATGGACGTTACTTGGCTAATCCTAGGGTAAGGAAAGTAGATTGAAAGGTAAAAGAATGATTCAAATCAAGGGCTTTGTGTTGATATGAGAGCAGGGGGTCCTCTTGAATAGGCCTCACCCCTATATTTATAGGGGCTAGTCTCACCTAATCTGAGTAGGATTCGACCAAGTGGTTAAGATTTGGATACACTACAACAAAACAGGGAACTTCCGTCGGCCAAAGCCGACGGAAGTTAGCCCTTTCCCGACGGAAGAAGCTAAATTCCGTCGGCTTCACGTGGCCGATGGAAGTTAGCGCCGAACTTTGCCACGTCAGCAGAGGGACGCTAACTTCTATCGGCCAGCCTAGCCGATGGAAGTTATCCTTTCTGCCCACGTGGCCGAAAGCAGCTAACTTCCGTCGGCTATGGTCAAAGCCGACGGAAGTTAGCTGATATTTTTTTTTGTTTTTTCCTTGTTTCCCCTATTCACACTCACATCCAAACACAATTTATATCACATTCACAATACACATCCAAATTCACATTTCACATCCAAAATCACATTCAAACTTCACATATAACATCCAAAATCACATCTCACATCCAAAACTTCACACATCACATCCAAAATCACATAACACAACTTAATTCACATCCAAAGTCACAGTACACATCCACATTCACATATACCATCCAAATTCACATACAAAGTCACATAACACATCGAGATTCAATCCAGGTTCACAATACACATCCATACTCACTGATCGCCCACATTTGGGTCGTGGGTGCCGCCGCTGCCTCCCGCTTCATCCAAATTTGCTTGGGAGGGTTCATCCTGGCCAGGCGTACGGAAACTGTGAAGAAATAGACAAAATTAGAGAACGAATTAACTCAACTACTCTTCTAAACACTAACTTAAGTATCTAAAGTAACGATATGTCAGGAGGTACCTCAGGTGATGTAGAATATAATGGTGGTGGCGGGGGAGGTAGTGGTTGGAAATTGGACATGTCAAATCCACAATGCTGCTGGGCTAGTTGCTACACATGTTGTAATGTAATCAGTTAGGTCTAAACCTATTTCTGAATACATTTTAACTGCAACACTCCAAACTAAATGTTGGGGGAAAATATCCCATCTTCGGGGTTATTTCCAGAACAGCATGAAGACAGCCAACCAGTTTGAAGATTGTCCGAAGGCCATCTTCGAAGGTGCTTGAAGCCTGGTTCGAAGCCCGAAGGCAGGCATTGGTTCGAAGTATGTCTTCGAACCAAAGCCCTTCAGGATCTTTTCTGCCAGCTAAGATGGAAGACTTATCTTCTATCCTATTAGATTAGTCTTTTACCATTTTAGCCCTATTAAGGAAACCAAATAGTTTCCTTAATGTCGGTTGTAATAGAGGGGTAAATAGGTCTTTTCCTTAATGTTTGGGCCTATAAATACCCCCCATTTCACCCTGTAATAGGGACCGATCATAAGTGATTCAATACACACTTTCGAACTATTCTAAGCTATTATCCTTTCGGAGGCTTAGAACAGTTTGCTTCGCAAACACTTCGTTTGTTAGTTTCTTTTCTACAGAAACCTGTTAGCGTAATCTTTTACGCCAACAGTTGGCGCCGTCCGTGGGGAACCTAGTCCAAAAAACTTCGTTCTCTACCAACCTCTTGCATCATGCCTCCTAAGCGGAGTGCACCTCGCAATCCCACTCGGAGGTCCTCTCGGATCTCCGGAGAGATACACTTCGACACAGTCGAAGTCGGAGGGTCTTCGACTATCCCTCCACCTCAAACTCCGCAAGGGGCTTCTATCCCTCGAGGATACGAAACCTCTCCACCAACTCCTTCCACACTCCGACCGCCCGGAGCCACCCTGCCACCCTCCATTCCGATTCGAACTGATCATACCAGTTCTCAAGACCCGGAAGGTCCTTCCGGAGGAGATGAAGATAGCCTTGGAGACATAGCCACTCAAATGGCCAATCTTCAAGCCGAGGTAGCGAGGTGGAGACAAGAGGCTGCGAACAGGCTTCGCTCTCAAGCCACCCCAGCTATCCCCGAAGTGCACGAAGACGACGATCTTGATTATCCCGAAGCCCCGGAGAACGCCTCTTACGACAACGAATCTCCGTTGCACCCCGAGCTCCAGAAGGTTCGCTTCGATCCGAGGTTCAAAGCTTCGAAGCTTTGCAAGTATGCCGGAGACGAAGATCCCAGTGAGTTTGCGCGTTCTTATGCCCTAGCAATCGAAGCTAGTGGCGGAGACAGAGAAACTATGGCAAAGTGCTTCCCGTTGGCTCTTCAAGGAGTGGCGTTGAGATGGTTCTGGTCTTTAAAGCCAGGATCAATCGCTTCGTGGTCACAGTTGAAGAGGAAGTTTATAAGTAACTTTCAGGGCACCTTCGTGCCCCCCATGACGACAGGAAGCCTTTTCCAAGTGAAACAGCTCCCCGGAGAAACATTGAGGCAGTACTTCAAGCGCTTCGCTCACACGAAGTCGCAAATTCGGGGGCTGTCCACATCTTCGGTGGTTGATGCGGCTCGGGAAGGCGTCAGTCATAAAGGCCTTCTGGATAAATTGCATCGGAAGAGCATCACTACAGTATCACAGTTGATGTCGTACTTCGAGGAGTACTCGAAGTCGGAAGAAGGTTGGCTTCGGAGGACTACTGCTACTTCGACAGTGTTGACAGAAGTTAAAGCAGAGGCGAAGACTTCGGCTCAGCCGCAAGAACCAGTCCCCGAAGTGCAACATGATAGAAGAAGAGGGCAAAAGCACCCTCGTTCTGAAGTCTTAAACATTGCACCTCCGCAGAAAGTTGCACCGAGAGTTCCACAGCCTGCGGGGAACAAGTCCGGCGGCTGGAGGCCACCAGGGAAGACGGCTGGTAAGGGCCAGCCCCTTTTTTGCTGTATTCATGGAGAGAATCGAAGCCATGCAACTGACACCTGCAAGGCTATTCTTACCCTTCGGGGAGAATACTTGGAGAGAACTTCGGGTCGAGGTAGTACCGACCGAAGTCCAGCAGCAGCAGTGCGCTCGGAGCCGGTCCAGGCTGTGGCGCGGATAGAAAATTTTGATGCTGCAAGGCATCCTTCGGTGGCCAATGTTATGCCACCTCCGAAGCAAGAAGAAGGGCAAGATAGAGGGAAGAGAGTAGTTCTCCCTATCTCCGGAGGAGGTACCCTCGGAAGCATGTCCAAGAGACAGCGAAGAGAGTACGTCCGAGAAGTGGGCCACATTGGGACTTCGTCATCTGCAGCTGCAATGCCGGAGTGGTCTCATGTTCCTATATCTTTCTCTGCGGAGGATGCAGCTGGTATCAAGTTCCCGCATGCAGATCCATTGGTTATTACTGCTGATATTGCAGGAACAGAAGTCCGAAGGGTGCTAATTGACGGAGGTAGCTCGGCAGATATTATATTTGTGCAAGCCTTCGATCAGTTATGCATTTCCCGGAAGCATCTCCTCCCAGCAGCTCGTCCTCTACAAGGCTTTGCAGGACCTCCGCTAGATGCACTTGGCCAGATAGGCCTGGAAGTAACCTTCGGAGAAGGTTTACTAGCCCGAACTGAGGAAGTTATCTTTGATGTGGTAGATGCCCCGTATGCTTATAATGTTATCTTCGGCCGAGGCATGTTGAATCAGTTCGGAGCAGTGGCGCATCACAACTACTTGTGCATGAAGATGCCCACACAGTTAGGAGTTCTAACAATCTTCGGAGATCAAGCCATAGCCCGGAGAGCAGAATATGGTCATGGTCCTCCTCTCGATCCGAGGCAAGTAAACAGTGTCCAAGATAATGGAGAAATTTTTTCAGCCTCCTCCGAAGCTTCGAAGAAGTCATTTCCAAGACCAAGTCCCGAAGGAGAGATTGCAACGAAGGTCATTGTCAAAGATGGTAAAGAATACACCTTTCAATTTGGTAAAGATTTACCTCCCGAAGTTGCAACTTCCTTGGAAAAGGTCGTAGAAGAAAATTTGGATGTCTTCGCTTGGTCTGACGAAGACATCACCGGAGTCGATCGGGATATTATTGAGCACAACTTGCTTGTAAACCCGAAGGCCCGGCCTGTTCGACAAGGGCTCCGGAAGATGTCTGCAGAGAGAGCTGCTCTAGCTAAAGACGAAGTTGAAAAACTGTTGAAGGCTGGGATTATCAGAGAAGTGGCCCATACGGAATGGTTCGGAGTTACTAAGCTTCCTTGACGCATATTCCGGCTATCATCAAATATGGTTAAAGCGCGAAGATGAAATCAAGACGAGCTTTGTAACTCCTTCGGGAGTCTTCTGCTATGTAAGAATGCCCTTCGGCCTAAGAAATGCCGGGGCTACTTTTTCAAGATTAGTTGCTAAGGCTCTAGGTCATCAACTGGGTCGCAATGTGGAGGCCTATATGGATGATATTGTAATAAAGAGTGCTTTAAAGCACCAACATAGCCTAGACTTAGCAGAAACATTCAATAGCCTTCGGGCATGTGGGATCCGCCTTAACCCCGAAAAATGTATATTCGGAGCTAAGGCTGGAAAGTTGTTAGGGTACTTAGTTTCAAGTAGGGGAATTGAAGCTAGCCCTACTCAAATAACTGCGCTGCAGAAGATGGCTCCTCCCGAGAATGTAAAGCAAGTGCAAAAGCTGACCGGACGTCTAGCCGCACTTAGCAGGTTTTTATCAAGGTCTGCGGAGAGGAGCTTGCCAATCTTTAAAGCTTTGAAAGGGTCCGAAGATTTTGCATGGACACCGGAGTGTCAGAAAAGCTTCGAGGATATTAAAGATTATCTCAGCAATCTTGCTACACTTACGGTGCCTATTGCGGACGAAACCCTACTTCTGTATCTTGCAGCCACGGGCTCAGCAGTCAGCGCAGTCCTTGTCAGAGAAGCTGATATCGATGGGAAGTTGGTCCAAAATCCTGTCTATTTTGTATCCGAAGCATTGTCAGGAGCGAAGACAAGATACTCCGAACTTGAGAAGTTCGTTTATGCTCTGATAATGGCTTCGAGGAAGCTAAGACATTATTTTTTGGCTCACAATGTAATTGTACCAACTTCGTATCCTTTAGGAGATATGCTAGCACCCTTCGGCATATCTTTCCTAGCAAGGACAGCTATCAAGTCTCAAGTCCTAGCAGACTTCGTAGCAGAGTGGACCCCACCTACGAAGTTGACTCCGGAGAAATCAGATGACGGAGTCTGGACTATTTACTCCGATGGGGCTTTCCAAGCATCCGGAGCAGGCATTGGGGCAGTATTAATTTCTCCGTCAGGACAAAGAGCAATGTACTCCGCAAGACTCAACTTTAAGTCTACCAATAATATAGCGGAGTACGAAGGAATTTTATTGGGACTTCGGAAAGCACGTGCTCTAGGGGCTACAAGGATAATTATAAAAATAGATTCTCAGATAGTAGCAGGGCACGTAGACAAAAGTTTTCAAGTCCGACATCCACAGCTTGCAAAGTACTTAGAAGAAATTCGCAAGATCGAAGCACATTTCAAGGGTATCTCCATTCGGAGTATACCAAGAGCTGAAAACGTGCAAGCGGACATTTTAGCGAAGGCTGCTGCCGGAGCTGTGGATGTGCCTGACGAAGCTTTCTATGAGGAGCTCAATATACCTTCGGTGCCACAAGTTACTTCTGCAGAGATTCTCTGCATTCCTAGTGCAGATTGGAAAGATTCAATCATAGAACTCTTGCAAGGAGGAACAAATTTGCCCGAAGAGCCCCAATTGTCAAGATTAAAGCTCAGAGCAAGAAATTATCAGCTAATCAACGGTATATTATACAAGGCCGGAGTATGTTCCCCTCTACTCCGATGTATATCTCAAGCCGAAGGCCAAGAAATTCTTCGAGAAATTCACGAAGGCCTTTGTGGAAGTCATTTAGCCCCTAGAGCTCTGGCAGGAAAAACACTTCGCCAGGGGCTTTATTGGCCCACAATAACAGCTGATGCGGAGAGCTTAGTCCGCACTTGCCAAGGATGCCAGTGGATGGGTCGACGGAGTCATCGCCCACCAACAGCTCTTCAAGTCATTGCTCCAGTATGGCCTATGGCCAGATGGGGTATGGATCTAATTGGTCCCTTTCCGTTAGCAAAGGGAAATCTAAAGTTCGCAGTGGTAGCTATCGAATATTTTTCTAAGTGGGTCGAAGCAGAGCCCTTAACAGCTATCACTTCGAATAATGTACAGAAATTCTTCTGGAAAAACATTATTTGCCGGTTCGGAGTGCCTAGATATCTCACAGTTGATAATGGAACACAGTTCGACGCAGAACCCTTCAGGAAGTTTTGCGAAGACCTAGGCATTCAACTATGTTTTGCTGCAGTGAGACATCCTCAGTCAAATGGAGCAGTTGAGCGAGCCAATGGAAATATCTTATCAGGGCTAAATCGAAGAATAGTAGGATTATCAAAGGGACTGTGGACCGAAGAGCTTCCGAAGATTCTGTGGTCCATTCGGACTACGCAGACAAGGTCCACAGGTTTTACTCCGTTCAGACTACTATTCGGAGATGAAGCTATGACTCCAACGGAGCTCAAAGGGGGATCACTTCGCAGCACCGAACCAGATATCGAAGAAGAAAGACAAGCTTCGTTAGATTTGTCAGAAGAGACAAGGCTTCGAGCTGTAGCTAATTTATCAAAGTATCATCAGCAGACGAAGATTTGGTATGACCCGAAGGTTAAGCTCAGCGAGTTAAGGCCGGGTCATCTTGTTCTACGAAGCATTATAGCACCAGGGAAGTTAGGCAATAAATGGGAAGGTCCATATCTAATCGTCCGCTCGGGGCGCCCTGGTTCATTCAAATTAGCTAATTTAGAAGGTGAAGAGTTAGCACATACTTGGCATGCGGAGCACCTAAAGCGATACTTCGCATAAGGGCCCCTTGTAATCTGCTTGTAATCACCTCTAAATTAATAAAACATACACCAGTGGTTTGCCCTTCCCCTTGACACTCCTAGTTTCCCGAGCGGACGCGCTGGGACGGAAGTCGATCGAGAGGGAAGTGTCATCAAGCTGGCTGTATTTCCGGACTTCGTACCCATAAAGTCGAAGCCTCCGGCGTGGTGGCTGAAATCCATCCGGAGCCCAAGCTGATACCTTGTAGGCATCCGTAAAAGAGCCAATACCACATTCTACGGAGTCCAAGCTTCGGCTGGTAGACTTCCGTAAAAAGAGCCGAAGGTGGCCAAAATCTGCGGAGTCCAAGCTGCAGCTTGCAGACTTCCGTAAAAAGAGCCGAAGGTGGCCAAATTCTGCGAAGTCCAAGCTCCGGCTGGTAGACTTCTGCAAAAAAGAGCCCAAGTGGCCAAATTCTGCGAAGTCCAAGCTCCGGCTGGTAGACTTCTGCAAAAAAGAGCCCAAGTGGCCAAATTCTGCGAAGTCCAAGCTCCGGCTGGTAGACTTCTGCAAAAAAGAGCCCAAGTGGCCAATTTCTACGAAGTCCAAGCTCTGGCTGGTAGACTTCTGCAAAAATAGCCGAAGGTGGCTACAATTTCTACGAAGTCCAAGCTCCGGCTGGTAGACTTCTGCAAAAATAGCCGAAGGTGGCTACAATTTCTACGAAGTCCAAGCTCCGGCTGGTAGACTTCTGCAAAAATAGCCGAAGGTGGCTAAAGCAAAACAGCATTTAAGCCATGAGCTCCGAATGTCTGTTCATATAAGTCCAAAGCGACAAAATTCTTAAGACATTAAAATGTCCTCGAAGTTATCTTAATTGATTTCTTTCGTAAAAGCAAATAAAGGTACCAAGTTACCATTCTTCTGACTGCAAATAGTCGAAGATATTTCATAAGATTTCAAAAGATCTTTAAAAATGACAGAGGGGCTCCGAACCCCCAAGAAAAAATTGTACTCCGAAGTTTTTTCTTTGCGCATAACCATCTTTGAATACAGTTCGAAGTTGCTTATACCCAAAGAGGGGCTAGTAATATGGAGACAATTTTAAATCGGCATTCATTATTGAAACAAATGTGTTTACAGACTACATTATGAAAAATTGGTATCTATACCAAGAAGGAATCGGAGACCTTTTCGGTCCCGAGAGCTAGGGGTGGAACGACTAGTTCCAACATCGGAAGTTCTAAGAACTTTACGTTTAACTTTCTTCCTCCCCTTCGAAGCTCTAAAATCCTTCTGTTCTTGTTGAAGCTCGGCCCAAGTTCGAAGCCGCTCGGGGCTTCTCTCCCAGCTTCTAAGATCTTCAGATCTTTTATTTTGGGCTTCACCTTCGTCTTCGGACCATTTAGTGTCTTCAGAAGACGAGGTGTTTGCGTCGATCTCTTTATCTTCCTCTTTAATATAAGACAATACGTCTTTGATTACTTCGGGCGCAATAACGCCGGAGTCATCTCGAGGGATAAGGAATCGAGGACGTTTATAACTCTTTAGAAGTTCGAAGGTGTTCCACAGTGAGCGAAGTTCGCTGTTAAGCTCTAACACTTCGATATCTTTGATAAGAGGCAAAGCCTAAAAATATAACAAACAAGATTTTCATTGATAAATGTTTACAAGCACAAAGCTTTACATGGTTAAAAATCCTAAAACATTCCTAAACCTGTGGGTTTGAAGGAGGTTGGCTGCTCGAAGCTTGGCTTCGAACATGCTTCTGGCGTTGGCCTTCATCAATCCAAGCCTTGATCGCAGATCGACCTTCGGCTCTCCACGAAGTTTGGAAGGCCCGCCAAGCAGCAGCTACACCTTCGGAAGGTTTGAGAAGTCGGTCGTCGTCGAAGGTGATTGGACCTCTTCCTGCGTCCGGAGTTATTGACCGGCCCAAATCCTCGTAATAGCGAAGTAGACCAATAGCAGACACATGTCCGGAGAGTTCTCCGTATCTAATGCCCGCTGTCTTCATCTGCTTCGCCACCCCTTGGATCCTTTTCAACCGGCGCAGAAGGCTGATGTTATCATCAGAAGGGAGAATTCCAGTAGTACCGAAGTACTCCAGGACTTCTAACAACTGATTCATAATCTCCGCAGCCACCTTCTCAGACCTCAACTTATCTTCGTTCAGCGCATCCTTCGCCGAAGTAACTTCGTCCAAAACCCCAGAAAGTCTAGCATTCTCAGTGGTCAAAGTGTTTTTCTGTGTCAACAATTGGCTAGCTTCCTCTTCAAGCCGGACGAGCCTAGACCCCGCAGTAGCATGCTCCGCCCGCAGTTTGTCAACTTCTGCTCGAAGCACAATCCTTTCCGCTTCGAGCTCTTTCTTTACAGCTTCCAAGCTTTGCCTGGCCCTACGCTCTGTTAATATTATATTGTCCATTTGAGTCACTCGACTTTCAGAGATGTTAAAATTCCTTCGAAGAGTGCTATTTTCTTCCCGAAGCCGAGCGATTTCTTCGTCATTGCATAGACTTGCAGCTCGGGCCAAGACAGTTTGCTATCAAAGTAAAATCGAAGTAAATATTCATTCGAAGATAAATTCTATAATAATTTGCAGTTGTTTCATACCTGATAAGCTGTACGTTCAATAATGGCATTAAGCTCCGTCCTGTCAGCCTTGCGCAGGATGGCCACTAATTCGGTCTCCCCTATCTCACGACTAGCTCGATCCAAAGGTTCGAGCAAAGTCCGAAGACCAGTTGTTTGCCCTAAGAAAGGAGCCAGCAAGGGGAGCATGCTTATTGCCTCTTGGTCATCTTCGTTCAATGAAGGACCGGAGCTTTGGCCTGCGGCCTTCGGAGCTGTTGGAGTTTGAGCCTCCCTGGAAGATTGGCTCTCGGCTGTTGAATCAGACGGAGTTGATTCGGAGCTTATAGCAGGCAGGGGCTCTATTTGTCTTTTGCCTCTTCCAGGCCCCTTTTGAGTAATTCTTGGGGCTGGCTCCGAAGTCGTCGAAGGTTCAGGAATTATTTCTTCCTGACGGACTTCTTCCATAGGAGTGGGTTCTGCAAAGTAATTAAAAGTATTATACATAGTATAAAAATTCAAATAAATACAAAAGTTCTTCGAAATCTACCTTTGGTAGTCCGTGGAGGAGTTGTTGTCGGACTGATTGGTGGGTCGAAAGCTAATTCTTCATCTGAATCAGCCGTTGAATCATGGACTACAGGAGCATCGCCCTGGGTAGTCCTCGTTGCTTCTTCGGGAATCGAAGCTATAGTGACTTCAACCCCACTTTCATCCACAGGAACTTCGTCCTGAGCTACATCTTCTTGAACTGCCGAAGTCCTTGGTTGATCAACATTTTCTCCGGACTCCGGTACGTTCGCAGGTACTCCGGTTTGTGCGGCCCTTTGAGTTTCATTCTCTTCCATTAGGCGCACAAGTAACCTTTCCATTTCTTCTTGAGAATCGGAAACCGAAGCTCTGGAGCTCGAAGGTAAAGGATCTAAAGGTGCGAGGTTCTTCGGCTTCCGAGCCACCCTCTTCACCGGAGTTTTTGCTGAAATTGAAGTTCCAGCTTCGGCTTTCCTTTTTTGAGGCCCTTTCTCCAAAGGTGCCCAATCCATCAGAGGGGGAGGAGCGAGTTTCAGCATTCCCCATACTCTATTAAATCTTTCCCAACTCCCAACCAGCTTAATTCGCCACTCTTTTTCGGTCGGAGTTGGAGCACCCAAGATTTTTTCCGAAGCCCTTATAATCTGTTCTGAAGTAACAGGGGCTGAAGATTCTACAACATAAATAATTCAAGTCAGTTTTTCTTCGAAGTAAATATGTTTAATGCATGTTGTTTTCGAAGTTACCTGTAGGACTTGAAGTCAAGTTAATTCTGCGAAGACCACCTTCGGAATCATCTTCGAAGATAATAGGCCAGTCAGCCATCAACGGAGGAATTTGAAGACCGATGAACTCTTCGGCCAAGTCCCGCATACTGAGTCTTCGGCTAACTTTTTCAAGCAAGTTCAGACGAGCTTCAAATTGGCCTTCGTCAGGACGCACCAAAGCTTCTTTTCGGAACTGGATTTCTCTAAGAGGTCCGGCCAGAGGATTGCTTGCCCCGACTTCGGCATAGAACCATTTCAGCACCCAATCAGTATACCATCTAGCATTGATGGCCTTAGCAGGGAATCGCAGAGCGTATTCATCTCGAAGCCTAAAATTGATGCTTCCGAAGGCAACCACTACTTTTTCACCTCCGGAGCCTACGAAGGTCTTCGGCTGACAAGTTGCTCTGTGCAATGCTGCGAAGATTTCAGCCCTCCCCTCACAACCTTCGGCTCTCAAAGCCCACTCGAAGATAGCTAATCTAGCTACAGCATTCGGAGACAGCTGGGGGAGGGTTACATGAAACAAGTCGAGGACTTCAGCTAAGAAATCTACAGCGGGGAGGCCCAAGCCTGCTTCGAAAAAAGCTTCGAACACTACGACTTCTCCGAGTCTTGGTGATGGGATTGCTTCTTTCCCTGGTTTTCGAATCATAACTCCCGCACCTATATTTCCTCCTACTGTCATTGCCAGGGACTCTCTTTTGCAGGTTGAAAATCCTAATTCAAAGGATTGATCCAGATATTTGGTTGATGGAGGGCACAGACCTTGATCATCGGCGATTTGGGGATTTTTTCCCTTTGCCGCCATGGAAGTTGTCGCCTGCATCGAAGGCGTCGCCGTCACTGTTGCCGCTGCCGCTGCCGCGGCCGCTTGTTGACGAGCAAAGGTCGAAGGAGGTGCAGAGCCTTTGGTCTTCGCCATCGCAACTGCTGGATCGATCTGAGAGAATGGAGGCTAGGGCTCAAGAACTCAAAGGGCTAAAAAGTTTTCGATTGAGAAGAAGCAGTGAAAAGGTAATCGGTAAAGTTTTGAGGTTCTTTATTTATAGCCTAAACTTTCCGTTTGTTACCGTTTGGGCTCTGCCCTTTCGCATTCCCGTCTGTTATTTTCCTCCGAAATAACGCCTCGAATAACTCCGTTAGAAACAGAAACTAACGGCTATATTTTCTAAGTCCAAAAAGACTTTCGAACTTCCTGAGTCAATTCTAAGATAGTTCGAAAAGTAATTACCTTATGACTGATTCGAAGTTCATGTCTTCGTGTATTTCGAAGATAAAACAAAAATCAATAACCCCTATGATTGGTTATCTTTCCTTTCCGTATACTGCTCTCCTAACGTTACAGGTCAAACGGAGAAGCGTATTCGAGGGGCTACTGTTGGGGGAAAATATCCCATCTTCGGGGTTATTTCCAGAACAGCATGAAGACAGCCAACCAGTTTGAAGATTGTCCGAAGGCCATCTTCGAAGGTGCTTGAAGCCTGGTTCGAAGCCCGAAGGCAGGCATTGGTTCGAAGTATGTCTTCGAACCAAAGCCCTTCAGGATCTTTTCTGCCAGCTAAGATGGAAGACTTATCTTCTATCCTATTAGATTAGTCTTTTACCATTTTAGCCCTATTAAGGAAACCAAATAGTTTCCTTAATGTCGGTTGTAATAGAGGGGTAAATAGGTCTTTTCCTTAATGTTTGGGCCTATAAATACCCACCATTTCACCCTGTAATAGGGACCGATCATAAGTGATTCAATACACACTTTCGAACTATTCTAAGCTATTATCCTTTCGGAGGCTTAGAACAGTTTGCTTCGCAAACACTTCGTTTGTTAGTTTCTTTTCTACAGAAACCTGTTAGCGTAATCTTTTACGCCAACACTAAACTTACTTGGATCATTGCTTGCTGTTGTGCTAAGAAGGCGGTATAGTACTCGTCGCGCCGCCTCATTTCCTGCCTCATTTCCTCCCTCACCCGAACCACCTCCAGGGTTTCTTCTGAGCGACGACGGTTGGAGCCAACTCCGACGGAGCTATGCGACGACTGAGTTGACTTCTGAGCTCTCACCGCTCTCGAGTCAATAACTCCATTGAACATGGAGTACCTGCAACATTGAATGAGTTAGTTATCATCACAATACCATACACAAAACATTAATAAAAACATTGTCTCACCGTCCATAGCTTTTTCCACCTCCGCTGGAGTACACGGCCATTTGGTCGACAGGTTCTCTCCGCCAATCATAGTCCTCTCCATGGAGTCGAACCATGTGTTCACCATAATGCGCCTGCAAAAAACATCTCCGATTAGCTAGACGCAGAAAAATGAAATTATGCAAACTCTTAATAACATCTCACCAAATGGTTTGTGGCTGTCTGGCTACACAAGACATCTGGCTGTGTAGGATCGCTTCCTTTGTGACCAGAGGTGTACACCTCTATGTCACTTGGCACGTTGCCAGATTTAGCTTCCTGTACAATAGAAATGAGTTAGTCGCATTACAATGTATCTATAGCTAAAGAGTAACAGAAGGTCTTACCATGTGTTTAGCGTGGCGAATATGTCCATCGGCACCATATCTGTGCTTCAGATCCGTCCCGCGGCATTGTCTTTTTTGCTCGGAAGTCTTCTTAAATGCAGCTGAAGACCAAATCTTGCAGAATTCGAAATATGCGTCCTCGCGGTTTGCAAACCACGGAATCCTCACCTGAACAGAGATGCTATTTGTATTATATGACAACAAATCTCAACAATCGAAGAAGCAAAATGTTAGAATTGTTTACCGAACGATATTGTTCTTCAGTCAAATATATTGACGATGCGCCCGTCGCCTTACTCATTCATTGCCCTAGCTTCTCCTTGTAGTAAGCATTGTTCGCTTGAATGCGGGCATACGAAATAGCGTCCTTCACCACCTTATGTGCATTGTTGTTGAAGACTTGAAGGGCATGATGTTGGAACAATTGCGTTAGTTCCAGCAGGTTTTTCCTGTGGTGGAGTATGATATGGAGAATGAACCTCGATGGGTTCTCACAGGGAGAGATAGGGTTTATACTGGTTCGGGCCTCCCCTAGGGGATAATAACCCTACGTCCAGTTTGTGGTAGATTTGGCAAGGTGTGCCTTGATGTGGAGAGGATAACTCCAGGGTCTCATGGCCCCCTGGAGCATGTGTCCATTACAAGGGCCTGGCCCTGCTTTTATAGGCACGCAGGCCTTAAGGAAAAGACCAAGATACCCTCCATGGGCCCTTAGGCTCATAGGGGTAGACAGGGAAAGGGGGCTGGCTACTGCACACGGGTACCAGACAGCTTTATAGCTTTACAGACGTGTCAGGCTGCGCCAGCCTTTGACCAGCTAAACGACAAGCTAGGAGCGGAGGGGGCTTCGGAGTGCACCCGAGGGGGGGCTCCGAAGTGCTGCTTCGGCGGGTGGCCTCTGGGCTGGACTCCGGAGGGCGGCCTCCGGGCTTGGCTTCCGGAGGGTGGCCTCCGAACTGGACTCCGGAGGGCGGCCTCCGGGCTTGGCTTCCGGAGGGTGGCCTCCGAACTGGGTTCCGGAGGGCGGCCTCCGGGCTTGGCTTCCGGAGGGTGGCCTCCGAACTGGACTCCGGAGGGCGGCCTCCGGGCTTGGCTTCCGGAGGGTGGCCTCCGAACTGGACTCCGGAGGGCGGCCTCCGGGCTTGGCTTCCGGAGGGTGGCCTCCGAACTGGACTCCGGAGGGCGGCCTCCGGGCTTGGCTTCCGGAGGGTGGCCTCCGAACTGGGTTCCGGAGGGCGGCCTCCGGGCTTGGCTTCCGGAGGGTGGCCTCCGAACTGGACTCCGGAGGGCGGCCTCCGGGCTTGGCTTCCGGAGGGTGGCCTCCGAACTGGACTCCGGAGGGCGGCCTCCGGGCTTGGCTTCCGGAGGGTGGCCTCCGAACTGGGTTCCGGAGGGCGGCCTCCGGGCTTGGCTTCCGGAGGGTGGCCTCCGAACTGGACTCAACTAAGGGCTTCGAGCCGGACCTCCTGGTTTGGGGGGCTTCGAAGCTACAGGCCTTGGGAAGCATCTTGGGACCTGGAAATAATACTCGAAGAAAACAGGCTCCGACAGAACCTGGCTCTGGGCCGAAGGCTGTCGGAGGCTGACGTCATTTGGCCCCTGAGTGAGGGAAATATATTCCCCCAACAGTAGCCCCTCGCGTGTAGGCCTTCGGAACGAAGGGGTGCACGCGTCCTTAGGACAAATGACCTGGAAATATAACTACAGAGAAAACATACCTTCGGCGCCTGGACCGAGGGCGGCCTCGACATCCGGGAGCAATAAATGCCCGCGCTTACCGTCAGAACGGCCTCGGGGCTCGGGGAGCCCGCACGGCTCCGCAACGGTCGAAAATGTTACCGTTACCTTGCTCTGGGCCGGTTCGCCTTTGCTGAGGGCCCATCTGGCGGTGGGTTCGGCCCACGACGGTTGGCATTCTTACCGTGCCTATAAATAGAGACTTACCGCGTGCGGCTTCGGCACACCTTCATTTGCTCTCTTCTTGTTGCCTTGCAAACCTCGCTCTGCTCCTCTTCTAGCTTCGCTCCGAGCCCCCCCCTTCGCTTAGCTTTAGTTCTTCGCGCCGAAGTCCCAGCGACATGCCGAAGAAGGCGGTGGCGAAGCCTCTTGCTTTGGGCTCGAGCTCGGGCTCCGCCCAGGTGCAGGCGGCGGCGGCTGCGGCGGCGAAGACTGCGCCCAGGCGGATGGGGCCGAGGGACCTTCGGACCCCCTCCGACAAGTTCGAGCAGACCCTGGAGATGAGGGCCTCGATCTCCACGGAGGAGTCGGTTCGGAGGGCCTGCGAAGGGAAGATTGCGGCGAAGATCCAGCTTCGGGTCCCGGAGAAGTCGGAGGCTGAGCCGAGGCCTCGCGCTGACGAGGTGGTGGTGTTCGAGGCCTTCTTCGAGGCCGGCCTCGGTCTGCCAGCGGTGGGGATGCTGAGCGAAGTCCTCAAGGCTTACAACCTCGAGCTTCCACAGCTTTCGCCCAACGCCGTGGCGAGGTTAGCC
>JAAALK010000283.1:95087863-95355934 GCA_019279435.1 Zizania palustris
ACTACCTTCGGATGACAATGTAACTCTGCTGCGCCGGCTAAAGAGGATCCAAGGAGCAGCGAAGCAAATGAAAACGGCAGGCATACGTTATGGAGAACTCTCCGGACAAGTGTCTGCCCTTGGAATACTTCGCTACTACGAGGATTTGGGCCAAACAATCACTCCGAGCGCAGAGGGCTCTATCATCTTCGACGACGACCGACTTCTAAAACCTTCCGAAGGTGTAGCTGCTGCTGGCGAGCCTTCCAAACTTCGTGGAGAGCCGAAGGTCGATCTGCGATCAAGGCTTGGATTGATGAAGGCCAACCGCCAAAAGCAAGTTCGGAGTCAAGCTTCGAGCAGTCAGCCTCCTCCAATCCGCAGGTTTAGGATTATTTAGGATTTTTTGATTATGTAAAGCTGATGCTGTAAATATTTATCATGAAAATCTTGTTTGTCATATTTTTAGGCTTTGCCTCTTATGGAAGATATCGAAGTGCTAGAGCTTAACAGCGAACTTCGCTCACTGTGGAACACGTTCGAACTTCTAAAGAGTTATAAGCGTCCTCGATTCCTTATTCCTCGAGATGACTCCGGCGTTATTGCGCCCGAAGTAATCAAAGACGTACTGTCTTATATTAAAGAGGAAGATAAAGAGATCGACGCAAACACCTCGTCTTCCGAAGACACTAACTGGTCCGAAGACGAAGGTGAAGCCCAAAATAAAAGATCTGAAGATCTTAGAAGCTGGGAGAGAAGCCCCGAGCGGCTTCGAACTTGGGCTGAACTTCAACAAGAACAGAAGGATTTTAGAGCTTCGAAGGGGAGAAAGAGAGTTAAACGTAAAGTTCTTAGAACTTCCGATGTTGGAACTAGTCGTTCCACCCCTAGCTCTCGGGACCGAAGAGGTCTCCGATTCCTTCTTGGTATAGATACCAATTTTTCATAATGTAATCTGTAAACACATTTGTTTCAATAATGAATGCCGATTTAAAATTGTCTCCATATTTACTAGCCCCTCTTTGGGTATAAGCAACTTCGAACTGTATTCAAAGATGGTTATGCGCAAAGAAAAACTTTGGAGTACAATTTTGTGGGGGTTCGGAGCCCCTCTGTCATTTTTAAAGATCTTTTGAAATCTTATGAAATATCTTCGACTATTTGCAGTCAGAAGAATGGTAACTTGGTACCTTTGTTTGCTTTATGGAAGAAATCAATTAAGATAACTTCGATGACACTTTAGTGTCTTCAAAAATTTTGTCACTTTGGACTTATAAGAACAAACATTGGAAGCTCATGGCTTAAATGCTGTTTTACTTTAGCCACCTTCGGCTATTTTTTTGCAGAAGCCTACCAGCCGGAGCTTGGACTTCGCAGAATTTGTAGCCACCTTCGGCTATTTTTGCAGAAGTCTACCAGCCGGAGCTTGGACTTCGCAGAAATTGTAGCCACCTTCGGCTATTTTTGCAGAAGTCTACCAGCCGGAGCTTGGACTTCGCAGAAATTGTAGCTACCTTCGGCTATTTTTGCAGAAGTCTACCAGCCGGAGCTTGGACTTCGCAGAAATTGTAGCCACCTTCGGCTATTTTTGCAGAAGTCTACCAGCCGGAGCTTGGACTTCGCAGAAATTGGCCACTTGGGCTTTTTTTTGCAGAAGTCTACCAGCCGGAGCTTGGACTTCGCAGAATTTGGCCACCTTCGGCTCTTTTTACGGAAGTCTGACAAGCTGCAGCTTGGACTCCGCAGATTTTGGCCACCTTCGGCTCTTTTTACGGAAGTCTACCAGCCGAAGCTTGGACTCCGTAGAATGTGGTATTGGCTCTTTTACGGATGCCTACAAGGTATCAGCTTGGGCTCCGGATGGATTTCAGCCACCACACCGGAGGCTTCGACTTTAAGGGTTCGAAGTCCGGAAATACAGCCCTGCTTAATACACTTCCCTCTCGAACGACTTCTGTCCCAGCGCGTCCGCTCGGGAGACTAGGAGCGTCAAGGGGAAGGCACGCTACAGGATGTACGCTTTATTAATTTAGAGGTGATTACAAGCGAATTACAAGGAGCCCTTATGCGAAGTATCGCTTTAGGTGCTCCGCATGCCAAGTATGTGCTAACTCTTCACCTTCTAAATTAGCTAATTTAAATGAACCAGGGCGCCCCGAGCGGACGATTAGATATGGACCTTCCCATTTATTGCCTAGCTTCCCTGGTGCTATGATGCTTCGTAGAACAAGATGACCCGGCCTTAACTCGCTGAGCTTAACCTTCGGGTCATACCAAGTCTTCGTCTGCTGATGATACTTTGATAAATTAGCTACAGCTCGAAGTCTTGTCTCTTCTGACAGATCTAACGAAGCTTGTCTTTGCTCTTCGATGTCTGGTTCGGTGCTGCGAAAAGATCCTCCTTTGAGCTCCGTTGGAGTCATAGCTTCATCTCCGAATAGCAGTCTGAACGGAGTAAAACCTGTGGACCTTGTTTGTGTAGTCCGAATGGACCACAAAATCTTCGGAAGTTCCTCGGTCCACAGTCCCTTTGATAGTCCTACTATTCTTCGATTTAGCCCTGATAAAATATTCCCATTGGCTCGCTCAACGGCTCCATTTGACTGAGGATGTCTCACTGCAGCAAAACATAGTTGAATGCCTAGGTCTTCGCAAAACTTCCTGAAGGGTTCTGCGTCAAACTGTGTTCCATTATCAACTGTGAGATATCTAGGCACTCCGAACCGACAAATAATGTTTTTCCAGAAGAATTTTTGTACATTATTCGAAGTGATAGCTGTTAAGGGCTCTGCTTCGACCCACTTAGAAAAATATTCAATAGCTACCACTGCGAACTTCAGATTTCCCTTTGCTAACGGAAAGGGACCAATTAGATCCATACCCCATCTGGCCATAGGCCATACCGGAGCAATGACTTGAAGAGCTGTTGGTGGGCGATGACTCCGTCGACCCATCCACTGGCATCCTTGGCAAGTGCGGACCAAGCTCTCCGCATCAGCTGTTATTGTGGGCCAATAAAGCCCCTGGCGAAGTGTTTTTCCCGCCAGAGCTCTAGGGGCTAAATGACTTCCACAAAGGCCTTCGTGAATTTCTCGGAGAATTTCTTGGCCTTCGGCTTGAGATATACATCGGAGTAGAGGGGAACATACTCCGGCCTTGTATAATATACCGTTGATTAACTGATAGTTTCTTGCTCTGAGCTTTAACCTTGACAATTGGGGCTCTTCGGGCAAATTCGTTCCTCCTTGCAAGAGTTCTATGATTGAATCTTTCCAATCTGCACTAGGAATGCAGAGAATCTCTGCAGAAGCAACTTGTGGCACCGAAGGTATATTGAGTTCCTCATAGAAAGCTTCGTCAGGCACATCCACAGCTCCGGCAGCAGCCTTCGCTAAAATGTCCGCTTGCACGTTTTCAGCTATTGGTATACTCTGAATGGAAATACCCTTGAAATGTGCTTCGATCTTGCGAATTTCTTCCAAGTACTTTGCAAGCTGTGGATGTCTGACTTGAAAACTCTTATCTACGTGCCCTGCTACTATCTGAGAATCTGTTTTTATAATTATTCTTGTAGCCCCTGGAGCACGTGCTTTCCGGAGTCCCAATAAAATTCCTTCGTACTCCGCTATATTATTGGTAGACTTAAAGTTGAGTCTTGCGGAGTACATTGCTCTTTGACCTGACGGAGAAATTAATACTGCCCCAATACCTGCTCCGGATGCTTGGAAAGCCCCATCGGAGTAAATAGTCCAGACTCCGTCATCTGATTTCTCCGGAGTCAACTTCGCAGGTGGAGTCCACTCTGCTACGAAGTCTGCTAGGACTTGAGATTTGATAGCTGTCCTTGCCAGGAAAGATATGCCGAAGGGTGCTAGTTCTACTGCCCACTTTCCAATTCTTCCAGTGGAATCTTTGCTTCGGAGCATATCTCCTAAAGGATACGAAGTTGGTACAATTACATTGTGAGCCAAAAAATAATGTCTTAGCTTCCTCGAAGCCATTATCAGAGCATAAACGAACTTCTCAAGTTCGGAGTATCTTGTCTTCGCTCCTGACAATGCTTCGGATACAAAATAGACAGGATTTTGGACCAACTTCCCATTGATATCAGCTTCTCTGACAAGGACTGCGCTGACTGCTGAGCCTGTGGCTGCAAGATACAGAAGTAGGGTTTCGTCTGCAATAGGCACCGTAAGTGTAGCAAGATTGCTGAGATAATCTTTAATATCTTCGAAGCTTTTCTGACACTCCGGTGTCCATGCAAAATCTTCGGAACCTTTCAAAGCTTTAAAGATTGGCAAGCTCCTCTCCGCAGACCTTGATAAAAACCTGCTAAGTGCGGCCAGACGTCCGGTCAGCTTTTGCACTTGCTTTATATTCTCCGGAGGAGCCATCTTCTGCAGCGCAGTTATTTGAGTAGGGCTAGCTTCAATTCCCCTGCTTGAAACTAAGTACCCTAACAACTTTCCAGCCTTAGCTCCGAATATACATTTTTCGGGGTTAAGGCGGATCCCACATGCCCGAAGGCTATTGAATGTTTCTGCTAAGTCTAGGCTATGTTGGTGCTTTAAAGCACTCTTTATTACAATATCATCCATATAGGCCTCTACATTGCGACCTAATTGATGACCTAGAGCCTTAGCAACTAATCTTGAAAAAGTAGCCCCGGCATTTCTTAGGCCGAAAGGCATTCTTACATAGCAGAAGACTCCCGAAGGAGTTACAAAGCTCGTCTTGATTTCATCTTCGCGCTTCAACCATATTTGATGATAGCCGGAATACGCGTCGAGGAAGCTTAGTAACTCCGAACCTGCAGTGGAGTCAACTAGTTGATCAATTCGGGGCATGGGGTTGGGGTCACGTGGGCACGCTTTATTCAATGATGTGAAATCAATGCACATGCGCCACTTTCCGGAGGATTTCTTCCTGACGAAGACTGGGTTGGCTAACCACTCTGTATGGGCCACTTCTCTGATAATCCCAACCTTCAACAGTTTTTCAACTTCGTCTTTAGCTAGAGCAGCTCTCTCTGCGGACATCTTCCGGAGCCCTTGTCGAACAGGCCGGGCCTTCGGGTTTACAAGCAAGCTGTGCTCAATAATATCCCGATCGACTCCGGTGATGTCTTCGTCAGACCAAGCGAAGACATCCAAATTTTCTTCTACGACCTTTTCCAAGGAAGTTGCAACTTCGGGAGGTAAATCTTTACCAAATTGGAAGGTGTATTCTTTACCATCTTTGACAATGACCTTCGTTGCAATCTCTCCTTCGGGACTTGGTCTTGGAAATGACTTCTTCGAAGCTTCGGAGGAGGCTGAAAAAATTTCTCCATTATCTTGGACACTGTTTACTTGCCTCGGATCAAGAGGAGGTCCATGACCATATTCTGCCCTCCGAGCCATGGCTTGATCTCCGAAGATTGTTAGAACTCCTAACTGTGTGGGCATCTTCATGCACAAGTAGTTGTGATGCGCCACTGCTCCGAACTGATTCAACATGCCTCGGCCGAAGATAACATTATAAGCATACGGGGCATCTACCACATCAAAGATAACTTCCTCAGTTCGGGTTAGTAAACCTTCTCCGAAGGTTACTTCCAGGCCTATCTGGCCAAGTGCATCTAACGGAGGTCCTGCGAAGCCTTGCAGAGGACGAGCCGCTGGGAGGAGATGCTTCCGGGAAATGCATAACTGATCGAAGGCTTGCACAAATATAATATCTGTCGAGCTACCTCCGTCAATTAGCACCCTTCGGACTTCAGTCCCTGCAATATCAGCAGTAATAACCAATGGATCTGCATGCGGGAACTTGATACCAGCTGCATCCTCCGCAGAGAAAGATATTGGAACATGAGACCACTCCGGCATTGCAGCTGCAGATGACGAAGTCCCAATGTGGCCTACTTCTCGAACGTACTCTCTTCGCTGTCTCTTGGACATGCTTCCGAGGGTACCTCCTCCGGAGATAGGGAGAACTACTCTCTTCCCTCTATCTTGCCCTTCTTCTTGCTTCGGAGGTGGCATAACATTGGCCACCGGAGGATGCCTTGCAGCATCAAAATTTTCTATTCGCGCTACAGCCTGGACCGGCTCCGAGCGCACTGCTGCTGCTGGACTTCGGTCGGTACTACCTCGACCCGAAGTTCTCTCCAAGTATTCTCCCCGAAGGGTAAGAATAGCCTTACAGGTGTCAGTTGCATGGCTTCGGTTCTCTCCATGAATACAGCAAAAAAGGGTCTGGCCCTTGCCAGCCGTTTTTCCTGGCGGCCTCCAGCCACTGGACTTGTTCCCCGCAGACTGTGGAGCTCTTGGTGTAAACTTCTGCGGGGGTGCAATGTTTAAGACCTCAGAACGAGGGTGCTTTTGCCCTCTTCTTCTATCATGTTGCACTTCGGGGACTGATTCTTGCGGCTGAACCGGAGTCTTCACCTCTGCTTTAACTTCTGTCAACACTGTCGAAGTAGCAGTAGTCCTCCGAAGCCAACCTTCTTCCGACTTCGAATACTCTTCGAAGTACGACATCAACTGTGATACTGTGGTGATGCTCTTCCGATGCAATTTATCCAGAAGGCCTTTATGACTGACGCCTTCCCGAGCCGCATCAACCACCGAGGATGTGGACAGCCCCCGAATTTGCGACTTCGTGTGAGCGAAGCGCTTGAAGTATTGCCTCAATGTTTCTCCGGGGAGCTGTTTCACTTGGAAAAGGCTTCCTGTCGACATGGGGGGCACGAAGGTGCCCTGAAAGTTACTTATGAACTTCTTCTTCAACTGTAGCCATGTCGTGATTGATCCTGGTTTTAAAGACCAGAACCATCTCAACGCCACTCCTTGAAGGGCTAACGGGAAGCACTTCGCCATAGTTTCTCTGTCTCCGCCACTAGCCTCGATTGCTAGGGCATAAGAACGTGCAAACTCACTGGGATCTTCGTCTCCGGCATACTTGCAAAGCTTCGAAGTTTTGAACCTCGGATCGAAGCGAACCTTCTGAAGCTCAGGATGCAACGGAGATTCATTGTCGTAAGAAGCGTTCTCCGGGGCTTCGGGATAATCAAGATCGTCGTCTTCGTGCACCTCGGGGATAGTTGGGGTGGCTTGAGGGCGAAGCCTGTTCGCAGCCTCCTGTCGCCACCTCGCTACCTCGGCTTGAAGATTGGCCATTTGAGTGGCCATGTCTCCAAGGCTATCTTCATCTCCTCCGGAAGGACCTTCCGGGTCTTGAGAACTGGTATGATCAGTTCGAATCGGAATGGAGGGTGGCAGAGTGGCTCCGGGCGGTCGGAGTGTAGAAGGGGTTGGTGGAGAGGTTTCGTATCCTCGAGGGATAGAAGCCCCTTGCGGAGTTAGAGGTGGAGGGATAGTCGAAGACCCTCCGACTTCGACTGTGTCGAAGGGTATCTCTCCGGAGATCCGAGAGGACCTCCGAGTGGGATTGCGAGGTGCGCTCCGCTTAGGAGGCATGATGCAAGAGGTTGGTAGAGAACGAAGTTTTTTGGACTAAGTTCCCCACGGACGGCGCCAACTGTTGGCGTAAAAGATTACGCTAACAGGTTTCTGTAGAAAAGAAACTAACAAACGAAGTGTTTGCGAAGCAAACTGTTCTAAGTCTCCGAAAGGATAATAACTTAGAATAGTTCGAAAGTGTGTATTGATTCACTTGTAATCGGTCCTCATTACAGGGTGAAATGGGGGGTATTTATAGGCCCAAACATTTAAGGAAAAGACCTATTTACCCCTCTATTACAACCGACATTAAGGAAACTATTCGGTTTCCTTAATAGGGCTAAAATGGTAAAAGACTAATCTAATAGGATAGAAGATAAGTCTTCCATCTTAGCTGGCAGAAAAGATCCTGGAAGGCTTTGGTTCGAAGATATACTTCGAACCAATGCTAGTCTTCGGACTTCGAACGAGGTTCTGGGTATCTTCGAAGATGGTCTTCGAACAACCTTCGAATTGATTGGCTGTCTTTATGCTGCTTCGGCAATAACCCCGAAGATGAGATATTTTCCCCCAACAGTAAGCATCTGGTTACTAAATTAAAAGCGGTAAATTTTTCGCACAAGAAAAACCGATGCTTGAATTTATTTAAGTATCGAGTAAGAACACATCGGTCTGACCGACCTGACATGGCCAGTCCGATTACAGGTGTCTAGTCGGTCTGACCGGCCATGCAAGGCTGGTCTGACCGTGATGAGGACATCACTTCACATGATGCACACATGCACCAACATGATACACACCTGCACCACCATGATACACACATGCACCAACATGATACACACATGCACCACCATGATACACACATGCACCATGAACCTACAATTCAATTACAGGGACCAATCACACGCGCCCGTGCCCGTCGCTTGAACCATGAGGTTAATTCTTTCCTTAGCAACTATGTTAATATTTGTTTGGATGGGATGCTACTGAATACTAGTGATATTTTGTTGCTTAGGAACGTGGGAGATGGAATAGGAGAGTTGGAGTTGAAGACGGAGTCGCATGGATGATTTGAAGTCAAGAATTCGCTGGTTCGGACTACATCAACCACCATGCACCAAAATGGGAATAACTTCCTCATACGAAGTCCGATTGGCGCGTTCTTGCACTTTTTGGAAAGCTAAGGAGAAGACGGATCTTTTGGCATTGGTTTCGCCTCATTTGGAGTCTCGAGTCGTCCTGTGTGACTGAAACAGTCCTGCGTGACAGAGTTGGGCCGAGTTGGACCTTGTACTGAGTTGGAGGCCGTGTTGGCCCATAGTCCGAGTCGTGTGCACCTCCTACAGGCTGCCCACGCCTTATATACTCACGCCAGCCGCCTTTACGGTTAGGTTTTGCTTTGTTTGCATCTACACTCGTGTGTTTAGATCCCGCTCCTGCACCGGACCGATTGGCTGCTGCATCAGCGTTTGTGAAACCTCTCCTCATCATAGTTCATCTGTGATTTGGCATTCGACTTGTGTTCTTCCTGTTCTTGCTTGTGTTCTTGGGTTCGCTTGCAGGAACTAGCCTTCGTGGCGAGGTCAATCGCGCCCTGCGTGGTTGATAACCGACGGAGACGGTGGTGTAGCGATTGCAAGGTTTTGATCCACCGGACCGGAGCCTTGGATTGTCAACGTCGAGATTCTCCACCAATCCAAGTTATCCTTACCTAGCGGAAGATCGGGACCAATCCCCCATTAGACTGCCCTGTGCCAGCCGTCTGGCAATGGACGATCTGACTGACCCTCTATGGCTTGTCTAAACGCCCAGTGTTAGGAGATTTTAGGACACGGGGGGCAGGTTGAAGTTTATGATTTGAACGCCAATTCGAGTGAGGATGTGGCGAGTACTTCAGGTAATCATGAGGATGATTGGAGAACTCCAATTATTCAGTATTTGAGAGATCCTTGTAAGTGGGTTGATCGGAAAGTTCAGTGGCAAGCGTTTAAATTTGTGTTACTCGATGATGAGTTGTATCGCTGAACTGTTGATGGGGTACTTTTGATTCAGAGCCCTATTCACCGAGGACCCTTCGCAATCAACACTTCAGTCTGACCCACCATCGGTTCGACCGATGGCATAGTGTCAGTTTGATCGGCCCGCATAGGCCGGTCTGACCACTGTGATTATTTTCGTCCAACCGGCCCTGGTTTGGGCGGTTGCTTGCTTTTTCACACACTTCGCCCAATTGGGTCTTACCACTCTTTAAGGGTCATCAGAACACGACGACAGCACCGTGTTACGCTTAGGGGTTTATCTCTAAGTATCCACACACTTTTGGATCGTCGGATCGACGTTAGTGTGTCTGGTGAATTTTCGTGTCAATAGTCCTTTGGGATAAGAACTCGGCCACTGACTCGCTGGCGAGGCTTGGGTCATCCATTATTATGGTTCCTGGTGGAACTTTTCTCTAAGAACTCTCAAAGCCGTCCATCAAGAGTGAAGATCAGTAGTGCCCGCAAAGACAAGACTGATTCGGCTGTCATGATCATCACTGACGAAGAAGAAGACTGGCGCCGACCGTTGATCGACTTCATCCTCACCTCCAAGGTCCCTCAAGGTAGAGATGTTGCCATTCGATTATCCCAAAGAAGAAAGCAATACATCTTGATTGGATTAGAATTATATAAGAGAGCTATGTCCGCCAGAGTATTGCTGAAGTGCATCGCCAAGGCCAAAGGGTTGAAGATCCTAGAGGAGATTCATTATAGGACCTATGGGAACCATGCTGCTGCTCGTACGCTGGTCGACAAGGCATTCTAGGCCGGGTTTTATTCACGGACTGCAAATTCGTATGCTCACCGATTAGTTCGCAACTGCAAGGGTTGTCAATTCGTTGCCAATCAACATCACCTCCCTGCCCAAGCTCTTCAAACCATCATGTCCTCTTGGCCATTTGCTTACAGGAGGTTGGACATGGTAGGACCATTACCGAAGACTCCTCAAGGGTACAACCGCCTATTCATAGCCATCGACAACTTCACCAAGTGGATCGAAGTGATGCCGCTTAAGACGAGTATCGCCAAGAAGGCTGTAGAATTCATCGAAGCGATAATTTACTGGTTTGGAGTCTCGAATCATATCATCATAGATCTTGGGATCCAGTTCACGACTAATGACTTCTGGTAATTCTATGAAGAATGGTGCATTGAAGTCAAGTATGTGTCGATCGTGTCCCCTCGGGCCAATGGGCAGCTCCAGCGTGCCAATGGAATGACTTTGCAAAGGATCAAATAAAGAGTGTTTTATCCTCTACACAACAATGTCAGCCGCTAGATGAAATAATTACCCTCTATCCTCTGGGGCCTCCGAAATCAGCCCAGCAGAGCCACCGTTTAGACCAGTTTTTTCCTAGAATATGGGTCAGAGGCCGTCCTCCCGGTGGACATGCTGCACGAGAGCCCCAATATACTCCCGTATGAAGAAGGTATAGCCGAGCACACCTGAGAATAAGATATTAACAGTGTCAAAGAGGATCGACTGGCCGCTTCGATATAGATTATCCGGTACCAGCAAGGCCTTGTGAGGTATCTTGACCGGAACATATATCACCGCTCATTCCAGGTCGGGGACTTGGCCCTTCGAAGAGTCCAGTAGGTAGTGGGACCCACAAGCTCTCAGCCTCATGGGAGGCACCCTTCATCATCGGCGAAGTCACTCGCCCAAGGTCCTACCGCCTGATGCGCGAATAGGGCCAAAAGCTGGTGAACTCCTAGAATATCGAGCATCTTAGATGATTTTATCCATACGTGAGATAAGTCTTTGACATTATTTATCAATAAAGATACGTGCCTTTTCTGGATATCACAATCTATAGATATCGCCGAATGCCTTTGCTCTAGCCATGTGGTCATGACCCGCTCTGACTCAGCTACTGCGAAGATGAACGAACACCACAGTTCTAACTATGAGGCCATGACCTGCTCTGGCCCAGCTATTACATGATTTTCTAATGCCTTCTCTCTAGTCGTGTGGTCATGACCTTCTCTGACTCGACAATTGTGATGATGAATGAATGCCATCATTCTAGCTGTGAGGCCATGACCCGCTCTGGCCCAGCTATTATACGTGATCACCGAATGCCTTCGTTCTATCCATGTGGTCATGACCCGCTCTGACTTGGCTATTACGAAGATGAACAAATGCCACCGTTCTAGCTACGTGGCCATGACCTGCTCTGGCCCAGCTATTACGTGATCACCGAATGCCTTCGCTCTAGCTATGTGGTCATGACCCGCTCTGACTCGGTTATTGCGAAGATGAAAGAACGCCACCATAATAGCTTCGAGGTCATGACCCGCTCTCGCCTGGCTATTACGTGATCGCCAAATGACTTTGCTCTAGCCATGTGGTGATGACTCGCTCTGACTCGACTATTGCAAAGATGAATGAATCATCAGGAGAGTTTTCACCCATCTCACTATCTTTCGTCCATATATAGTAGTTCATCACAAAACCATTTTTCAACAAGTGAAATCGTATGGTCTCACGATTTGAACACGGATACATCGCTTCATTCTTACAAACTTTACAAGGACAATATATTGTCGTTTCACTCTGACGGGAAGCATATTATTTTAAAAAATATTAATAAATTCATTATTGTTAATTTTATTAATTTACAAATTGAAAATATATTGATTTATCTATCATAACAACATTAATTAAAAATTCTTTAATTCAAACTATGTATTAAGTAGAAAAAAATTATTAAATAAATTAACTACATTGGTTTCTCTCTCCAAACAACATAACTCTAGATCTATAATCATAAATCAAATTAAAAAAGAGATTAAAATGACGTAAAAATGTATACAAGTGATGAATAATTGTGAGGAGGGTCATATTTCTTCATTTGGGAGAAAGAAACACTATAAATGGAAGAATATTTGAAAATTTCTATTCACAAATCCTAAATTAGTAAAACGCTAATAACTCATTATATACATGATTAAATAGAAAATAAATGTGATATTTGGGGTGGATTTTCCTCCTAGAAAGAAATCCTTCAAAAGAAACGAAAACAAAGCATCCCTCTCCTTTTCTAGATTTTTGTCGCCATTGTATGGACCAAAATGCGAACTCCGGTAGCCTCGGGCTCTGGGAGGAAGAAGTTGTGTATTTATAGTGATAATAGTAGTGACGGTCACAAATGACGTCATCAAATCATTAGTTTTCTGTCCGCCCCTACTAGTGACTATAGTAGTGACGGTCGGTGCTGACGTCATCACCGACCACCACTAGTAGTGGTGGTTACTGGCGCAGCAGCGTCTAGAACCACTGTAGTGGCAGGCGTCTAAAAGCCCGCCACTACAGTGTTTTTTCCCAACACCACTATAGTGGCGGTTTGTAATAGTATTGACCCACCTGGCCGGCCCAGCCGACGGCCCTATCACAACGCATCGTCGCGATGGCCACGTCTCACCGTGTTGGCCTTGTCCCTCCATGCCATCGCGTCTTGCTTGATCTCGACATGCCACGACACCGGCCCCAGCCGACGAGCCCTGGTCATTTGGCTACTGGCCTCACCAGAGTGCCAACCAATCCATCGTCCCCATCCCACTATGTCACCGCCTCTTGCCCCATCCCGATACGCCACCACACTAGCACCTCCATCTCAGGCCATAGCACTGGCTCTACCCCACATACCTCACCCTGACCAGTGCCCCAACCTGCCTCGTTGCCATCACTTCCTGGCGACTGTTCCCCAAGTGAGAAAATTTGTTATTTGCCACTCCTAACAATGTGCTTCACAAAATTGCCACTTTCATCGTGCACTTCGCAAAAATATCACTATCAAAATTGGATCTTTGATTTCTCTAACATTCCTTCTATTTTTTAATTTCAGATTTTTTTGGGTAGGGGAATAGACAACTTTTCCCCTAGCTCGTGGTCTCCGGTAAGAGGCTCGTGGTCCCTTGGGGGTGGGTGACTACGACGGCCCCTGATGACAATGAGCGGCATATTGGGGCGTGTGGCCTGTCTGCTAGAGCGTGCGCCCCACGACGGTAGTGGTTAGTGGCTACGACGCCCCTTGGTGGCGGCAGGTGGTGGAGGGGGCGCACTATGGGAGGGTGTTACGAAGGGGGCGAGCAGTGAAGGATGGCGCGTAACACCTTGAAGTTTGAATAAATAAGTGTTTGAAAGAATGAGTAAGAACTAAAAATCATGTGTAGAAAATGCAAAAAGAGAGAGTTGGAAAATTTCTCATAAATTTTCCATGTCTCAAAAAACTTTAATATTGTTCTTATAATTTCCTTTGAATTTTATAACTAGATTAGTGAATTAAAACAACAAAACACAATACATCCCTTTCACTTTTTTCTAACCAGCCCATTTGCCCTTTTCATTTTTTTCTCTGACTGACAGCAGGGGCCCAGCTGTTAGGAGCTTCTTCAACCTCCAGCATTTTTTGTTTCTTGCATGCTACAGTAACCCGCCCCAAATAAAAATCCCCAATCAATGCATTTCATTGGGATTCCTCACCACTAGTCATGCAATCACCTTCATGTCTTCCACCGTAGCATTTCCCCCATCTTTTCCCAGCTGTTTATCTCCCCGTTTTGCCGGATTAATTTCTCTTTGCCATCACATTGCTATTCTAAAAAACTGATGGGATTAATCGCTTGAGTGTATGCGTCATCTCGTTTCACCTTCATTGTAGCTATATAACTATAGGGAAAGCTTGTCTTCTTCTTCTTTATTGCACCCTTGATTTCCAAGGGAAACCACCGCCACCACTCAAATCACCGCCATTGTTCGGAGCTCCCTTCGGCTTCCTCGTCAACAGCATCATCCGTTCTTCCCCAGGCTACAATTTTGGTACCAATCCAATCCCCTCATCGTTGTGTTTCCATTTTTGCATTCCGTAGTCGCTAGCTAGCCTCGCCTCCGCATAACACCACTCGCCAGAGTTCTCTGCTGCTGCTAAGAGAAAAAAATACAACATGTTTGCTGCAGCTTCCTGTTCTGTTCAAGAAAAACTGGTCCAGAAACAACCCTAGGTGCAGCCTAAATCTTCCAAAGCTCAAACCTTTTGAGTCCTAGCTATGTTTTCACCCATTAAAATTGCAAGATTCTTGTAGTGACATAATCTTCTTAAAACATTAACTTAATTGTACTGTTTATGTACTGTTTTTGTGCTGTTTTAATTAGTTTTCCTCATTCTGCGTGTATGTTTAGACTTCGACGTCGCCGAAGACTTTGAAGTTTATTCGGAAGATCTTGCACTATTTGTTCAAGTGCAAGGCACGTCGCGAATTATGTTTTGATCATATTTAACCTAAGTTTTGAAAAGTATTTTGTAATATGATATATATATATATAAATATATATGCATGGTCAAGAATAATTTTATGGTTATTTAGTCTACATCCCATTCCCTTGTACATGATTATAGCATTCGAATCATTGAGCCAGAACACCTTGATGAACCCCTTATATAAATGATTATTAGTAAGATTTTCATATTTTAGCTATGCTTAGCCTCGCTGGAAGAACAAAACTTATATAATATGTACAAATCTTGTTGGTTTAAACAAGTGTCTTTTATTAAAATGAGCTAAAATATGGGTGGGCTCTGGATACTAAGTTCGTGTTGAGGAAGGATGTACCCAGGGTATTTATGGATTTATTCGCATGATCTGTCATGAAAGCCATTTCGTGCAACCACAAGCGTAATGGTAAGACCTAGTCTATACTATGATTCATTGTAGTGTAGAGCACCATGGAGAGGTAGGCGAATGCCAATGTTTGTTCGTCCGAAAGGTGTTTGTGGGGGTGGTGTGGGAACTGCCTAACCATGGTGAGTGTCTCTAGGCATAACCTCAAATATGATCTTCGTCCTACTAGGCACTAATGGGGGTTTATCGGTGTCAGTGAAACCTAGTGCGGTTGTCTATATACTGTGGTGGGTTGTAGGAAGGGCATTGGCATGAGCTTGGGTTGGGATACCGTGGTGGTATTTCGACATTCACCGAGACTGTGCCTTGCGGGTATAGTATACACCGCTGATGATCAGAGTTAAAAATCTATTCGAATAGCCATGTCCTTAGTTATGGGCAAGCCTAATGATGTTCCTTGCAAATTAGTTGAAAACTAAAACTTGTGAATCATGATGAACCTAGTTAATTGTAGTGTCTTTCTGAATGCTTGTCAGAAGGTGGTGTCACTACTCATATTAAATGAATTTGGTTACATTCATACTTAGAAATAAACTTATAGAAATTTTGATTAATAAATAAAATTAGCATTTTCGCAAAGATGAACCCCATACCCTTCCTTGGTACTCTTTTGCATTATGTGCTTTTGTCCTCGTGACTGGTTGAGTACCAATGTACTCAATGTTGGTTTATCCCCCTCTAGAGGAAGAGTTTGTTGATGATGATCATGAAGGTTGAGTCTCTGCCTCGGCAAGGAAGTGGCTCCATGGTGTCTTCTAGTTTTCAGCTGCTATGTGTGTGTTTTAAATAAAGATGTAATAATAATTCTATGTTTATGTAATGTCACATTGTAAGTCATTTGTTTTTGAGATAATTTATACTTCTATTCCCTGGGAAATACAATGAGTTCGAAGTTTACTAGACTTTGGGAGTTACAAAATGGTATCCAGATGGATAGTAGCAAAAGTGTGTGATAGAGGTGGAGGCTATGGATAGGGCACACACCAGTTTGTTCAAGGCCGCTAAGCGTCGAGAGTCCCTACAGCAGGATTGCATCACACCCCTAGAGGAGCATGTGGGGAACTTGGAGAGGGAGATCGCCAAGATCAAGGGTCGCTAGGTGCCTCACCCTGGTCTGTTGATTCGCAAGATAGCTAGGAAGTCTGCTCACCCTCCCCCTAATCATAGTTTGTTAAGGAGCGGGCCAGAGTAGCTTGAGAAAAACATGATGGTCATTCTAGCACCTCCACTAGGAGTAGGTCCTAGTGGCACCGCCAACAGCAGTGGAGGAGGTGGCAACGCAGATGATTCCTCTAAGACTGAGTCAATGGAGGAGGAGAGATACCACAATGGTTCCCGCAGCCGATCCAAGCAGGAAGATATCTAGTAGACTCATAGCACCCTTAGTTGGTCATGTTCCGTGTTTATCTTGGCATGTTTCATGTATGATGTGTGGGGTATGCTTCATATGGTGTTGTACTATGAGAATACTATGACCTTGCTGCCATAAATAAACCCACATCATGTAATAAGAACCAAAGTATGTTTTTCCTCGTCTTTAATTATCTTGTTCCTTTTCGGCTTTGTGTTCTTCAGATGAGTGAGAATCAGGCCAACAATCAGCCCGGCCAGGCCTTGGGCAGTAAATCCAGAATCCAAGGCAGGGGCAACAATTCAGAAAACCCAACCACGAGTGATGCCTCAAGAAGCAATGTTCCAAATTGGGGAGCTACTAGTTTAAGGCAGCAAGCGATACGACTACCACCCCATGGTCACAACACCCTAGCTGAAGTTATGGCCATCCAAAACCAACGCATCGCTGTTTTATGGCTCAAATGCAGCAACAACAAGTCCAAATGAAACAACAACGTGTTCAACTCCAACAACAACAAGCTCAACTGCTCCATCATGAAGTTGCAGCTCAACCCATAGGACAAGCTCAAGCTTCCAAGCTATCCGAGTTTATGTGCATTCGACGTCCTTATTTCTCTAGCACAACCAATCAAGTTGAGGCAAATGATTCGCTTTGGGTTATTGGGAAGAAGCTGGACCTTCTCCAATGTCGTGATGCAGAGAGGGTGACCTTTGAAACCAATCAACTTCATGGACCTGCATTTGAATGGTGGGATAATTATAGGGAGTCACAACCTGTAGGGCATATCATCACTTGGGCACAATTCTGTGCTGCATTCAGAAGCTCTCATGTGCCAGCTGGAGTGGTGGCACACAAGAAAAGGGAGTTTCGCGAACTCATACGAGGTAACCGTATAGTCATGGAATATTTACATGAATTCAATCGCTTAGCTTGATTTGCACTAGAAGATATGGGAGATGATGAGGAGAAGCAAGAGAAGTTTCTGGATGGACTCAATAATGAATTATCAGTTCAAATCTTGTTTGGGAGCTATCGGAATTTCCAAAACTTGGTTGATAAAGCTATTCGCCAAGTTAATAAGCTTAACAGAATGGAGCAAAAGAAGAAGTGCATGATCACCTTCCGCTTTCAGCAAGGACCACAACAAGGAAGCAGCCAGAGGCCGCGAACCATGTCACCCACATCAACACAGCATTCATCTACTCTGCGTCCTTTGAGGTCGTCATTCTTCAATGGAGGCTCTAGTTCTATGGCACCTAATCCTACACAAGGCCCATCTCAAGCACCATCACCGAAGGCCCCTATTCTAAAAGATAGTCAGGTAAGCCAGTGGTGTGCTATAACTGTCAATAGGTTGGATATTTCTCCAACAAGTGTCCACATCCAAAGCATCAGAAGGGAGCTACATCTAACCAACCTATCCATGCCAAGGTCAATCACATCTCAACTAAGGAAGGCTAGGCAGCACCAAAAGTTGTGTTGGGTATGTTTCTTGTCAATTTTGCTCCGGCCATTGTTTTGTTCAATTCTGGTGCCACCCATTCTTTTATATATGAGAATTTTGTGGTGACACATGGGTTAAGGGTAGAAAACTTAAGTCAACCCATGATGATTTCTACACCATGTTCTCAAAAGCCAGCTAGACTATATAGTCTAGAAGTTTAACTTGAAATTCAAGGAATCCCCTTTCTAGAAAGCTTGATCCTTCTTGAATGCTAAAACCTTGATGTAATCCTAAGGATGGACTAGTTGACTAAGCACTGAGGGGTGATAGATTGTGCCAACTGAATAGTCACTCTTACCAACAAAGGTCGAAATGTTGTAGTGGTGGAAATGTTGGGTGAAAGGCTTAGAGACCCTTCGATTAATCAGTTTGTACTAGAGGAAGATCCCATAGTTAAAGAGTACATAGATGTTTTCCCTAAATATTTCATGGCATACCACCTAAGCGAGAGATAGAGTTTTGAATAGATCTTGTACCTGGAACAACACCTATCTCCAAGTGCCCTTATCGTATGGAAGCCAATGAGTTAGCAGAGGTAAAGAACAACATGAAAGACCTAGAGCAAAAAGGATATGTTCGCTCAAGTACATCACCTTGGGGAGCACTTGTAAGCTTCGTGGAAAAGAAAGATAAGACCAAAAGAATGTGTGTAGACTATCGAGCCTTGAGTGAGTCTACCATCAAAAACAAGTACCCATTACTAAGGATAGATGATTTGTTTGATCAATTAAAAGGAGCTTTGTATTTTCCAAGATTGATCTTTGATCAGGGTACCATCAACTAAGGATTATAGAGGACGACATACCTAAAACAACTTTTACCACTAGATGTTGATTGTATGAATATACAGTCATTTCTTTCGGGCTTACCAACGCCCCAACATTCTTTATGAATTTGATAAATAAAGTTTTCATGGAGTTTTTGGACAAGTTTGTGGTAATATTCATTGTTGGGGGAGATAATCACGATGGCTGAAGGGGGGCCCACAAACAGGGGGTCCGAAGCCTAGAGACGGAGGCCACCCCCCAGCAGAAGGACGCCGGAGGCCACCCTCCGGCTGAAGGACACCGGAGGCCACCACCCGGCTGAACGACGCCGGAGGCCACCCCCCGGCTGAAGGACGGCGGAGGCCACCCCCCGGCAGAAGGACGCCAGAGGCCACCCTCCGAGAGAAGGATGCCGGAGGCCACCCTCCGGGAGAAGGACACCGGAAGCCACCCTCCGTGAGAAGCATGCCGAAGGCTGCCCTCCAAGGGGGGATTATCGGAGGTCCTCCCTCGGTCCGCAGTAGCGAACCCAAGGGGAGTGCTGGCGGGAAAAGGACTGGACAAGTACACCGGGGGATAGGATCGCGATCCTGTGAACCGTGTCGGGCGGCGTAGGCAGCGTCCGACACGGCTGATACGTTGCCAGAGTCGAATCTTCCTGTCTGTACTATGTATAGCCCATTTTGTCTGTACTGTCGACCGATGGTTGACCGTGTATCCGTTGGTGGTCCAGAGGCGCTTGGCCCTCTGGACGGGGCGCCTTATAAATACCCCTCAAACTGTAGTTGCAAGACACGGGCTCAAGGAGCATTGAATACATTACTCTCATTTCCACCAAGAAAACCTGCTGGTCCGATCCATCGTTCCAACATTCATAGATGACATCCTCATCTACTCCAAGACTCATGAAGAACATGAACACCATCTACACCAAGCCTTGATAAAATTAAGGGAGCACAAGTTGTGTGTCAAGTATAGTAAATGTGAATTTTGGTTATTTGAAGTAAAATTTCTCGATCATGTCATATTTGCTAGTGGTGTGGTAGTTGATCCCTCTAATGTGGAAGCGGTAACCAAGTGGGAGCCACCTAAAAATGTGTTATAAGTTCAAAGTTTTATTGGACTTGCACGATATTACCGTAGGTTCATTGAAAATTTCTTTAGAATTGCAAGGCCTATGACCCAGTTACTACAGAAAGATGTCAAGTTCAAGTGGACTAAAGCATGTGCAGAAAGTTTTAACACATTGAGAGAGAAGCTGGTCTCATCTCCGGTCCTAAGAGCATCTCCATTGTAATTGCTATCCAACTTGCTATCCTTAAAAATAGCAAGAATTGTCAAAAAGTTGTCTCCATTGTACTTGCTATTTGACTTGCTATTTTAGGGGGCTTGCTATTTCTCTCACCAAACTTGCTACATGTAGCAAGTTTGATGAGAGAAATAGCAAGTTTTCTAAAATAGCAAGTCAAATAGAAAGTACAATGGAGTGAGTAGCAATATAGCAAGCCAATTAAAATAGGGAGACTTGCTATTGCTATGAATAGCAAGTCAAAAATAGCAATTACAATGGAGATGCTCTAACCTTTGCTGATGTTCGCAAAGATTTCCATGTTTATTGTGATGCATCCCATCAAGGGTTAGGGTGTGTACTTATGCAAGATGGAAAGGTCATTTCTTATGCTTCAAGGTAATTACGACCGCACAAGACTAATTATCAAACTCATGATTTGGAGTTAGCTGCAATTGTTCATGCTTTACAAATCAAGTGTCATTACCTAGTCGATAACCGGTGTGAGGTTTTCACAGACCACAAGAGCCTAAAGTACATCATTACTCAACCTGACCTAAGCCTCAGGCAAAGAAGATAGTTAGAATTGATCAAAGAATATAATATGCGGATAAATTATCATCTAGGGAAGGCTAATGTTGTAGCGGATGCCCTAAGTTGAAAGTGTTATTGCAACACCATTAGTCTCGAAGAAGGGAATATTCATTTGTGTCAAGATTTTGAAAAGTTGAATTTAGGCATTGCTACTCAAGGATATTTGGCCAATTTGGAAACTGAAGCTTTGTTGATCGATCAAATTTGAGAATCCCCAAAAAAAGATAAATACATTGCCGAGATAAGTAAGAACATGAGAAGAGGAAAGGCAACAGGTTTCTCGGAAGATGAGTATGGCACTATATGGTATGGTGATCATATTTGTGTTCCTAATGATAAAGATCCGAAGACACTCCACTTGAAGGAAGCCCATGAGACATTGTACTCCATTATCCCCGAAGCACTAAGATGTATCACGACTTAAAGGAAAAGTACCGGTGGGTGAGCATGAAGAGAGAGATTGCAGAATATGTATTATTATGTGATGTATGTCACCGAGTTAAAGTTGAACATCAATGACCCGTAGAATATATTTGGAGTTTAAATAAGAAGATTATTTGTATCTTCAAGTCAACCCCCTTCGAGGCACAAAGAGGTTTAATATGAAATGGAAGTAAGCCCCAAGATATGTGGGACCTTTTAAGATCACATGACGCACTAGAGAAGTAGCTTATCAATTAGAGTTACCCCCGTCCTTAGTAGGAGTACACAATGTCTTCCATGTGTAATAGTTAAGAAATGTCTATGTGTTCTGATACAGCAAGCAGATTACCATCAACTTGGAAAAGCCTATCAGAATTTTTGATATCGTGGAAAGGACTACTCGCAACAAGGTTATCTGCTTTTGTAAAGTTCAATAAGGAATCACTCCGCTGAAGAAGCTACGTGGGAACATGAAGAGGATTTGAAGGCTATGCATCCCTACCTCTTTGAAGCCAGCTCTGAATCTTGAGGACGAGATTCCTTTTACAGCGTGTGCCTGATGACGCCGAGCGGTGGAGGGCGGCATGCGCCCGATGGTGTCGAGCAGCGATTGATGGGGAGATGCTCTAGTTCCAGGGGCAAAGTTGTCTATTCCGCTGTCAAAAAAGAGAAAATTAATTTCTGAAAATAAAAAATAGGAGGAATGATAGGGAAATCGAAGATGCAATGTTGAGAGTGGCATTTTTCGAAGTGCACGAAGAAAGTGGCAATTTTGTGAAGCGTATTGTTGGGAGTGGCAAACAAACAATTTTCTCGCCCCAAGTGGTCGTTGAAAGACAGAGAAAAGGAAAGAAAGAGAAAAGTGGAAAATAGATAAAAAGAAATAAGAAGCGAGAAAAATAGAAAATGAGATAATTTCTTAAAAATTTGGGATATTTTCAAAGTGTTTAGAGTTCAAGAAACTTATAAATTTTCCGCTAGGATTTCAAAAAAAGGAATTTTTTGAATTGGATACAAGTATTTTAGAATTTTAAAAACATCCATTTTTTGAAATAGATATAAGTATTTTATAATTTCAAAACATTATTGTTGGGGGAAAATATCCCATCTTCGGGGTTATTGCCGTAACAGCACAAAAGCAGATAATGGATTCGAAGTTTTCCAGACGTCCATGTTCGAAGATACCTTGAGTCAAGCTCGAAGTACGAAGATAGGCATTGGTTCGGAGTACATCTTCGAACTAAGGCTTTTTGAGATCTTTATTGCCAGCTAAGATGGAAGATTTATCTTTATATTATTATTAGATTAGTCTTTACCATTTTAGCCCTATCAAGGGTACCGAATAGTTTCCACTATGTCGGTTGTAATAGAGGGGTAAATAGGTCTTTTCCTTAATATTTGGGCCTATAAATACCCCCCATTTCACCCTGTAATAGGGACCGAATACAAGTTATTCAATACACACATTCGAACTATTCTAAGTTGTTATCCTTTCAGAGGCTTAGAACAGTTCTCTTCGCAAACACTTCGTTTGCTAGTTTCTAATCTACAGAAACCTGTTAGCGTAATCTTTTACGCCAACAGTTGGCGCTGTCCGTGGGGAACCTAGTCCAAAAAACTTCGTTCTCTACCAACCTCTTACATCATGCCTCCTAAGCGGAGCGCACCTCGTAACCCTGTTTGGAGGTCCTCTCGGAACTCCGGAGAGGCACCATCCGACACGGTTGAAGTCGGAGGGCCTTCGACATTCCCTCCACCTCAAACTCCGGAAGGAGTTTCCATCCCTCGAACATACGGAGCTTCTCCGCCAAATCCTTCCATACTTCGACCACCTGGAATCCCTCTTCCACCTTCCATCCCACTTCGAACTGATCCTACTAGTTCTCAAGACTCGGAAGATCCTTCCGGAGGAGATGAAGATAATCTTGGAGATATGGCCACTCAAATGGCCAACCTTCAAGCTGAAGTAGCAAGATGGCGGCAAGAAGCTGCAAACAGGCTTCGCTCTCAAGCCATCCCAACTATCCCAGAAGTGCCCGAAGATGACGAACCCGGTTATCCCGAAGCCCCGGAGAACGCCTCCTTCGATAATGAATCTCCGCTGCATCCTGAGCTGCAGAAAGTTCGCTTTGATCCGAAGTTTAAGACTTCGAAGCTCTGTAAGTATGCTAGAGATGAGGATCCCGGAGAGTTTGTCCGTTCTTATGCCCTAGCAATTGAAGCTAGCGGAGGAGTTCGAGACACCATGGCAAAGTGCTTCCCTTTAGCTCTTCAGGGAGTGGCATTAAGGTGGTTCTGGTCTTTGAAGCCAGGATCAATTAATTCATGGGGGCAGCTGAAGAAGAAGTTTGTAAGCAATTTTTAAGGCACCTTCGTGCCTCCAATGTCAACGGGAAGCCTTTTCCAGGTGAAGCAGCTCCCTGGAGAGACATTGAGGCAATATTTCAAGCGCTTCGCTCATACGAAGTCGCAGATCCGGGGGTTGTCTGCATCTTCGGTAGTTGATGCAGCTCGGGAAGGCGTCACTCATCAAGGCCTCCTGGATAAGCTTCATCTGAAAAGCATCTCCTCGGTCTCTCAGCTGATGTCATACTTCGAGGAGTATGCGAGGTCGGAAGAGGGTTGGCTTCGAAGAACTGCAACTACTTCATCCATATTGCAAGAAGTTAAAGTAGAAGTAAAAACTTCGGCATAGCCGCAAGAACTAGTCTTCGAAGTTCAACATGATCGGAGAAGGGGGCAAAAGCACCCTCGTTCTGAAGTCTTGAATATTGCACCCCCACAGAAGTTTACACAGAAAGCTCCACAGTCTTCGGGGAATAAGGCCAGCGGCTGGAGGCCGCCAAGGAAAACGGCTGGCAAAGGCCAGACCCTTTTCTACTGCATCCATGGTGAAAATCGAAGCCATGAAACTGATACTTGCAAGGATATACTTACTCTAAGAGGAGAGTATCTAGAAAGAACTTCGGGTCGTGGTACTACTGACCGAGTTCCAGCTGCAGCGCGCCCAGAGCCGGTTCAGGCTGTGGCGCGGATAGAAAACTTTGATGCCGCAAGACACCCTCCAGTGGCCAATGTTATGCCACCTCCGAAGCAAGAGGAAGGGCAATACCGAGGGAAAAGAGTAGTCCTCCCCATCTCCGGAGGAGGTACCCTCGGAAGCATGTCAAAAAGACAGCGAAGAGACTACGTCAGAGAAGTAGGCCATATTGGGACTTTGTCGTCTGCAGCTGCTATGCAGGAGTGGTCTCATGTACCGATATCCTTTTCTACGGAGGATGCAGCTGGCATTAAGTTCCCGCATGCAGACCCACTTGTTATCACTGCTGATATTGCGGGCACTGAAGTTCGAAGGGTATTGATTGACGAAGGTAGTTCGGCAGACATCATTTTTGTTCAAGCCTTCGATCAATTATGCATCTCCAGAAAGCATCTCCTTCCAGCGGCTCGTCCTTTGCAAGGCTTCGCGGGACCTCCGCTAGATGCACTTGGCCAAATAGGCCTAGAAGTTACCTTCGGAGAAGGTTTGTTGGCCCGAACTGAGGAAGTAATCTTCGATGTTGTAGATGCCCCGTATGCTTACAACGTCATCTTCGGAAGAGGCATGCTAAACCAGTTCGGAGCTGTGGCGCATCACAATTATTTGTGCATGAAGATGCCCACACAAGCAGGAGTCCTTACTATCTTCGGAGACCAAGCTATCGCTCGGAGAGCGGAATATGGTCATGGTCCCCCTCTTGATCCAAGACAAGTAAACAATGTGCAAGATAATCAAGAATTTTTTCAGCCCCTTCCGAAGCTTCAAAGAAATCCTTTCCGAGACCAAGTCCTGAAGGAGAGATTGCAGCAAAGGTCATTGTTAAAGATGGTAAAGAATATAGATTTCAATTTGGTAAAGATTTACCTCCAGAAGTTGCAACTTCCTTGGAAAAGGTGGTGGAAGAAAATTTAGATGTCTTCGCTTGGTCTGACGAAGATATCACCGGAGTCGATCGGGATATCATTGAACATAGTTTACTTGTAAACCCGAAGGCCCATCCTGTTCGGCAAGGACTCCGGAAAATGTCTGCAGAAAGAGCGGCTCTAGCAAAAGACGAAGTTGAGAAATTGTTGAAGGCTGGGATTATCAGAGAAGTGGCTCACACAGAATGGTTAGCCAACCCAGTCTTCGTTAGAAAGAAGTCTTCCGGAAAGTGGCGCATGTGCATCGATTTCACATCCTTGAATAAAGCATGCCCTCGTGACCCCTACCCCATGCCCCGAATTGATCAATTGGTCGACTCCACCGCAGGTTCGAAGTTATTAAGCTTTCTTGACGCGTATTCTAGTTATCATCAAATATGGTTGAAGCGCGAAGATGAGATCAAGACAAGCTTTGTAACTCCTTCAGGAGTCTTTTGTTATGTAAGAATGCCCTTTGGCTTAAGAAATGCCGAGGCTACTTTTTCGAGGTTAGTTGCTAAGGCTCTAGATCATCAATTAGGTCGCAATGTGGAGGCCTATATGGATGATATTGTAATAAAGAGTGCTTTAAAGCACCAACATAGCCTAGACTTAGCAGAAACATTCAATAGCCTTCGGGCATGTGGGATCCGTCTTAACCACGAAAAATGTATCTTCGGAGCTAAGGCTGGAAAGTTGTTAGGGTATTTAGTTTCAAGTAGGGGGATTGAAGCTAGCCCTACTCAAATAACTGCACTACAAAAGATGGCTCCTCCGGAGAATTTAAAGCAAGTACAAAAGCTGACTGGGCGTCTAGCAGCACTTAGCAGGTTTTTATCAAGGTCTGCGGAGAGAAGCTTGCCTATATTTAAAGCATTGAAAGGGTCCGAAGATTTTGCATGGACACCGGAGTGTCAGAAAATCTTCGAAGATATTAAAGAGTATCTCATCAATCTTGCTACACTCACGGTGCCTACTGCGGACGAAACCCTACTCCTTTACCTTGCAGCTACAGGTTCTGCTGTCAGTGCAGTCCTTGTCAGAGAAGTGGATTTCAATGGGAAGTTGGTCCAAAATCCTGTTTATTTTGTATCCGAAGCATTATCAGGAGCGAAGACAAGATACTCCGAACTCGAGAAGTTCGTTTATGCTCTGATAATGGATTCGAGGAAATTAAGACATTATTTTTTGGCACATAATGTAATTGTACCAACTTCGTATCCTTTGGGAGATATGCTTCGAAGTAAGGATTCCACTGGAAGAATTGGAATGTGGGCAGTTGAGCTAGCACCCTTCGGCATATCTTTTCTGGCAAGGACAGCTGTTGGCGTAAAAGATTACGCTAACAGGTTTCTGTAGAAAAGAAACTAACAAACGAAGTGTTTGCGAAGAGAACTGTTCTAAACCTCCAAAAGGATAATAACTTAGAAAAGTTCGAATGTGTGTATTGAATAACTTGTATTCGGTCCCTATTACAGGGTGAAATGGGGGGTATTTATAGGCCCAAACATTAAGGAAAAGACCTATTTACCCCTCTATTACAACCGACATAGTGGAAACTATTCGGTTTCCTTAATAGGGATAAAATGGTAAAAGACTAATCTAATGAGAAAAAAAGATAAGTCTTCCATCTTAGCTGGCAGAAAAGATCTCGGAGGGCCTTAGTTCGAAGATGTACTCCGAACCAATGCCTATCTTCGTACTTCGAACTTGGTTCCGGGTATCTTCGAAGTTGATCGTCTGGGAACCTTTGAATCTGCTGTCTGCCTTTATGTTGCTTTGGCAATAACCCCGAAGATGAGATATTTTCCCCCAACAGTAGCCCCTCGAATACGCTTCTCCGTTTGACCTGTAACGTTAGGAGAGCAGTATACGGAAGGAAAAGATAACCAAACATCGGGGTTATTGGTTTTTATTTTATCTCCAAAATGCACGAAGATATGAACTTCGAATCAGTCTTAAGGTAATTGCTTTTCGAACTATCTTAGAACCGACTCAAGAAGTTCAAAAGTCTTTTAGACTTAGAGAAAATAGCCGTTAAGTTTCTGTTTCTTACGGAAACTGTAGTAAGAGTTAATTTCGGGGAAAAGTAATGGCAAGAATACGAAACGACATGGATTAACGGTAAAAAAGCGAAGTCTGGGCTATAAATAGAGGGTCTAGAAGTTACCCAGTTACCTTTTCACCGCATTCTCGCAATCCAAAACTTTTCGAGCCCTTTGAGTTCTCGAGCCCTAGCCTCCATTTCCTCAGAGCAATCCGGCGGTCGCGATGGTGAAGACTAAGGGATCTGCACCTCCGTCGGCCTTGGCCCGGCAGCAGGCGGCCGCAGCAGCAGCGGCGGCGGCGTGGATGGTAAAAGACTAATCTAATGAGAAAAAAGATAAGTCTTCCATCTTAGCTGGCAGAAAAGATCTTGGAGGGCCTTAGTTCGAAGATGTACTCCGAACCAATGCCTATCTTCGTACTTCGAACTTGGTTCTGGGTATCTTCGAAGTTGATCGTCTGGGAACCTTTGAATCTGCTATCTGCCTTTATGTTGCTTCGGCAATAACCCCGAAGATGAGATATTTTCCCCCAACAACAGCAATCAAATCACAAGTCTTAGCAGATTTTGTAGCAGAATGGACTCCACCTGCAAATTTGGTTCCGTAGAAGTCAAGTGACGGAGTTTGGACTGTTTATTCCGATGGGGCTTTCCAAGCATCCGGAGCAGGCATTGGAGCAGTATTAATTTCGCCTTCAAGGCAAAGAGCAATGTACTCCGCAAGACTCAACTTTAAGTCTACCAATAATATAGCGGAGTATGAAGGGATTTTACTGGGACTCCGAAAAGCACGTGCTCTAGGGGCTACAAGAATTATTATAAAGACAGATTCTCAGATAGTAGCAAGGCACGTAGATAAAAGTTTCCAGGTTCGGCATCCACAACTTGCAAAGTACTTAGAAGAAATCCGTAAAATCGAAGCACATTTCAAGGGTATTTCCATTCGGAGTATCTTAGCAAAAGCTGCAGTCGGAGCTGTGGATGTACCAGAAGAAGCTTTCTATGAGGAGCTCAGTATACCTTCGGTGCCACAAATTCCCTCTGCAGAGATTCTTTGCATTCCTAGGGCAGATTGGAAAAATTCGATCATGGAACTTTTACAGGGAGGAACAAATTTGCCTGAAGAGCCACAGCTGTCAAGATTGAAGCTTAGAGCTAGAAATTATCAAATAATCAACGGTATTTTATACAAGGCCAGAGTATGTTCCCCTCTACTCCGATGTATATCTCAAGCCGAAGGTCAAGAAATTCTTCGAGAAATTCATGAAGGCCTTTGCGGTAGCCATTTAGCCCCTCGAGCTTTGGTAGGAAAAACACTTCGCCAAGGGCTTTATTGGCCTACAATAACAGCTAATGCGGAGAGCTTAGTCCGCACTTGTCAAGGATGTCAGTGGATGGGTCGACGAAGTCATCGCCCACCAACAGCTCTTCAAGTCATTGCTCCGGTATGGCCTATGGCCAGATGGGGTATGGATTTAATTGATCCCTTTCCAGTAGCCAAGGGAAACCTGAAGTTCGCAGTGGTAGCTATTGAGTATTTTTCTAAGTGGGTAGAAGTAGAACCCTTAACAGCTATCACTTCGAACAATGTACAGAAATTCTTCTTGAAGAATATCATTTGCCGGTTCGGAGTGCCTAGACAACTCACATTTGATAATGGAACACAGTTCGATGCAGAACCTTTCAGAAAGTTTTGCGAAGATCTAGGCATTCAGTTATGTTTTGCTACGGTGAGGCATCCTCAGTCTAATGGAGCCGTAGAAAGAGCCAATGGAAATATTTTGTCAGGGCTAAATCGAAGGATAGTAGGACTAGCAAAAGGACTGTGGACCGAAGAGCTTCCGAAGATTTTGTGGTCCATTCGGACTACGCAAACAAGGTCCACATGTTTTACTCCGTTCAAACTACTATTCGGAGATGAAGCTATGACTCCAACAGAGCTCAAAGGAGGATCACTTCGTAGTACCGAACCGGAGATTGAAGAAGAAATACAAGCTTCGCTAGATTTATCAGAACAAACAAGACTTCGAGCTGTGGCAAATTTATCAAAGTATCATCAGCAGACGAAGGCTTGGTTTGACCCGAAGGTTAAGCTCAATGAACTAAGACCGGGTCATCTTGTTCTACGAAGCATTATAGCGCCAGGGAAGTTATGAAATAAATGGGAAGGTCCATATCTAATTGTTCGTTCAGGATGCCCTAGCTCTTTTAAGTTAGCTAATTTAGAAGGTGAAGAGTTAGCACATACTTGGCATGCGGAGCACCTAAAGCGATACTTCGCATAAGGGCTCCTAGTAATTCACTTGTAATCATCTTCTGAATTAATAAAGCATATGGTCCAGATAATGCCTTCCCCTCATAGACTTCTAGCTTCCGAGTGGACGCACTGGAACCGCGGGGTTGACCGAGAGGGAAGTGTCATGAAGCTGAATCGTATTTTCGGACATCGAACCATTGGTTCGAAGCTTCCGACGTGGGGGCTGACATAATCCGGAGTCCAAGCCACCGGCTTGTAGGCATCCGTAAAAGAGCCCAAAACCACATCATACGGAGTCCAAGCCATTGGCTAGTAGGCTTCCGTAAAAAGAGCCGAAGGTGGCCAAAACATGCGAAGTCCAAGCCATTGGCTGGTAGACTTCCGCAAAAAGAGCCAAAGGTGGCCAAAATATACGGAGTCCAAGCCATTGGCTGGTAGACATCCGTAAAAAGAGTCCAAAGAGACCATTGCAAACTCCGAACCATTGGTTCGACAGAGATCGCAAAAATGAGCCGAAGGTGGCTAAAGCAAAACAGAGTTTGAGCCATGAGCTTCGAATGTCTGTTAACATAGTCCAAAGTGACAAATTATCTAAGATAATAAGATATCTTGAAAGTTTTCTCAAGTGATTTCTTTCAATAAACAAGGGTACTAAGTTGCCATTCTTCAGACTACAAATAGTCGAAGACATTTTATAAGATTTTAAAAGATCTTTAAATTGCAGGGGGGCTCCGATCCCCCAAAAAATTGTACTCCGAAGTTTTTTCTTTGCGCATAACCATCTTTGAATACAGTTCGAAGTTGCTTATACCCAAAGAGGGGCTAGTAGATATGGAGACAATTTTAAATCGGTATTCATTATTCGAACAAATATGTTTACAGATTACATCATGAAAAAATGGTATCTATACCAAGAAGGAATCGAAGACCTCTTTGGTCTCTAGAGCTAGGGTTGGAACGACTAGTTCCAGTGCCGGGAGTTCTAACAACTTTTCGTTTAACTCTCTTCCCCCCCTTCGAAGCTCTAAAGTCCTTCTGTTCTTGTTGAAGCTCGGCCCAAGTTCGAAGCCATTCGGGGCTCCTTTCCCAGCTTCCAAGTTCTTCAGGTTTTTTACTTCGAACTTCATCTTCGTCTTCAGACCATATAACGTCTTCAGAAGATGAAGTGTTTAAGTTAACCTCTTTTTCTTCCTCTTTAATATAAGACAGTATGTCTTTGATTACTTCGGGCGCAATTACACCGGAGCTATTTCGAGGAACCAAAAATGGAGGATGTTTATAAGCTTTTAGAAGATCGAAGGTGGCCCATAATGAGCGAAGTTCGTTGTTAAGGTCTAACACTTCGATATTTTCCGTATGAGGTAAAGCATAAAAATATGATAAACAAATTTTCATTGATAAATGTTCATAAGCGTAAAGCTTTACGTAGCCAAAAATCCTAAGGTATTTCTAAACCTGCGGTTTCGGAGGAGGCAGACTACTTGAAGCTTGGGTCCGAACTTGCTTCTGGCGTTGACCTTCGTCGATCCAAGCCTTGATCGCTTAACGACCTTCGGCTCTCCATGAAGTTTGGAAGGCTCGCCAGGCAGCAGCCACACCTTCGGAAGGAGTCACAAGTCGCTCGTCGTCGAAGGTAATTGGGCCCCCTCCTGCGTCCGGAGTTATCGATCGGCCCAGATCTTCGTAGTAGCGAAGTAGGCCGACAACAGCCACTTGTCCGGAGAGTTCTCCGTATCGAATGCCCGCTGTTGGGGGAAATTACTCTATTTCCAAGACTTAAAGATTGACCCTTCGTTGGCTGAGTGATGACCCCGAAGCTGGTGGACTGTTGTTGGGAGCATACGTCGCCACGACCGGGGGGTGCTATGGTGCGAAGTCCTAAAGAACCCTCCGAAGGGAAGATGGAGGCCTCGAAGCAGAAGGACATGATTGATTGGATGTCCAACTTATCCATCTACCTTGCAGTGCTTTACCGTGTATAACCTTGTTTATAATACCGAATAGTTTCTACTATGTCGGTTGTAATTTAGGGGTAAATAGGTCTTTTCCTTATGCTTTTTGCCCTATAAATACCCCCCATTGTACCTTGTAAAAAGGATCCAGAACAACTTGTTCACCTACACTTATTCGGACCACTTGAGCTATTATCCATTTCAGAGGCTCAAAGTGATCCTAAAGCACAAACTCCCTGTTTGTCCGTTCTTGATAAGAGAGAACCTGTTGGCGTAACATTTTCGCCAACACCCGCTGTCTTCATCTGCTTCGCCACTCCTTGGATCCTTTTTAACCGGAGCAGAAGAGTAATGTTATCATCAGAAGGAAGTGTCCCAGTAGTACCGAAGTACTCCAGGACACCTAGCAACTGATTCATAACTTCCACAACCACCTTTTCGGACTTTAGCTTATCTTCGTTCAGCGCATCCTTCATCGAAGTTACTTCTCCAAGAACCCCAGAAAGTCTAGCCGTTTCAGTGGTCAAAATATTCTTTTGGTTCAGCAGCTGGCTAGCTTCCTCTTGAAGTCTGACAAGTTCGGTCCCCACAGTAGCGTGCTCCGCCCGCAATTTTTCAATTTCTGCCCGAAGCACAATTCTTTCTGCTTCGAGCTCTTTATTCGCAGTCTCCAAACCTTGTCTGGCCCTGCGCTCCGTTGACACTATATTATCCATTTGAACATCTCGGCTTTCGGAGATGCTAAGATTCCGTTGAAGGACGTTATTTTCCTCCCGAAGACGAGCGATCTCTTCATCATTAGATATATTCGCTGCTCGGGCCAAGACAGTTTGCTGCAAAAAGAAAAAACCAAGGTAAATGTTTATTCGTAAACGAATTCTATATTATTTCGTAGATGCTTCGTACCAGGTAAGCTGCACGTTCTATAGCAGCGTTGAGCTCCGACCTGTCTGCTTTACTTAGAATGGCCACTAAGTTGGTCTCCCCTATGTCGCGGCTAGCTCGATCCAAAGGTTCGAGCAAAGTCCGAAGACCAGTTGTTTGCCCTAAGAAAGGAGCTAGCAGGGGGAGCATACTTATCGCCTGTTGGTCATCTTCGTCCAGCGAAGGGCCGGAGCGTTGGCTTGTGGTCTTCGGAGCCTCTAGAGACTGACCCTCCTCGGAAGATTGGCTCTCTTCTGTTGAATCATACGGAGTTGATCCAGAACTCGCAGCAGGGAGGGCTTCTATATTCCTTTTGCCTCTTCCAAGTCCCATTTGAGTAGCTCTCTGGGTTGGCTCCTAAGTCGTTGAAGGTCCAGAAATTATTTCTTCCTGTCGGACTTCTTCCATAGGAGTGGACTCTGTAAAAAATATAAAGTATTATACATTGTATAAATACACAGAATAAACATGAAAGAATTATTCGAAGTCTACCTTCGACATCTTGGCGAGGGGTAATCATCGGACTATTCGGCGGATCGAAGGCAAGATCTTCGTCCGAATCAGCCGTTAAGTCTTCGACTGCAGGAGCATCGTCCTGAGCAGTCCTTGTTGCCTCTTCAGGAATCGAAGCCATAGTAACTTCGACCCCACTTTCATTCACAGGAACTTCGTCCCGAGATATATCTTCTTGAACTGCCGAAGTCCTTGGTTGCTCAAGATTATCTTGGGACTCCGGTACGTTCGAAGGTACTTCGGCTTGTGCAGTCCTTTGAGTTTCATCTTCGTATATCAGACGCACAAGCAACCTCCCTTCGTCCTCTTGGGAGTCAGAAACTGAAGCCCTTGAGCTCGAAGGTGCAGGATTCGAAGGTGCAAGATTTTTTGGCTTCCGAGCCACCTTCTTCACCGGAGTCTTGGCAGAGCTCGAAGTCCCAGCTTCGGCTTTCCTCTTCTTGGGTCCTTTCTCCGAAGGCACCCAATCCATCAAAGGGGGCGGAACGATTTCCAGCATTCCCCACAACCTGTTAAATCTCTCCCAACTCCTGACCAGCTTGATTCTCCGTTCTTTTTCGGTCGGAGTTGGAGCGCCCAAAATCTTCTCCGAAGCCCTTACGATTTGCTCCGAAGTAATAGGGGCTGAAGAAGCTAAAAAATGAATCAAGTTAGTTTTTTCTTCGAATGAATATGCATAATACATGTTGTCTTCGAAGTTACCTGCAGTCCTTGTTGCCTCTTCAGGAATCGAAGCCATAGTAACTTCGACCCCACTCTCATTCACAGGAACTTCGTCCTGAGGTAAATCTCCTTGAACTTCCGAAGTCCTTGGTTGCTCAAGGTTATCTTGAGACTCCGGCATGTTCGTAGGTACTTCGGCTTGTGCAGTCCTTTGAGATGTATCTTCGTCTATCAGACGCACAAGCAGCCTCCCTTCGTCCTCTTGGGAGTCAGAGACTGAAGCCCTTGAGCTCGAGGGTGCAAGATTCGAAGGTGCAGGGATTTTTGGTTTCCGAGCCACCTTCTTGACCGAAGTCTTGGCGGAGCTCGAAGTCCCAGCTTCGGCTTTCCTCTTTTTGGGTCCTTTCTCCGAAGGCACCCACTCCATCAAAGGGGGCGAAACGATTTCCAGCATTCCCCACACTCTGTTAAATCTTTCCAGCATTCTTTTTCGGTCGGAGTTGGAGCGCCCAAAATCTTCTCCGAAGCCCTTACGATTTGCTCCGAAGTAATAGGGGCTGAAGAAGCTAAAAAATGAATCAAGTTAGTTTTTTCTTCGAATGAATATGCATAATACATGTTGTCTTCGAAGTTACCTGCAGGGCTTGAAGTCGAAGTGATTTTTCGGAGACCGCCTTCTGAATCCTCTTCGAAGATGATAGGCCAGTTGGCCATAAGCGGAGAGATTTGTAACCCAAGGAATTCTTCGGCTAAGTCTCGCATGCTCAACCTCCGGCTAATCTTCTGGAGTAGGCTAAGGCGAGCTTCGAGCTGACCTTGGTCCGGTTGCACTAGGGCTTCTTTCCGGAATTGGATTTCTTTCAGAGGTCCGTCCAGAGGATTGCTCGCCCCAACTTCGCCATAAAACCACCTCATAACCCAGTCAGTATACTGTTGGGGAAATATATTTCCCTTGAACAGGGGCCAAATGACGTCAGCCTCCGACAGCCTTCGGCCCAGAGCCCAGCACTGTCGGAACCTGCTTTCTCTCTAAGTATTGTTTTCAGGTCCCAAGGTGCCTTTCAGGGGTCCGGCTCGAGCCCCCACTCCGGGCCCTGGCACAGGGCGCCGGAGGCCACCCTCCGGGCACAGGAAGCCGGAGGCCACCCTCCGGAGTCCAGTTCGGAGGTCACTCTCCAGAGCCAAGTCCAGAGGTCGCCCTCCGGGAGCCAAGTCCGGAGGCCGCCCTCCGGAGTCCAGTTCGGAGGTCACTCTCCGGAGCCAAGTCCGGAGGTCGCCCTCCGGGAGCCAAGTCCGGAGGCCGCCCTCCGGAGTCCAGTTCGGAGGTCACTCTTCGGAGCACGCTTCGAAGCCCCCTCCGGGGTGCACTTCGAAGCCTTCCTCCCAGCCTCCACCTGCGGTGTATCTTTTAGCTGGTCAAAGCCTGGCATAACCTGACACGCCTGTAAAGCTGTAAAGCTGCAATGTACCTTTGTACCGTAGCTAGCCCTTTTCCCCTCTCTGCCCCTGTAAGCCTAGGGCTCATAGGGGGCATCCCGGTCTTTTCCTTTGGCATGTGCGCCTATAAAAGCAGGGCCAAGCCCTTGTAACGGGGGACACACCCCAGGGGGCCATGAGACCCTGTAGTTCCCTTCTCCACACTAAGGCATACCATGCTGAATCCACCACAAACTGGACGTAGGGCTATTATCCCATAGGGGAGGCCCGAACCAGTATAAACTCCTTCTCCCTTTGAGAGAACCCATCGAGGTTCATTCTCCACATCATACACCACCACAAGAAAACCTGCTGGAACTAACGCAATTGTTCCAACAGTTGGCGCCGTCCGTGGGGACCTTAGTACAAAAAGCTAAGTGCTCTGCCATTGTCTGCAACCTGAAGTACGCTTGAGGGGGGAGCTTCGAGGCTTCGTGCTTCGCGCACCCTTCGGCAAGGGGCTTCAGGTCTAGTCCAAAGGCCATCTTCGCCTTCCCTTATCCTTCGCATACCGGAGCCCGCCCTCCGGCAAGGGGCTCCACTCCACGCATCGAAGGTCGTCAAAGCCCCAGGGGCTACGAGGCAAACCTTCAGTCACCTTACGAGGTACGTCCACTATCCAAAGTACCACTTCGATGTACAATTTCGTAGTCACTTTGATATTCGAAGCCCTGCTTCGCTTTGATATTCGAAGCCCTGCTTCGCTTTGATATTTGAAGCCCTGCTTCGCCTTTAAAGCATTTTCTGCCCCGTCTTATTGAAAAAACCCGAAGCCTTGCTTCGCCTTATCAAAAACACGAAGCTTTGCTTCGCCTTATTTAAAATCCGAAGCCTTGCTTCACTTTAGCAAATCCGGAGCACCCCTCTGAAGGCTACACAGCGCCTCCGGGCCCGTAGCAAATCCGGAGCACCCCTCCGAAGGCTACTGTTGGCGTAAAAGATTACGCTAACAGGTTTCTGTAGAAAAGAAACTAACAAACGAAGTGTTTGCGAAGCAAACTGTTCTAAGCCTCCGAAAGGATAATAACTTAGAATAGTTCGAAAGTGTATATTGATTCACTTGTAATCGGTCCTCATTACAGGGTAAAACGGGGGGTATTTATAGGCCTAAACATTAAGGAAAAGACCTATTTACCCCTCTATTACAACCGACATTAAGGAAACCATTCAGTTTCCTTAATAGGGCTAAAATGGTAAAAGACTAATCTAATAGGATAGAAGATAAGTCTTCCATCTTAGCTGGCAGAAAAGATCCTGAAGGACTTTGGTTCGAAGACATACTTCGAACCAATGCCTGCCTTCGGGCTTCGAACCAGGTTCCATGCACCTTCGAAGATGGCCTTCGGACAATCTTCGAACTGGTTGGCTGTCTTCATGCTGCTTTGGCAATAACCCTGAAGATGAGATATTTTCCCCCAACAGTAGCCCCTCGAATACGCTTCTCCGTTCGACCTGTAACATTAGGAGAGCAGTATACGGAAAGAAAAGATAACCAATCATATGGGTTATTGATTTTTGTTTTATCTCCGAAATACATGAAGATATGAACTTCGAAACAGTCATAAGATAATTACTTTTCGAACTATCTTAGAACTGACTCAGGAAGTTCGAAAGTCTTTTTAGACTTAGAAAATATAACCGTTAGTTTCTGTTTCTAACGGAGTTATACGAGGCGTTATTTTCGGAGGAAAATAATCAGGTGGGAATGCGAAAGGGCAGAGCCCAAACGGTAACAAACGGAAAGTTTAGGCTATAAATAAAAGACTCCAGAACTTACTCGATTACCTTTTCACCGCTTGTTCTCAGTCAAAAGCCTTCTGAGCCCTTTGAATTCTTGAACCCTAGCTTTCGAGTTCTTGAACCCTAGTTCCCACTCTCTTAAGTCGATCCAGCAATTGCGATGGCGAAAACCAAAGGCTCTGCACCTCCTTCGACCTTGGCTCGTCAGCAAGCGGCTGCGGCATCGGCAACAATGGCGGCGACGCCTTCGATGCAGGCGACAACTTCCATGGCGGCAAAGGGAAAAAATCCTCAAATCCCCGATGTCCAAGGTCTGTGCCCACCCTCAACCAAGTACTTGGATCAATCTTTTGAGTTGGGACGGTCTACCTGCAAGAAAGAATCTTTGGCAATCGCGGCTGGGGGGAATATTAGTAATGGGGTTATGATTCGGAAGCCGGGCAAAGAATTAATTCCATCACCGAGACCCGGAGAAGTTGTAGTGTTCGAAGCTTTTTTTGAAGCGGGCTTGGGCCTCCCGGCTGTGGATTTTTTAGCCGAAGTACTTGACTTGTTTCACGTAACCCTCCCCCAGCTATCTCCGAATGCTGTAGCCAGACTGGCTATCTTCGAGTGGGCATTGAGAGCCGAAGGTTGTGAGGGGAGGGCTGAAATCTTTGCTGCGCTGCATAGAGCGACTTGTCAGCCAAAGACCTTCGTAGGCTCCGGAGGTGAGAAAGTGGTAGTTTCCTTCGGAAGCATCAATTTTAGGCTTCGTGATGAATATGCCCTGCAATTCCCTGCCAAGGCCATCAATGCTAGATGGTACACCGACTGGGTTCTGAGGTGGTTTTATGCTGAAGTTGGAGTGGGTAGTCCTCTGGCTGGTCCCCTCAAGGAAATCCAGTTCCGGAAGGAAGCCTTAGTGCAACCCGACGAAGGCCAACTCGAAGCTCGCCTCAACTTGCTTCAGAAAATCAGCAAAAGATTGAGCATGCGGGACTTAGCCGAAGAGTTCATCGGACTTCAAATTCCTCCGTTGATGGCCAACTGGCCTATCGCCTTCGAAGATGACTCGGAAGGCGGTCTTCGCAAGATAAACTATACTTCGAGCCCTGCAGGTAACTTCGAAACCAACATGCATAATACATATTTACTTCGAAGAAAGATTAACTTGAATTATTTTTTAGCTTCTTCAGCCCCTATTACTTCAGAGCAAATTGTAAGGGCTTCGGAGAAGATTTTGGGTGCTCCAACTCCGTCAGAAAAAGAATGGCGAATCAAATTAGTCGGAAGTTGGGAGCGTTTTAACAGAGTATGGGGAATGCTGGAGTTAACTCCACCCCCTCTGACGGACTGGGTGCCTCAGGAGAAAGGCCCCAAGAAAAGAGTAGCCGAAGCCGGAGCTTCAGGTTCAGCAAAGACTCCGGTGAAGAAAGTGGCTCGGAAGCCAAAAAATCTCGCACCTTCGGATCCTGCTCCTTCAAGCTCAAGAACCTCACTTTCCGGTTCTAAAGAGGATGAAGGTATTTTATTAGTAAAATTAATTGATGAAGATGCAACTCAACGAAGTATTCTCATTGAAGATACTGCAGGTATTCCGGAGCCTCAAGCCAACATCGAAGAAGTAAGAGCTCTGGAAACCCAGGAAGGACAATTCGAAGCCCCTATGGGTGTAAATGAGGCCGAAGTGCCTGCGAACATGCCGGAGTTTGGAGACAATGCTGATCAACCAATGACTTCGGTAGTTCAGGAAGACATAACTCAGCCCGGAGTTCCTGTGGATGAAGGTGGAGTCGAAGTCACTATGGCTTCGATTCTCGAAGAAGTAACAAGGACTCTTCAGGACGATGCTCCTGTAGTCTAAGATTTAACGGCTGATTCGGATGAGGACTACACTTTTGATCCTCCGATCAGTCCGGTACTCGATATTCCAGAGAATGTCGAAGGTAAATTTTGCTTAATTCTTATCAAATTTTGCAAAATTATACAATGTGTAATATTTTTGTTTTTTCAGAGCCTCCTGTTGTCGAAGTATCCCTCGAAGATACAATTCAAAGACCTTCGACAACTTCAGGGCCACAACCGGGAATTGCTCTACCGGGGCCTGGAAGAGGAAAAAGACACATCGAGCCTCTCCCTGCTCAAGGATCGACTTCATCTGAGTCAACAGATGAAAGTGAATCGACTGAGGGGAGGCCATCTTCAGAAGTTCCAAGGGCCTCGGAAGAGCCCTCCGGATCTTCGCTAAGCAGAGCTGATCAGAAGGCTTTAGCACTGCTTCCTCTCATAACTCCATTTTTGGAGGAGAAAACCGGACTTGGGACTTTGGTTAAACCTTTGGGTGAAGCTAGTCGCAAAGTCGGGGAAACAGAGCTGGTAGCCCTTTTAAGCAGAGCGAAGGGTTCGGAGCTTAATATCGCTGTGGAAAGAGCAGCTTATCAGGTATGAAGCATCTTCGAACCGAATAATAAATTATATATGAATAATTTCTTATTCCAGTTTTTCTCTCTTTTTTTTTAGCAAGCAGTCTTAGCCCGCGCTGCAGCTTTGTCAAATGAAAACGAAATTGCTCAACTTCGGGAAGAGAACGAAACTCTTCAAAGAAATTTTAACTTCTCCGAAGGTCGAGTAGCTCAAATGGACAATGTAATTTTAGCAGAGCGAAGGGCTAGGCAAAGCTTGGAGGCTGCAAAGAAAGAGCTCGAAGCAGAAAGAATTGTGCTTCGAGCGGAGATTGAAAGATTGCGGACGGAGGATGCTGCGAAGGACTCCGCACTTGTAAGGCTACAAGAAGAGGCTGGCCAACTCCGAACTCAAAAGAATGCTTTGACTACGGAGAACGCTAGAATCTCCGGAGTTTTAGCTGAAACAACTTCGGCCAAGGATATGCTTATTGAAGAAAAGGTTAAGTCCGAGAAGGTGGCTTCGGAGGTCATCGAACAAATGTTAGGTGTCTTGGAGTACTTCGGTACTACTGGATCACTACCTTCAGATGACAATGTAACTCTGCTGCGCCGGCTAAAGAGGATCCAAGGAGCAGCGAAGCAAATGAAGACGGCAGGCATACGTTATGGAGAACTCTCCGGACAAGTGTCTGCCCTTGGAATACTTCGCTACTACGAGGATTTAGGGCGAACAATCACTCCGAGCGCAGAGAACTCTATCATCTTCGACGACGACCGACTTCTAAAACCTTCCGAAGGTGCAGCTGCTGCTTGGCGAGCCTTCCAAACTTCGTGGAGAGCCGAAGGTCGATCTGCGATCAAGGCTTGGATTGATGAAGGCCAACGCCAGAAGCAAGTTCGGAGCCAAGCTTCGAGCAGTCAACCTCCTCCGAACCCGCAGGTTTAGGATTATTTAGGATTTTTTGATTATGTAAAGCTGATGCTTGTAAATATTTATCAATGAAAATCTTGTTTGTCATATTTTTAGGCTTTGCCTCTTATGGAAGATATCGAAGTGTTAGAACTTGACAGCGAACTTCGCTCACTGTGGAACACCTTCGAACTTCTAAAGAGTTATAAACGTCCTCGATTCCTTATCCCTCGAGATGACTCCGGCGTTATTGCGCCCGAAGTAATCAAAGACGTATTGTCTTATATTAAAGAGGAAGATAAAGAGAGCGACGCAAACACCTCGTCTTCTGAAGACACTAATTGGTCCGAAGACGAAGGTGAAGCCCAAAATAAAAGATCTAAAGATCTTAGAAGCTGGGAGAGAAGCCCCGAGCGGCTTCGAACTTGGGCCGAACTTCAACAAGAACAGAAGGATTTTAGAGCTTCGAAGGGGAGAAAGAGAGTTAATCGTAAAGTTCTTAGAACTTCCGATGTTGGAACTAGTCATTCCACCCCTAGCTCTCGGGACCGAAGAGGTCTCCGATTCCTTCTTGGTATAGATACCAATTTTTCATAATGTAATATGTAAATACATTTATTTTGATAATGAATGCCGATTTAAAATTGTCTCCATATTACTAGCCCCTCTTTGAGTATAAGCAACTTCGAACTGTATTCAAAGATGGTTATGCGCAAAGAAAAACTTCGGAGTACAATTTTTCCTTGGGGGTTCGGAACCCCTCTGTCATTTTTAAAGATCTTTTGAAATCTTTATGAAATGTCTTCGACTATTTGTAGTCAGAAGAATGGTAACTTGGTACCTTTGTTTATTTCATGAAAGAAATCAATTGAGATAACTTCCAGGACACTTTAGTGTCTTAAAAAATTTGTCACTTTGGACGCATATGAACAGTCATTCGAAGCTCATGGCTTAAATGCTGTTTTGCTTTAGCCACTTTCGGCTGTTTTTTTTTTTTTTTTTTGCAGAAATCTACCAGCCGGAGCTCGGATTTCGCAGAAATTGTAGCCACCTTCGGCTATTTTTTGCAGAAGTCTACCAGCCGGAGCTTGGACTTCGCAGAATTTGGCCACTTGGGCTCTTTTTTGCAGAAGTCTACCAGCCGGAGCTTGGACTTCGCAGAATTTGGCCACTTGGGCTATTTTTTGCAGAAGTCTACCAGCCGGAGCTTGGACTTCGCAGAATTTGGCCACTTGGGCTCTTTTTTGCAGAAGTCTACCAGCCGGAGCTTGGACTTCGCAGAATTTGGCCACCTTCGGCTCTTTTTACGGAAGTCTGACAAGCTGCAGCTTGGACTCCGCAGATTTTGGCCACCTTCGGCTCTTTTTACGGAAGTCTACCAGCCGAAGCTTGGACTCCGTAGAATGTGGTATTGGCTCTTTTACGGATGCCTACAAGGTATCAGCTTGGGCTCCGGATGGATTTCAGCCACCACACCGGAGGCTTCGACTTTAAGGGTTCGAAGTCCGGAAATACAGCCCTGCTTAATACACTTCCCTCTCGAACGACTTCCGTCCCAGCGCGTTCGCTCGGGAGACTAGGAGCGTCAAGGGGAAGGCAAGCCACAGGGTGTACGCTTTATTAATTTAGAGGTGATTACAAGCGAATTACAAGGAGCCCTTATGCGAAGTATCGCTTTAGGTGCTCCGCATGCCAAGTATGTGCTAACTCTTCACCTTCTAAATTAGCTAATTTAAATGAACCAGGGCGCCCCGAGCGGACGATTAGATATGGACCTTCCCATTTATTGCCTAACTTCCCTGGTGCTATAATGCTTCGTAGAACAAGATGACCCGGTCTTAACTCGCTGAGCTTAACCTTCGGGTCATACCAAGTCTTCGTCTGCTGATGATACTTTGATAAATTGGCTACAGCTCGAAGCCTTGTTTCTTCTGACAAATCTAACGAAGCTTGTCTTTCTTCTTCGATGTCTGGTTCGGTGCTGCGAAGTGATCCTCCTTTGAGCTCCGTTGGAGTCATAGCTTCATCTCCGAATAGTAGTCTGAACGGAGTAAAACCTGTGGACCTTGTTTGCGTAGTCCGAATGGACCACAGAATCTTCGGAAGCTCTTCGGTCCACAGTCCCTTTGATAATCCTACTATTCTTCGATTTAGCCCTGATAAGATATTTCCATTGGCTCGCTCAACTGCTCCATTTGACTGAGGATGTCTCACTGCAGCAAAACATAGTTGAATGCCTAGGTCTTCGCAAAACTTCCTGAAGGGTTCTGCATCGAACTGTGTTCCATTGTCAACTGTGAGATATCTAGGCACTCCGAACCGGCAAATAATGTTTTTCCAGAAGAATTTCTGTACATTATTCGAAGTGATAGCTGTTAAGGGTTCTGCTTCCACCCACTTAGAGAAATATTCGATAGCTACCACTGCGAACTTCAAATTTCCCTTTGCTAACGGAAAGGGACCAATTAGATCCATACCCCATCTGGCCATAGGCCATACCGGAGCAATGACTTGAAGAGCTGTTGGTGGGCGATGACTCCGTCGACCCATCCACTGGCATCCTTGGCAAGTGCGGACTAAGCTCTCCGCATCAGCTGTTATTGTGGGCCAATAAAGCCCCTGGCGAAGTGTTTTTCCTGCCAGAGCTCTAGGGGCTAAATGGCTTCCACAAAGGCCTTCGTGAATTTCTCGAAGAATTTCTTGGCCTTCGGCTTGAGATATACATCGGAGTAGAGGGGAACATACTCCGGCCTTGTATAATATACCGTTGATTAGCTGATAGTTTCTTGCTCTGAGCTTTAATCTTTACAATTGGGGCTCTTCTGGCAAATTTGTTCCTCCTTGCAAGAGTTCTATGATTGAATCTTTCCAATTTGCACTAGGAATGCAGAGAATCTCTGCAGAAGCAACTTGTGGCACCGAAGGTATATTGAGCTCCTCATAGAAAGCTTCGTCAGGCACATCCACAGCTCCGGCAGCAGCCTTCGCTAAAATGTCTGCTTGCACGTTTTCAGCTCTTGGTATACTCCGAATGGAAATACCCTTGAAATGTGCTTCGATCTTGCGAACTTCTTCCAAATACTTTGCAAGCTGTGGATGTCGGACCTGAAAACTTTTGTCTACGTGCCCTGCTACTATCTGAGAATCTGTTTTTATAATTATTCTTGTAGCCCCTAGAGCACGTGCTTTTCGAAGTCCCAATAATATTCCTTCGTACTCCGCTATATTATTGGTAGACTTAAAGTTGAGTCTTGCGGAGTACATTGCTCTTTGCCCTGACGGTGAAATTAATACTGCCCCAATGCCTGCTCCGGATGCTTGAAAAGCCCCATCGGAGTAAATAGTCCAAACTCCGTCATTTGATTTCTCCGGAGTCAACTTCGCAGGTGGAGTCCACTCTGCTACGAAGTCTGCTAGAACTTGAGATTTGATAGCTGTCCTTGCCAGGAAAGATATGCCGAAGGGTGCTAGCTCTACTGCCCACTTTCCAATCCTTCCAGTGGAATCTTTGCTTCGGAGCATATCTCCTAAAGGATACGAAGTTGGTACAATTACATTATGAGCCAAAAAATAATGTCTTAGTTTCCTCGAAGCCATTATCAGAGCGTAAACGAACTTTTCAAGTTCGGAATATCTTGACTTTGCTCCTGACAATGCTTCGGATACAAAATAGACAGGATTTTGGACCAACTTCCCGTTGATATCAGCTTCTCTGACAAGGACTGCGCTGACAGCTGATCCTGTGGCTGCAAGATACAGGAGTAGGGTTTCGTCCGCAATAGGCACCGTAAGCGTAGCAAGATTGCTGAGATAATCTTTAATATCTTCGAAGCTTTTCTGACACTCCGGTGTCCATGCAAAATCTTCGGACCCTTTCAAAGCTTTAAAAATTGGCAAACTCCTCTCCGCAGACCTTGATAAAAACCTGCTAAGTGCGGCCAGACGTCCAGTCAGCTTTTGCACTTGCTTTAAATTCTCGGGAGGAGCCATCTTCTGCAGCGCAGTTATTTGAGTAGGGCTAGCTTCAATTCCCCTGCTTGAAACTAAGTACCCTAACAACTTTCCAGCCTTAGCTCCGAATATACATTTTTCGGGGTTAAGGCGGATCCCACATGCCCGAAGGCTATGGAATGTTTCTGCTAAGTCTAGGCTATGTTGGTGCTTTAAAGCACTCTTTATTACAATATCATCCATATAGGCCTCCACATTGCGACCTAATTGATGACCTAGAGCCTTAGCAACTAATCTTGAAAAAGTAGCCCCGGCATTTCTTAGGCCGAAGGGCATTCTTACATAGCAGAAGACTCCCGAAGGAGTTACAAAGCTCGTCTTGATTTCATCTTCGCGCTTCAACCATATTTGATGATATCCGGAATACGCGTCGAGGAAGCTTAGTAACTCCGAACCTGCAGTGGAGTCAACTAGTTGATCAATTCGGGGCATGGGGTAGGGGTCACGTGGGCACGCTTTATTCAAAGATGTGAAATCAATGCACATGCGCCACTTTCCGGAAGACTTCTTCCTGACGAAGACTGGGTTGGCTAGCCATTCTGTATGGGCCACTTCTCTGATAATCCCAGCCTTCAACAGTTTTTCAACTTCGTCCTTAGCTAGAGCAGCTCTCTCTGCGGACATCTTCCGGAGCCCTTGTCGAACAGGCCGGGCCTTCGGGTTTACAAGCAAGCTGTGCTCAATAATATCCCGATCGACTCCGGTGATATCTTCGTCAGACCAGGCGAAGACATCCAAATTTTCTCCTACAACCTTTTCCAAGGAAGTTGCAACTTCGGGAGGTAAATCTTTACCAAACTGAAAAGTGTACTCTTTACCACCTTTGACAATGATCTTCGTTGCAATTTCTCCTTCGGGACTTGGTCTTGGAAATGACTTCTTTAAAGCTTCGGAGGAGGCTGAAAAAATTTCTCCATTATCTTGGACACTGTTTACTTGCCTCGGATCAAGAGGAGGACCATGACCATATTCTGCTCTCCGAGCTATGGCTTGATCTCCGAAGACTGTCAGAACTCCTGATTGTGTGGGCATCTTCATGCACAAGTAATTGTGATGCGCCACAGCTCCGAACTGATTCAACATGCCTCGGCCAAAGATAACATTATAAGCATACGGGGCATCCACCACATCAAAGATAACTTCTTCAGTTCGGGCTAGTAAACCTTCTCCGAAGGTTACTTCCAGGCCTATCTGGCCAAGTGCATCTAGCGGGGGTCCTGCGAAGCCTTGCAGAGGACGAGCCGCTGGAAGGAGATGCTTCCGGGAAATGCATAACTGATCGAAGGCTTGTACAAATATGATATCTGCCGAGCTACCTCCGTCAATTAGCACCCTTCGAACTTCTGTCCCCGCAATATCAGCAGTAATAACCAATGGATCTGCATGCGGGAACTTGATACCAGCTGCATCCTCCGCAGAGAAAGATATTGGAACATGAGACCACTCCGGCATTGCAGCTGCAGATGACGAAGTTCCAATGTGGCCTACTTCTCGAACGTACTCTCTTCGCTGTCTCTTGGACATGCTTCCGAGGGTACCTCCTCCGGAGATAGGGAGAACTACTCTCTTCCCTCTATCTTGCCCTTCTTCTTGCTTCGGAGGTGGCATAACATTGGCCACCGGAGGATGCCTTGCAGCATCAAGATTTTCTATCCGCGCCACAGCCTGGACCGGCTCCGAGCGCACTGCTGCTGCTGGACGTCGGTCGGTACTACCTCGACCCGAAGTTCTCTCCAAGTATTCTCCCGAAGGGTAAGAATAGCCTTGCAGGTGTCAGTTGCATGGCTTCGGTTCTCTCCATGAATACAGCAAAAAAGGGTCTGGCCCTTGCCAGCCGTTTTCCCTGGCGGCCTCCAGCCGCTGGACTTGTTCCCTGCAGACTGTGGAGCTCTTGGTGTAAACTTCTGTGGGGGTGCAATGTTTAAGACCTCAGAACGAGGGTGCTTTTGCCCTCTTCTTCTATCATGTTGCACTTCGAAGACTGGTTCTTGCGGCTGAGCCGAAGTCTTCACCTCTGCTTTAACTTCTGTCAACACTGTCGAAGTAGCAGTAGTCCTCCGAAGCCAACCTTCTTCCGACTTCGAGTACTCCTCGAAGTACGACATCAACTGTGATACTGTGGTGATGCTCTTCCGATGCAATTTATCCAGAAGGCCTTTATGACTGACGCCTTCCCGAGCTGCATCAACCACCGAAGATATGGACAGCCCCCGAATTTGCGACTTCGTGTGAGCGAAGCGCTTGAAGTACTGCCTCAATGTTTCTCCGGGGAGCTGTTTCACTTGGAAAAGGCTTCCTGTCGACATGGGGGGCACGAAGGTGCCCTGAAAGTTACTTATGAACTTCTTCTTCAACTGTGACCATGAAGTGATTGATCCTGGTTTTAAAGACCAGAACCATCTCAACGCCACTCCTTGAAGGGCTAACGGGAAGCACTTCGCCATAGTTTCTCTGTCTCCGCCACTAGCTTCAATTGCTAGGGCATAAGAACGCGCAAACTCACTGGGATCTTCGTCTCCGGCATACTTGCTAAGCTTCGAAGCTTTGAACCTCGGATCGAAGCGAACCTTCTGAAGCTCGGGATGCAACGGAGATTCATTGTCGTAAGAGGCGTTCTCCGGGGCTTCGGGATAGTCAAGATCGTCGTCTTCGTGCACTTCGGGGATAACTGGGGTGGCTTGAGGGCGAAGCCTGTTCGCAGCCTCCTGTCGCCACCTCGCTACCTCGGCTTGAAGATTGGCCATTTGAGTGGCCATATCTCGAAAGCTATCTTCATCTCCTCCGGAAGGACCTTCGGGTCTTGAGAACTGGTATGATCAGTTCCAATCGGAATAGAGGGTGGCAGAGTGGCTCCGGGCGGTCGGAGTGTAGAAGGGGTTGGTGGAGAGGTTTCATATCCTCGAGGGATAGAAGCCCCTTGCGGAGTTAGAGGTGGAGGGATAGTCGAAGACCCTCCGACTTCGACTGTGTCGAAGGGTATCTCTCCGGAGATCCGAGAGGACCTCCGAGTGGGATTGCGAGGTGCGCTCCGCTTAGGAGGCATGATGCAAAAGGTTGGTAGAGAACGAAGTTTTTTGGACTAAGCTCCCCACGGACGGCGCCAACTGTTGGCGTAAAAGATTACGCTAACAGGTTTCTGTATAAAAGAAACTAACAAACGAAGTGTTTGCGAAGCAAACTGTTCTAAGCCTCCGAAAGGATAATAACTTAGAATAGTTCGAAAGTGTATATTGATTCACTTGTAATCGGTCCTCATTACAGGGTAAAACGGGGGGTATTTATAGTCCTAAACATTAAGGAAAAGACCTATTTACCCCTCTATTACAACCGACATTAAGGAAACCATTCAGTTTCCTTAATAGGGCTAAAATGGTAAAAGACTAATCTAATAGGATAGAAGATAAGTCTTCCATCTTAGCTGGCAGAAAAGATCCTGAAGGACTTTGGTTCGAAGACATACTTCGAACCAATGCCTGCCTTCGGGCTTCGAACCAGGTTCCATGCACCTTCGAAGATGGCCTTCGGACAATCTTCGAACTGGTTGGCTGTCTTCATGCTGCTTTGGCAATAACCCTGAAGATGAGATATTTTCCCCCAACAGCTACACAGCGCCTCCGGGCCCGTAGCAAATCCGGAGCACCCCTCCGAAGGCTACACAGCGCCTCCGGGCCCGTAGCAAATCCGGAGCACCCCTCCGAAGGCTACACAACGCCTCTGGGCCTGTAGCAAATCCGGAGCACCCCTCCGAAGGCTACACAGTGCCTCCGGGCTTGTAGCGAATCCGGAGCACCCCTCCGAAGGCTACACAGTGCCTCCGTGCCTGTAGCAAATCCGGAGCACCCCTCTGAAGGCAAGACAGCGCCTCCGGGCCCGTAGCAAATCCGGAGCACCCCTCCGAAGGCTACACAGCGCCTCCGGGCCCGTAGCAGTAATAGGGACTCCGGGCCATGGCCCAATGCGTCTAGGGATTCCGGGCTCCGTACCCGAAGCATCCCAGGGATTCCGGGCTCCGTACCCGAATCATCCCAGGCTCGAAGGTGGCCCAGGGTCGTAGGTGACCCAGAGCCGAAGGTGGCTCACATTATCGCAGGTTCGGTGAATCCACACCAAACATCCATTTTGATTACAGAATCAAGCTCAGAAGCCTTGCTTCGTTATCCAGACACGCTCCGAAGCCTTGCTTCGCGTGTCAAAATCTAATGAACGCCTAAGCATGTCGAAGTCATACTTCGCATAAAAATCTAAGTGCGTTTCAGAGCCTCGCTCACGCACAGCATCCAAATCCCAGCATGCCGAAGCGTGCTTCGCTCAATTTGGTTATGCGAAAGACTTGCTTCGCACCAGATTAATGCATTCAGAGCCCAAAAGAGGTCTTCGCTCAAATGAAATTTCATGCGTCGAAGCCGCCGAAAGGCGCACCCTTCGCATCTTTTATTTTTTGCCCGCACCAACAACGACTAAGTCCCTAGCTGCCACGAGCAAAGGGGGAAGCATGTATGCGAGGTGTGCGAATGTAACGCGCAGTACGAGCGTGACAAGCTAAAATGTTCGAAGCCAAACAATGCGAAGCATACAGACGAAGTATGCAAATATAACAAAATCCATTCATTGTATATTGAGAAGTGTGTTACAAACATACTTCGAAAGCAAAACTACGTATAGTCTGTATCTAAGCGTAAGAAGAACCGTGTGCGAGGCCCCAACACTCGCTTGCCCTTTCTTCGGCCAGGGCCACCTCGGCTGGACGTTGCCTCGTCGGAGCCCGCTCTCCCTCGAACAGCCCGTCCAGGCTCCGAAGCCCGTAAGCTTCGTCTTCTACTTTGTAGGTCGCTCCAAGTTAGCGAAGCAGGCGGTGCCGTATCGAAGGCAGAAAAGTCTAGGGCTTCGTCGCCTGCTAAGGCTGTTCGTGAAGGCAGAGACGAAGGGCCCTGAAGGGACTCCGTCTTCACAGTGGCTAGTAAATCCTGAGCTACTTCGGAGATGGCTTCGCCGTTAGGCCCCCTCGGAAGCTTAAACCGAGGGGGGCCTTCGGACCTAGCTACTTCGAGGATCGCCCACAGCTGTTGAAGCTCTTCGGAGTCCTCGAGGACTTCGAGGTCTACGCTCGAAGTCTGAGCCTGGGCAGGTATGAAAAACCCCAACATTCATATTAATAAGCTGATAAGAGTTTTTACAAGCCTGCAGCTAAGTATTACAAAAGGCCTAAGGAGGTCTACACCTTCGGAGGCGGAGGTGCCGAAGTCGAAGGCTGATCAGGCATAGCGGGCGCTTTGGCTCGGCGATGTCGAAGGGCCTTCTGGAGGTCGAGGACTGCTTCGCAGCCTTGCTCCTTCCAGGAGTCCTGCAGCCGCCGCCAGGCTCCACGAACTTCGGCCGAAGGTGTCACCAGGTGCGGACCCCCGAAGGCCACTGGGTCACGGAGGTTGCCGCCCGAAGGTGGTCACACCCCGCGGCATGGAGCATGTGCAGCACCCCTTGGCCCGCGACGCGACCGGCCATAAGAGCGAAGCCCGTCAGCGCTTCGTCTGCTATCGAAGCCGTGGTCTTCAAGAAATCGACGCGGTCCCCAATCGGGTCCTGATCGCCAAAATCTGGAGTCCGGCACTCGATCCCTATTTTCTCAAGGACCTCGGTCAGGCTCTGGGTGGCTTCGTCAAGATTGGCCACGACGAAGTTCTCGAGATCCTGAGACCGTTGGCGGAGCTCCTCGTTCTACTTCGCCTGTCGGGCCACGGCATCCTTCGAAGCCTGGAGCTCCGCGCGGAGCCGAGCCATCTCCGAGGCCAAGGCTTCCTTCGCCTCAGCAGCCGAAGCCTCGGCCCGCCTCCGTTTCTCGGCCTCCTCCGAGACCTCGCGGCGAAGGGCCTCCTTCTCCTCTACGAGGCGCTCCATCCGCCTGTCGGCAGCAGTCGAAGCCGCCGCGTTCAGCGCGAAGGCCTGCAGAAGCTCAAGAAACCATAAGTGTTAACCAAGGGACAAAGTATAGTTCAAAGTTGCAAGGGGCTTTGCTCACCCGCAGGAGGACTTCGTTCGAACTAACAAAGAGATCCGTGGGGTCTCGGTGGCTGAGCTGGGCCACCAAGTCCCCCTCCTCCGCAGAAGCGCAAGCCTCACGGAAACCGCGGATCGCTGCCACCGTCACGCCCCCCCTCGGCTTGAAAGGGTGAATCACGGCCACGGTCGCCTCCACGGGCTTCAGCGAGGCGGGGCTCAAGCCCACCACGTCCACATCTTCTTCGCCTCGAGGGACTTCGCGGCCCCCGCTGCCTTCGTCGTCGGACGAAGTGCTCTCGGACTCCGAGTCGCTGCTGCTGCTGCTGCTGCCGCTGCTGCTTGAAGCCTCCGTGGGCTTCGCCTCGGCAGGCTCCGATCCACCTTCGCCTACCGGCTTCGCCTTAGTGGGCCTCGCATCATCCTCGCCCTTTGCAGGGAGCCAAGTCAAAATCCGCGTTTTGGAGCTAAGCATGCAAAAAGGGTTTACCTTCGTCGGAGATCTCTTGGAAGGAAGGTGGGGCTAAGTGTGCCCTCCAGCTCCCTTGCTACGAAGCTGGCGCATCCACCTCCGCGCCCGAAGCCGGTTCCGCCGGAGCACCCGCGGCCCCCTTGGCAGCTGGAGTGTGCGCGATAGCCTCCGCCGCAGAAGACCTCGCCGCTAGGGGCTTCGCTGCCTTCTTGGAGGTCGGAGTAGCTGCGGGCTTCGCTGCAACCTCCTCCGAGGCATCTGCTTCGTCCTCGTCCCTCTCTTCCTCTTGGCTCCGGCCGACGAGGTAGCCAGGTGGGCAAAGTCACGCAGGGCAGGGAGCCCTCCGAGGTCGAGCGCGGTCCATACCCTGTTCCAGTGCTCCCAGGACCCCACCAGTGCAAGGCGCTAGTTCTGCTCCTCGGGGGTCGGAGTCCCGACGACTCGGTCCGCCGCCGCGATGGCCTCCTCCGGGGTCCTCAAGTCGAGGGCGGCTACATTAAAGTTGGAATTAGAAGCGAAGATCTACGAAGTGCTAAAAACAAGAAGAGTGCGTAGCCTTACAGAAGCGATCGAAGGCCAACTCGCTAAGTTCACCTCGGCCCGAAGCCTGAAAGAGCCCCACCGGCCAGGAGCGCGCAAGGGGGCTGAGCCGGAGGGTGATGAACTCCTCCGCGAGGTCCCTCATGCTCATCTTCGCTGCCACTCTCCGGAGCAGCGAGATCCTCGAGCGAAGGATGTCTTCGCTGGTCTTCACGACCCCTTCGCGCCGGTACAAAATATGGGCGTTGGTACTCCGAAGGGGAGAGTTCACGCCGACGGAGGCATAGAACCACTCTTGGTCCCACCTCGAGTACCACTTGTTGTTTACGGCCCTCGCCGGGAAGGCGTCTTGGTACTCCTTCTGGAGCCGGAAATTGGCGCTGCCAAAGGCCAGCGCCCTCTTGACGCGGTCCGTCCCCTCCCGCGGCTTCGGTTGGCAGTTGGCGTCATGGAGGGCGACGAAGACATCCGCGCGACCCTCGCAGCCCTCGGCCCTCATGGCCCGCTCGAAGAAAGCTAACCTCGCCACTGCGTTGGGCGAAAGCTGAGGGAGCTCGAGGTTGTAAGCCTTGAGGACTTCGCTCAGCATCCCCACTACAGGCAGTCCGAGGCCAGCTTCGAAGAACGCCTCGAACACCACTACCTCGTCAGCACGAGGCCTCGGCTCAGCCTCCGACTTCTCTGGGACCCGAAGTTGGATCTTCGCCGCAATCTTCCCTTCGCAGGCCCTCCGGACCAACTCCTCTGTGGAGATCGAGGCCCTCATCTCCAAGGTCTGCTCGAACTTGTCGGAAGGCGTCCGAAGGTCCCTCGGCCCCAGCCGCCTAGGCGTAGTCTTCGCCGCCGCAGCCGCCGCTGCCTGCACCTGGGCGGAGCCCGAGCTCGAGCCCAAAGCCAGAGGCTTCGCCACCGCCTTCTTCGGCATGTTGATGGGACTTCGCCGCGAAGGGCTAAAACTAGCGAAGGTGGCTCGAAGCGAAGCTAGAAGAAGAAGAGAGCGAAGGTTGCAAGGCAACAAGGAGAAAGCGAATGAAGGTGTGCCGAAGCCGCACGCGGTAAGTCCCTATTTATAGGCGCGGTAAGAATTTCAACCTTCGTGGGCCGAACCCACCGCCAGGTGGGCCTCCAGCAAAGGCGAACCGGCCCAGAGCAAGGTAACGGTAACCTTTTTTGACCGTTGCGGAGCCGTTCGGGCTCCCCGAGGCCGTTCTGACGGCAAGCGTGGGCATTTATTACCCCCAGGTATCGAGGTCACCTTCGGTCCAAGCTTCGAAGGTATGTTTTCTCTGAAGTTGTGTTTTCAGGTCATTTGTCCTAAGGGCGTGTGCACCCCTCCGTCCCGAAGGCCTACACGCGAGGGGCTACTGTTGGGGAAATATATTTCCCTTGAACAGGGGCCAAATGACGTCAGCCTCCGACAGCCTTCGGCCCAGAGCCCAGCACTGTCGGAACCTGCTTTCTCTCTAAGTATTGTTTTCAGGTCCCAAGGTGCCTTTCAGGGGTCCGGCTCGAGCCCCCACTCTGGGCCCTGGCGCAGGGCGCCGGAGGCCACCCTCCGGGGACAGGAAGCCGGAGGCCGCCCTCTGGAGTCCAGTTCGGAGGTCACTCTCCGGAGCCAAGTCCGGAGGTCGCCTTCCGGGAGCCAAGTCCGGAGGCCGCCCTCCGGAGTCCAGTTCGGAGGTCACTCTCCGGAGCCAAGTCCGGAGGTCGCCCTCCGGGAGCCAAGTCCGGAGGCCGCCCTCCGGAGTCCAGTTCGGAGGTCACTCTCCGGAGCCAAGTCCGGAGGTCGCCCTCCGGGAGCCAAGTCCAGAGGCCGCCCTCCGGAGTCCAGTTCGGAGGTCACTCTCCAGAGCGCGCTTCGAAGCCCCCTCCGGGGTGCACTCCGAAGCCTTCCTCCCAGCCTCCACCTGCGGTGTATGTTTTAGCTGGTCAAAGCCTGGCATAACCTGACACGCCTGTAAAGCTGTAAAGCTGCAATGTACCTTTGTACCGTAGCTAGCCCTTTTCCCCTCTCTGCCCCTGTAAGCCTAGGGCTCATAGGGGGCATCCCGGTCTTTTCCTTTGGCCTGTGCGCCTATAAAAGCAGGGCCAAGCCCTTGTAACGGGGGACACACCCCAAGGGGCCATGAGACCCTGTAGTTCCCTTCTCCACACTAAGGCATACCATGCTGAATCCACCACAAACTGGACGTAGGGCTATTATCCCCTTGGGGAGGCCCGAACCAGTATAAACTCCTTCTCCCTTTGAGAGAACCCATCGAGGTTCATTCTCCACATCATACACCACCACAAGAAAACCTGCTGGAACTAACGCAATTGTTCCAACATATACCATCTAGCATTGATCGCTTTAGCAGGAAATTGAAGGGCGTATTCATCCCGAAGCATGAAGTTAATACTTCCGAAGGCTACTACCACTTTTTCACCTCCAGGGCCTACGAAGGTTTTTGGCTGGCATGAAGCTCTGTGTAGCGCAGCGAAGATCTCTGCCCTCCCCTCACAGCCTTCGGCCCTCAACGCCCATTCGAAGATAGCCAAACGAGCTACTGCGTTCGGAGACAGTTGAGGAAGAGTGACGTGAAATAAGTCAAGTACCTCCGCCAAGAAGTCCACTGCTGGAAGGCCTAAGCCGGCTTCGAAGAAGGCTTCGAAGATGACCACTTCTCCTGGCCTTGGCGACGGGATGAGTACTTTTCCAAGCTTGCGGATCATAAATCCGATGCTAATCCTCCCTTCTACTGCAATTGCCAGTGATTCCCTCTTGCAGGTAGAAGATCCCAGTTGAAAGGATTGGTCCAGGTACTTTGTTGATGGCGGGCAGAGACCTTGATCATGAACATTTTGGGAATTTCTCCCTCCTGCCGCCATGGATGTCGTTGCGGGTGTTGGAGGTGCCGTCGCCAACGCCGCAGCCGCTGCTGCTGCAGCCGCCTGCTGCCGAGCCAAGGCCGAAGGGGCTCCAGAACTCTTGGTTTTCGCCATTGCAGTTACTGGGTTACTTTGGGAGAAAAATGGAGGCTAGGGGTCAAAGGACTCAAAGGGCTCAGAAGGTGTTTGTTTGCAAGAGAGCAGTGGAAAGGTAATCGGGTAAGTTCTAGGCTCTCTATTTATAGTCTAGACTTTACATTTTTATCGTTAGTCCATGTCGTTTCGCATTCCTGCCCATTATTTTTCTCCGAAATTAACGCATTCTACGGTTTCCGTTAGAAGAAGAAAGCTAACGGCTATTTCTTCTAAGTCTAAAAGACTTTCGAACTTCCTGAATCTGTTCTAAGATAGTTCGAAAGTAATTGTCTTAAGACTGATTCAGAGTTTTATATCTTCGTACATTTCGGAGATAAATTAAAATCTAATAACCCCTATGCCTGGTTATTTTTTCCTTTCGTATACTGCTCTCCTAACATTATAGGTTAAACGGAGAAGCGTATTCGAGGGGCTACTGTTGGGGGAAAATATCCCATCTTCGGGGTTATTGCCGTAACAGCACAAAAGCAGATAATGGATTCGAAGGTTTCCAGACGTCCATCTTCGAAGATACCCTGGGTCAAGCTCGAAGTACGAAGATAGGCATTGGTTCGGAGTACATCTTCGAACTAAGGCTTTTTGAGATCTTTATTGCCAGCTAAGATGGAAGATTTATCTTTTATATTATTATTAGATTAGTCTTTTACCATTTTATCCCTATCAAGGGTACCGAATAGTTTCCACTATGTCGGGTGTAATAGAGGGGTAAATAGGTCTTTTCCTTAATATTTGGGCCTATAAATACCCCCCATTTCACCCTGTAATAGGGACCGAATACAAGTTATTCAATACACACATTCGAACTATTCTAAGTTGTTATCCTTTCGGAGGCTTAGAACAGTTCTCTTCGCAAACACTTCGTTTGCTAGTTTTTAATCTACAGAAACCTGTTAGCGTAATCTTTTACGCCAACAATTATAAAGTTTTGAAATTGAATAAAAATATTTTCTCTTGTATTTTCTTAATACCATGGGTCTATTGTTTTATGCACTTCTAGTTCAAATTTGACTTGTTTCAATTTAAATCCTAAAAACACAATTAATTAACTAAAAAAATCCAAATGACCTAGAAAAATACCAATTTTTTCATGTGAAAAGATACACTATATTTTGATTGTATAAAAAGATTAAAGTTCAAACAACAATTTTCCAAATGATTTGCTTTCAAACCTAACACATGGTTCTTTAAATCCCAATTCATCCTAAGAGAATATATGGCTTTCTTAACATCCTACTTGACAATTTTCTTGAAATATTTTAAATTTTTATCATTGCATCTACATATCATATTTTAATACTATGACAGGTCTCGTAATTTTCAGAGTTCATTTTTTTATAATTATAAAACCATTAATCTCCATGTTGCCAATCAAGTGTCGCAACATATATTGAGAAACCAAGGGTTGGTTTCGGAGTCTGTGATGAGTGATTGATAGGCTTTTACCCTCTGGTTCGAGGGGGTACCTCCGAAGGGGTTCGGAGGTTGGATCTCCGAAGGTGTTCGGAGGTTGGTTTGGTTGCTGCAGCTGTCGCAGCGGAGTGTGCCTGTCGGAGGGGTCCGACAGTAAACGATGGCTGGGTTGTACCGAAGGTCTCGGTACTTTGGGCGGTACACCGGAGTGTGTGCCGAAGGTTGCTAACCCGGAGAGGTCTCCGGAGTACTGGAAACACTTGTCTATTTGTCTGTGGTGCGCAGGGGACTTCGGAGGCGATGGACGGTTCGCGGCAGGTGAACCTGGGTCAAGCGGGAGGCTTGATGCCAGTGGAGCGGGGAGCTCCGTCACGAAGGCTGCGAAGGGGTCTAGGTCGGTCCTCGGGTCGAGGTGCGCCAGGAGAAGGCAGTAAGTGCGGAGCGTGGCTCCGGGTGAAGGTACTCCGAGACAAAGTCCTCGGAGGCGAGGCACTTCGAAGGGTACTCCGAATGGAGTGACTTCGGAGTCTGGTGGATCATGTCCTCAGCAGAGGCAAGCTGTACGAGGTGTGCTCCAGAGGGAGACACTCGAAGGTACCCTACGAAGGTCTTAGAAGTCGAGGTGCATCGAAGGCATGGTCCGGGTGAGGCTCGTCGAGGAGTGTGCTCGGGGAGAGACACTGCGACGAAGTGCTCATGGAATGCTTCATGCGGAGGCCTTGGACGAAGGAGGGACTTCGAAGGGTGGTACTCCGAAGGTGGGGCTTCGGAGTGAAGCAGGCTTTGGAGCAAGGCTGGCTCCGGAGTGAGGATGACTTTTGGTGCTTCGGCCATGAATGGCTTCGGTACACGGACTGACGGAGTTCGAGCTGGGAGTAGCTGGGAGTAGCAGGCTTCGGCTCAAAACCGTCATTGTATCGGAGGCTGACTTCGGTGAAGCGAAGGCCATCAGGCTCAAGGCTTCTCACCGAAGCTACCGCACCCCTCGCGTGCGAAGGGGGGCTCCAGAAAGGTCAAAGACTGCAAAGGTTGACATTGTCTGCTCTGCAAAAAGCTGACGCTGTCCCCTCTGCAAAGCTGACAGAGAAGCCTCCAAATAAAGTTGACTACCTTTTGTACCCCTCTGTTCTGTAGAGACAAAACCAATGTAAACCCTAGGGGTAACGTAGTCAATTCCAATGGGTGAATAGTGGCTATAAATATGGGGGCTAGTTAGGTAACATTTAACACTTTGAGCATTCACTGTTGAGCTCCTATACTAGCCACCACACGTTGTATTCATCTTGTGAGTTCATTTATTGTGTTCCTTGTTCAAGCAGCGAAGCCCTGCTTCTGTGTTGAGTTTCTACTTGAGCTTGTTTGCATACCTCGCTAGTAGTAGTGCACCGAAGCCTGTCTAGGCGAAGTGTGTATTGTGCGAAGTGTGCTTTTCAGTGTGCGTTCACTCCGTGTAACTGGAGGCTAGACCTCGATGTTTACTAGCGAAGCCCTGATCGAAGCCCGGTTCTTTTCCCGTGTCGAACCCCCTAGCAAAGTCTGTTAGTGTGTGTTTAGACCTTCGAAGTACGAAGCCCAGCACCAGTTGCTGTCACTAAGTATTTGGTCGAAGTCCTCAGAGGGTAGTCCACTCTTGCGAAGGGTGAAGTGCGAAGCCTGCTCGAAGCACCCTGTGTGCGGAGCCTGCACTGACTTAGCAGAGTTGTTTTTCGGGGTTGTAGGTGGAGCGAAGTCTGCTTGACTTCGGACTTTTACTCCTTGCGAAGCCTGTGTTCGGAGCTATCAAATACCTCTGAACCTGAACTTCGAAGGGTGTGTTCGAAGCCTGTTCCGCAGTAGACTGAATTAAAACAGAAGGCTATTTTTAGCATGAAATTTTAAAAGCTCCCATTCACCCCCCCCCCTCTGGTCGCCGTTTCCGGTCCAACATATATTTTTTAAAATTTCTTTACATTTAGTGGGTACGGCCTACAAATAGACTCAAAAATATGAATATGATTTGTCTATAATTTTTTATTCATTATTTCATGCACTTGCAATTCAAATTTGACATATTTGAATTAAAATCTTAGAAACACACTTAATAAATTAAAAATAGTAAGCTAACATAGAAAAGTACCAAATTTTTACATGAAATAATATATGTTGTATTTTGATCGTAGAAAAAGTTTCAATTCAAATGAAGATTTAACCATCAATTTGTTTTTAAACTCAACCCATTCCTTCTTTAAATCATCATTCGTTCTTAGAGAATCGATCGCTTTGTCAACATCGTATGTGACAAGTTTCTCAAAACATTTTAAAATTTTTATCATATTATCTATATATCATATCATAACACCATGAGAGGATTTGTATTTTTTAGACTTTATTTGGTTTTCTCATAATTAAATTAAAAAATCATTAAGCTCCATGTTGCCGATCAAGTGTCGCAAACTATATTTTACAAAATTTCTTTCAATTTAGTGGATAAGAACTAATAATGAACTCAAAACATGAATACAATTTTTATATAAATTTTGGTTCATTATTTCAAGCACTTGCGGTGCATATTTTACGTATTTTAATTTAATTCTTAGAAACATAATAAATTAAAAATAGTAAATTGACATAGAAAAGTACAAAAAATCTATATGGAATACGATAAGTTTTATTTTGAGTGTAAAAAACTTTTCAATATCAAAGAAAAAATTTTGCATCAAATTTTACCTATTTTAAGCTCATAACCATTGATTTACTATAAAATTTACTCTAGGATAATCCTTAAAATCCTAGGCCAGGTCGGCACTTCTATATTTATGGTTATTTGTGTGATATGAACTATTACTTATCACTTGTATGTTGTGATTGTGAATTATCTGTAACCATATTCATATTCACTCTTTATATCTTCTCGTAATATTCGTTTTTATATCCGTATCTGGAGTATACGAATCTGAATCTAAAAAATATGAAAAAAAGATATGATTTCATTTATATTTGTTCGTATCTAATCTGTTTTCATCCCTACGTGTAAGTGCAAATGCCAGACGCATCTCGCTTGCAAAGAGAAACAAGCGGTATAGATAGAGTAGTGGATAGTGTGCAGCGGCCACTACTAGTATCGGAAGTATGATCTTGGACTACCGCCTGAGTGGTTTTCAGCCAACCTAACCACAGTCAGAATTCTCTAGACGATCAATGTTTAGGGGTCTCGATGTTCCCGAGTTCTATATTCAGACATAGGGCCCTCGACCACTAGCATTCGGACGGTCACCATTAATAGCCCAGTCGTTATTAATCTTCATAAATCCTACAATTAATTTAGAGCGGTTATCTCTAGAGTTATTGCCCACGTACTGGACAGTTTACAATCATTAATAGGGTCACTCACTCATGATTTTTAACGGAAGTCACAAGAGAGGACGTGGAGAGAAGATGAAATCTTCCGTGTCTGGGCCACAAGCGACTCAGGTACATGGGTAGTGAGCGACTGCCGGTCAGAGGGGCCGCGGAGTCAGACTGGCCCAATCCGAGTACATGGGCTAGGAGCGGTAGAGGATCCACTGGTCTGTTGACCAGGATTGACTCAGGTACACGGGCGGCGAGCGATTGCCGGGCTGAGGGAGCCACTGAATCGGGCTGGCCCAATCCGGGTACCCGGTGAAAAGACGGTGGATGCTTTGTCAGTTTTGGCGCAAAACTGATGACCGCTGATCTCGGATCTCACCGTTGTGAGCCGAAGCCGTAGCTGCTACGAAAGATCCTCATCAGGCCCATAGTCTGTGTTAGTCAAGTCTGTAAAAACCCTAAGGGCATTTCGGACTTTTCCATTTTTATTTTCAGCGTCTGTGTAATTTACCCTAGGGGTAAATCTATTTTTTTCCCTTTGTTGGAATGCCTATAAATAGGCCCCAACCCCCTAGGGTTAGGGTTAACTCATTAAAAAGCAAATCAGAGTTCACTTTCCCTTTTACCCTTCTTCTTCCACTATTTACCTAGTTTTTTCCTGCAGCACCAAAAATGCCCCCATGTTCTTTTGTCTCTGCGATCTGTGATTCCTATGGGTTCAATGCATGTCCTGAAAACTAGGATTCGGTTTTTCCTGGGAAGTCTCTACGACTAGCGCGTCAAGCCAAACGCTCTTCTGTTTGGTGGGAGTTTAGCGCAGCGAGTAGCATCAAGTGCGGTGGGCCGTACGCTGGTTTTTTCTTCCGATTTTTCTCCAAGTCACAGAGCAGCACGACTGCTGGTTTCCTTCGGTGCTGGATTCACCACCAGGGGGAATAGGGTAGCATCTTGCGTGTAGGCTACAGCAGCACAGTGCTAGGGCAGCAGCTGCTGCGGGCGGCGGGGAGCGGATTGCACGAGGTGTGTGAGGCTTGGTTGCTGCGCCAGGACAGAGGAAGAAGCTTCACGCAACGTCCACACAAAACAATGAGGCTAGTACTGTTCATCCTGTAGCACAAATTTAAATCTCCTATTTCAAGTTTTGATTAGCATCTACAGTACTTTGGATTGACTATTTGAGTTTTTATACATCTGATTCAGTATTGTTTGTGATTTAATATGTGATGAATACACTGTGTGTTTACTGAATTAATCCTTATCATGATTAGATGTGTTAAATTGTGTGCTATACTCATGAGGTCTTAATTTCACTAGTTACTTTTGATTAGATTCTTGTTGACCTTATGTTGGATGAAATGTGTGTGAACAATGGATATTTTTCTGTGCTAGATGTTTTTGCTATGATTTGGTGAAAGTATTGCGGGAATGTCATTAATGTTGTGAGTTATTTTAATCTGCCTTTAAGCACTATGTTGGTGTCTTTTTTATTAGGACACTGGTCATTTTTAGGCTAGATTATTTTCATCTATTTGTTTCCGCTGATTATCTGTTGAGGTGTGTTGGGTGTTGGGAGAAGGCCATTGATTCGAAAGAATTTTTTAGGCCCCCATTCACCCCCACTCTGGTCGCTACCCTCGGTCCTACAAGTGGTATCAGAGCTTGATAAGGGTTCCTCCATACCTTAACTGGTTCTAACCCAAGGTAGTGATCATGACTTCTTCTAGCAAGGTACCGTCCCTAGAAGCTTTTGTCTACACTTATTGGAAAACTCGCATGCGAGCCTATCTCATGAGCCAGAGCTCGAACATTTGGAAAGTTTGTGTTCATGCTAATTTTACCATACTTCCTGTTGCTGAGCGTACTTCCCACGAGATAATCGCCCAGCATCAGAACAACAACAAAGTTGTGAACATTTTGTTTTCTGGTTTAGGTCCCACTGAATTTGAGCATGTGAGCCATCTCAGCACTACTAGAGAGATCTGAGCTACCCTCTAGGCACACGATGAGGGGACAGCCCAGGTCAAGGCTCGGCTCTAACAGACCTACCGGCATGAATATGAAAATTTCACACAAAAACCGAGTGAATCTGTGGAACCCTTGTTTGGTTCTTTTCAATCGATCATCAACAAGCTTCGGGCCAACAAGGCCGATGGAGTTCAGCTGGTCTTAGATCATGAGCAGGCGCTCAAGTTTCTTCATACCTTGGACCCTAAGATCTGGGAGATCAAGGTATCCTCTATTATTGAGAGCACCTCTTATGATACCTTTACTATCGCAGAGCTTTTTAGTAAGCTCAAGGCCACAGAGGTTGATATTCAGCTGAGATCAAATCTCACTGGTTCTAGCTCAAAAACTGTGGCCCTTGCGACACCTTCTGTTGACTCCTCTTCTTTGAGTTGTGATGGGTTCTCCCTGATGTCTATCACTCAGGACCAGCTTGATTCGTTAGGAGATGATGATCTGTGTCTGTTTAACAACCGGGTGCGTCGTGTTTATGATAAGCGAATGTTCAAAAGACACGACACAAAATCCGGTTGCTTTGAGTGTGGTGATCTAGGTCACTTCATCGCCGATTGCCCCAAGCGGAACAGTCACAAGAAGGTACCTTCGATGGCTCCTACGATTTCGGCAAGAACGATAGCTCCACTTTCACAAAGGGCAAGCCCAAGACAAGGTTCTTTCGAAAGGCCCTGAAGGACTACCGGCATGAGAACAGGAAGCGAGACAAGGCCTTCTTCACCGAGATGGAAAGAAGCTACTCCAAGAGGTCATCGTCTTCTTCCTCTTCATCAAGCTTAAGTGATGAGGAGATCGTGATAAGGAAGGGGAAGGACAAGGATGATCTAGCGGGCCTCTACTTCATGGCCTTCGGGGACAAGCCAAAGAGTCACTCGCACCACAGCCGAAGATCCTGCAAGAGCTTCTACTCAATGGCTCTTGGGGACAAGGAAGAGAAGGGCTCCCCCGACAACTCCGACGACAACGATGATGAAAAGGTATCCTCCTATGAACAAGAAGTTGTTGAATTACTATAAGAGAACCGTCAGGAGTTGAGGTATCAGGAGAAACTGCTTAGAGGGGCTAAGAAGAGGATAGATGACCTTGAGAGCGAGCTTGTCATGGCCAATGGCAGGATTGAGAGTCTATCTTCTTCCCCTTGCTTGGGTGGTAGCAGTGAGTGCCCTAACTACGAGGTGCTGTTTTGTGACCTGACGACTCTGAAGTCCACGTACATAGAGAGGGTAGATGAGAGAGACGCTTTGGCCACTGAGCTTGAGAGCGCTCATGTAGAGTTGAAAGATGCTCATGCTCATGCCACTTCGGTCCAACCGGCCCTGGTTGGGGCGGTTGCTTGCTTTTTCACACACATCGCCCAATTGGCTCTTACCCCTAGGGTTTTATCTGGTTTCCTAGCGACTCTATTATTACCTTACCACTGTTTAAGGGTCATCAGAACACGACGACGGCACCGTGTTACGCTTAGGGGTTTATCTCGAAGTATCCACACACTTTTGGATCGTCGGATCGACGTTAGTGTGTCTGGTGAATTTTCGTGTCAATAGTCCTTTGGGATAAGAACTCGGACACCGACTCGCTGGCGAGGCTTGGGTCATCCATTATTATGGTTCCTAGTGGAACTTTTCTCTAAGAACTCTCAAAGTCATCCATCAAGAGTGAAGATCAGCAGTGCCCGCAAGACAAGACTGATTCGGTTGTCATGATCATCACTAACGAAGAAGAAGACTGGCGCCGACCGTTGATCGACTTCATCCTCACCTCCAAGGTCCCTCAAGGTAGAGATGTTGCCATTCGATTATCCCAAAGAAAAAAGCAGTACGTCTTGATTGGATTAGAGTTATATAAGAGAGCTATGTCTGCCAGAGTATTGCTGAAGTGCATCACCAAGGCCGAAGGGGAACCATGGGAACCATGTCGCGGCTCGTACGCTGGTCGACAAGGCATTCTAGGCCGGGTTTTATTCGCGGACTGCAAATTCGTATGCTCATCGATTAGTTCGCAACTGCAAGGGTTGTCAATTCGTTGCCAATAAACATCACCTCCCTGCCCAAGCTCTTCAAACCATCACGTCCTCTTGGCCATTTGCTTACTGGAGGTTGGACATTGATGAGGACATCACTTCACATGATACACACATGGAGCCTCCACCTATAATTCAATTACAAGGACCAATCACACGCGCTCGTGCCCGTCGCTTGAACCATGAGGTTAATTCTTTCCTTAGCAACTATGTTAATATTTGTTTGGATGGGATGCTACTGAATTCTAGTGATATTTTGTTGCTTAGGAACATGGGAGATGGAATAGAAGAGTTGGAGTTGAAGACGGAGTCGCACAGATGGTTTGAAGTCAAGAATTCACTGGTTCGGACTACATCGACCACCATGCACCAAAATGGGCATAACTTCCTCATACGAAGTTCGATTGGCGCGTTCTTGGACTTTTTGGAAAGCTAAGGAGAAGATGGATCTTGAGCCGTCCTGTGTGTTTGAAACAGTCCTGCATGACAGAATTGGGCCGTGTTGGCCCATAGTCCGAGTCTGTACGCCTTCTAGCCCATAATCCGAGTCTGTACGCCTTCCACAGGCTGCCCACGCCTTATATACTCATGCCAGCCGCCTTTAGGGTTAGGTTTTGCTTTGTTTTCATCTACACTTGTGTGTTTAGATCCCGCTCCTGCACTGGACCGATTGGCTGCTGCATCAGCGTTTGTGAAACCTCTCCTTTTCATAGTTTATCTGTGATTTGGCTATCGACTTGTGTTCTTCCTATTCTTGCTTGTGTTATTGGGTTCGCTTGCAGGAATTAGCCTTTGTGGCGAGGTCAATCGTGTCCTGCGTGGTTGATAACCAACGGAGACGGTGGTGTAGCGATTGCAAGGTTTTGATCCGACGGACCGAAGCCTTGGATCGTCAACGTCGAGATTCTCCACCAATCCAAGTTATCCTTACCTAGCGGAAGATCGGGACCAATCCCCCATTAGACATGGTAGGACCATTGCCAAAGACTCCACAAGGGTACAACCGCCTATTCATAGCCATCGACAACTTCACCAAGTGGATCGAAGTGATGCCGCTTAAGACGAGTATTGCCAAGAAGGCCATAGAATTCATCGAAGCGATAATTTACTGGTTCGGAGTCTCGAATCATATCATCATAGATCTTGGGATCCAGTTCACGGCTAATGACTTCTGGTAATTCTATGATGAATGGTGCATTGAAGTCAAGTATGTGTCGGTCGTGTCCCCTCGGGCCAATGGGCAGCTCCAGCGCGCCAATGGAATGACTTTGCAAAGGATCAAATAAAGAGTGTTTTATCCTCTACACAACAACGTCAGCCGCTAGATGAAAGAAGTACCCTCTATCCTCTGGGCCTCCGAAATCAGCCCAGTAGAGCCACCGTTCAGACCACTTTTTTTTCCTAGAATATGGGTCAGAGGATGTCCTCCCGGTGGACATGCTGCACGAGAGCCCCAATATACTCCCGTATGAAGAAGGTATAGCCGAGTGCACCTGAGAATAAGATATTAATAGTGTCAAAGAGGATCGACTGGCCGCTTCGATATAGACTATCCGGTACCAGCAAGGCCTTGTGAGGTATCTTGACCGGAACATATATCACCGCTCATTCCAGGTCGGGGACTTGGCCCTTCGAAGAGTCCAGTCGGCAGTGGGACCCACAAGCTCTCAGCCTCATGGGAGGGACCCTTCATCATCGCCGAAGTCACACGCCCAAGGTCCTACCTCCTGATGCACGAAGAGGGCCAAAAGCTGGTGAACTCCTGGAATATCGATCATCTTAGATGATTTTATCCATAGGTGAGATAAGTCTCTGACATTATTTATCAATAAAGATACGTGCCTTTTCTGGATATCATAATCTACAGAGATCGCCGAATGCCTTTGCTCTAGCCATGTGGTCATGACCCGCTCTGACTCAGCTACTGCGAAGATGAACGAACGCCACAGTTCTAGCTGTGAGGCCATGACCTACTCTGGCCCAGCTATTACATGATTTTCTAATGCCTTCTCTCTAGCCGTGTTGTCATGACCTTCTCTGACTCTACAATTGTGATGATGAATGAATGCCATCATTCTAGCTGTGAGGCCATGACCCGCTTTGGCCCAACTATTACGTGATCACCGAATGCCTTCGTTCTATCCATGTGGTCATGACCCGCTCTGACTTGGCTATTACGAAGATGAACAAATGCCACCGTTCTAGCTGCGTGGCCATGACCTGCTCTGGCCCAGCTATTACGTGATCACCGAATGCCTTCGCTCTAGCTATGTGGTCATGACCCGTTCTGACTCGGTTATTGCGAAGATGAAAGAACGCCACCATAATAGCTTTGAGGCCATGACCCGCTCTGGCCTGGCTATTACGTGATCGCCAAATGACTTTGCTCTAGCCATGTGGTGATGACTCGCTCTGACTCGACTATTGCAAAGATGAACGAATCATCAGGAGGGTTTTCACCCATCTCACTGTATTTCGTCCATATATAGTAGTTCTTCACAAAACCATTTTTCAATAAGTGAAATCGTATGGTTTCACGATTTGAACACGGTCGCTTCGTTCTTACAAATATGCCACCACATCTCCGTCGTTGGATTAGTGCATTTAGGACCTGTGCTCCATGTAAAACATATTATTTTAAAAAATATTAATAAAATCATTATTGTTAATTTTAGTAATTTACAAATTGAAAATATATTGATTTATCTATCATAACAACATTAATTAATAATGCTTTAATTCAAACTATGTATTAAGTAGAAAAAATTATTAAATAAATTAACTACATTGGTTTCTCTCTCCAAACAACATAACTCTAGATCTATAATTATAAATCAAATTAAAAAAGAGATTAAAACGACGTAAAAATGTATACAAGTGATGAATAATTGTGAGGAGGGTCATATTTCTTCATTTGGGAGAAAGAAACACTATAAATGGAAGAATATTTGAAAATTTCTATTCACAAATCCTAAATTAGTAAAACTCTAATAACTCATTATATACATGATTAAATAGAAAATAAATGTGATATTCGGTGTGGATTTACCTCCTAGAAAGAAATCCTTCAAAAGAAACGAAAACAAAGCCTCCCCCTCCTTTTCTAGATTTTTGTCGCCATTGTACGGACCAAAATGTGAACTCCGGTAGCCTCGGGCTCGGCGAGGAAGAAGTTGTGTATTTATAGTCAGAATAGTAGTGACGGTCACAAATGATGTCATCAAATCATTAGTTTTCTGTCTGCCACTACTAGTGACTATAGTAGTGACGGTCGGTGCTGACGTCATCACCGACCACCAATAGTAGTGGTGGTCACTGGCGCAGCAGCGCCTAGAACCACTGTAGTGGCAGGCGTCTAAAAGTCTGCCACTACAGTGTTTTTTCCCAACACCACTATAGTGGCGGTTTGTAGTAGTATTGACCCAGATGGCCGGCCCAGCCGACGGCCCTATCACAACGCATCATCGCGATGGCCACGTCTCACCGTGTTGGCCTTGGCCCTCCATGCCACCGCGTCTTGCTTGATCTCGACGTGCCACGACACCGGCCCCAGCCGACGAGCCCTGGTCATTTGGCTACTGGCCTCACCAGAGTGCCACCCAATCCATCGTCCCGATCCCATTATGTCACCGCCTCTTGCCGCATCCCGATACACCACCACACCAGCACCTCCATCTCAGGCCATAGCACTGGCTCTGCCCCACTTACCTTACCCTCACCAGTGCCCCAACCTGCCTCGTTGCCATCACTTTCCAGCCACTGTTCCCCAAGTGAGAAAATTTGTTATTTGCCACTCCTAACAATGTGCTTCACAAAATTGCCACTTTCATCGTGCACTTCGCAAAAATATCACTATCAAAATTGGATCTTTGATTTCTCTACCATTCCTTCTATTTTTAAATTTCAGAATTTTTTTGGGTAGGGGAATAGACAACTTTTCCCCTAGCTCGTGGTCTCCGGTAAGAGGCTCGTGGTCCCTTGGGGGTGGGTGACTACGACGGCCCCTGATGACAATGGGCAGCATATTGGGGCGTGTGGCCTGTCTGCTAGAGCGTGCGCCCCACGACGGTAGTGGTTAGTGGCTGCGACGCCCCTTGGTGGCGGCAGGTGGTGGAGGGGGCGCACTATGGGAGGGTGTTACAAAGGGGGCGAGCAGTGAAGGACGGCGCGTAACACCTTGAAGTTTGAATAAAATAAAATAAAATGTGCTAAAGAAAATAAATTTCAAGAAATTTTTTCTTGAATAAATAAGTGTTTGAAAGAATGTGTAAGAACTAAAAATCATGTGTAGAAAATGCAAAAAGAGAGAGTTGGAAAATTTCTCTCATAATTTTTCCATGTCTCAAAAAACCTTTAATATTGTTCTTATAATTTCCTTTGAATTTTATAACTAGATTAGTGAATTAAAACAACAGAACACAATACATCCCTTTCTCTTTTTTCGAACCAGCCCATTTGCCCTTTTCATTTTTTTTCTCTGACTGACAGCAGGGGCCCAGCTGTTAGGATCTTCTTCAACCTCCAGCATTTTCTGTTTCTTGCATGCTACAGTAACCCGCCCCAAATAAAAATCCCCAATCAATGCATTTTGTTGGGATTCCTCACCACTATTCATGCAATCACCTTCATGTCTTCCGCCGTAGCATTTCCCCCATCTTTTCCCAGCTGTTTATCTCCCCATTTTGCCGGATTAATTTCTCTTTGCCCTCACATTGCTATTGTAAAAAACCGATGGGATTAATCGCTTGAGTGTGTGCGTCATCTCGTTTCACCTTCATTGTAGCTATATAACTATAGGCAAAGCTTGTCTTCTTCCTCTTTATTGCACCCTTGATTTCCAAGGGAAACCACCGCCACCACTCATATCGCCGCCATTGTTCGGAGCACCCTTCGGCTTCCTCGTCGACATCATCATCCGTTCTTCCCCAAGCTACAATTTTGGTACCAATCCAATCCCCTCATCACTGTGTTTCCATTTTTGCATTCCGTAGTCACTAGCTAGCCTCGCCTCCGCATAACACCACTCGCCAGAGTTCTCTGCTGCTGCTAAGAGAAAAAGTAGAACATGTTTGCTGCAGCTTGCTATTCTGTTCAAGAAAAAATTGTCGAGAAACAACCCTAGGTCCAGCCTAAATCTTCCAAAGCTCAAACCTTTTGAGTCCTAGCTATGTTTTCACCCATTCAAATTGCAAGATTCTTCTAGTGACATAATCTTCTTAAAACATTAACTCAATTGTACTGTTTATGTACTGTTTTTGTGCTGTTTTAATTGGTTTTCCTCATTCTGCGTGTATGTTTAGACTTCGACGTCGCCGAAGACTTTGAAGTTTATTCGGAAGATCCTGCACTATTTGTTCAAGTGCAAGGCATGTCGCGAATTTTGTTTTGATCATATTTAACCTATGTTTTGAAAAGTATTTTGTAATATGATATATATATATATATATAAATATATATGCATGGTCAAGAATAATTTTATGGTTATTTAGTCTACATCCCATTCCCTTGTACATGATTATAGCATTTGAATCATTGAGCCAGAACACCTTGATGAACCCCTTATATAAATAATTATTAGTAAGATTTTCATATTTTAGCTATGCTTAGCCTCACTGGAAGAACAAAACTTATATAATATGTACAAATCTTGTTGGTTTAAACAAGTGTCTTTTATTAAAATGAGCTAAAATATGGGTGGGCTCTGGATACTATGTTCGTGTTGAGGAAGGATGTACCGAGGGTATGTATGGATTTATCCACATGATCGGTCATGAAAGCCATTTCGTGCAACCACAAGCGTAATGGTAAGACCTAGTCTATACTATGATTCATTGTAGTGTAGAGCACCATTGAGAGGTAGGCGAATGCCAGTGTTTGTTCTTCCGAAAGGTGTTTGTGGGGGCGTTGTGGGAACTGCCTAACCATGGTGAGTGTCTCTAGGCATAACCTCAAATATGATCCTCGTCCTACTAGGCACTAATGGGGGTTGATCGGTGTCAGCGAAACCTAGTGCGGTTGTCTATATACTGTGGTGGGTTGTAGGAAGGGCATTGGCACGAGCTTGGGTTGGGATACCGTGGTGGTATTTCGACATTCACCGAGACTGTGCCATGCGGGTATAGTATACACCTCTGATGATCAAAGTTAAAAATCTATTCGAATAGCCATGTCCTCAGTTATGGGCAAGCCTAATGACGTTCCTTGCAAATTAGTTGAAAACTAAAACTTGTGAATCATGATGAACCTGGTTAATTGTAGTGTCTTTATGAATACTTGTCAGAAGGTGGTGTCTCTACTCATATTAAATGAATTTGGTTACTTTCATACTTAGAAATAAACTTATAGAAATTTTGATTAATAAATAAAATTAGCATTTTCGCAAAGATGAACCCCATGCCCTTCCTTGGTACTCTTTTGCATTATGTGCTTTTGTCCTCGTGACTTGTTGAGTACCAATGTACTCAATGTTGGTTTATCCCCCTGCAGAGGAAGAGTTTCTTGATGATGATCATGAAGGTTGAGTCTCTGCCTCGGCAAGTAAGTGGCTCCATGGTGTATTCTAGTTTTTAGCTGCTATGTGTGTGTTTTAAATAAAGATGTAATAATAATTCTATGTTTATGTAATGTCACATTGTAAGTCATTTGTTTTTGTGATAATTTATACTTCTATTCCCTGGGAAATACAATGAGTTCGAAGTTTACTAGACTTTGGGAGTTACAAAATGGTATCCAGATGGATAGTAGTGAAAGTGTGTGATAGAGGTGGAGGCTATGGATAGGGCACACACCAGTTTGTTCAAGGCCGCTAAGCGTCGAGAGTCCCTACAGCAGGATCGCATAACATCCCTAGCGGAGCATGTGGGGAACTTGGAGAGGGAGATCGCCACGATCAAGGGTCGCCAGGTGCCTCACCCTGGTCTGTTGATTCGCAAGATAGCCAGGAAGTCTGCTCGCCCTCCCCCTAATCATAGTTTGTTAAGGAGCGGGCCAGAGTAGCTTGAGACAAACATGAGGGTCATTCTAGCACCTTCACTAGGAGTAGGTCCTAACGGTACTGCCAACAGCAGTGGAGGAGGTGGCAGCGCAGATGATTCATCTAAGACTGAGCCAATGGAGGAGGAGAGATACCACAGTGGTTCCCGCAGCCGATCCCAACAGGAAGATATCTATTAGACTCATAGCACCCTTAGTTGGTCATGATCCGTGTTTATCTTGGCATGTTTCATGTATGATGTGTGGGGTATGCTTCATATGGTGTTGTACTATGAGCATACTAGGACCTTGCTGCCATAAATAAACCCACATCATGTAATAAGAACCAAAGTATGTTTTTCCTCGCCTTTAATTATCTTGTTCCTTTTCGGCTTTGTGTTCTTCAGATGAGTGAGAATCAGGCCAACAATCAGCCCGGCCAGGCCTTGGGCAGTAAAACCAGAATCCAATGTGAGGGCAACAATTCAGAAAACCCAACCACGAGTGATGCCCCAAGAAGCTGTAGGACCAAAAGTAGCGACCAGAGGGGGGGTGAATGGGCGCCTAAAAAATTCTTTCGAATCTATGGCCTGCTCCCAACACCCAAAGCACCGCAAGAGACTTAAACAGCAAAACAGATCATCAAAGCTAAAAAGTATCTAGCCTAGAAATGATTGGTGTCCTAGACAGAGAAACACCAATACAGTGCTAATAGGCAGATAAACAAAGTATTCAAAACATGGCAGATCAAACATATCAGCAAATGATCTAAGTGCACAAAGAACGAGATGAGAAGTTACTGTTCAAAATTTGTCTCATGTTCGATACTTGGCGAAGCCTGTATGGTGCGAAGCCTATAGATGACGAAGCCTGCTTCGCAGTGTCGAAGCCTGCTTCGGAGTTCAATGTCGAAGTCTGACGAAGTCTGTCGTAGATGTGCCGGAGGTTGATGTAGTCGAAACTTGTCCGGAGGTGTCGTGCAAAGTTGAAGATGTCGAAGGTTTGTGGAATCTAGCCTAGTTTGAGTGTGGCAGAATGCGAAGTATGCTTCGGTGCGAAGTATGAAAGTATCGAAGCTTGCTTTGAACAGTGTACTTCGAAGCTTAGACTCCGATCAGAAAGCTTCGAACTAAGTTCACAGTAAAGCAAACTTCGAAAGAGAAGTGAAACCAAACACACAGCAGCAAGACCAAAACGAAGCCTACAACGCTACCTTCGAAGCTAGCTAGATCGAAGTATGACTACCGAAGTAGTAAGCTTCGACCCACAGACTTGCTTTGAATCGAAGTCTCCTGATACTATCACAAGAGATCGAAGCCAAGACACATACTTCGAATGACAAACTACGAATCCACAAACTGAGATCCACGAAAATGACAACCGCAGAAAGACTTCTCAGAAAACACACTTCGAGCGAAGTCTACCAGAGAGACATGCTTCGAAGCTAACTTCGAAACCTGTCAAAGTATGCTTCGCAAGAGCTGCCGAAGTATGTCAAAACAAAACCAGAGCACACTTCGAAGCTAGGTTCACAATTCAAGTTCGGAGTTGAAAGTTCTAGCAAAGCCTTTGGAGAAGTCTGGTTGAAGCCTGCTTCACAGAGCTGAAGGACTTCGAAACAAAAAGGAGGCTTCGCTAGAAACAACAAGAGACAAGTAAGATACTATTTCCCCGATCAAAAAGCCATGTCAGGAAAAGCAAGGCTAGATAACTAGCACACTGTAGCTACAGGAAAATAGTACTACTTGCTACAATCCGCAAGAACTAGTACTCTCAGGCCTCAGCACAGAACCAACCAGAGAAGCCATTCGCTCAGGAATAAAAAACATTTACACGCAAAACGATGTAGACACAACCACACAAAAACACTGCGCATAGAACGTTAGAGAATAAAATCTTCCAGATTCGTGAAGAACGAGATGAACTCACGATGAACAGGAGAAAATTCCTGGCGGCGCACGCAGGGAAAGAGAGAGAGAGCAGGAACCAAAAGTGACCCAATCCTTGATTAAAAAGTGATTTCTTGAAAGGGTAACCTAACCCTAGGGATTGGGGCCCTATTTATAGGCTGCCCAATGGCTAGGAATATTCCACCAGCCCCTTAGTGTATTTTACAGATGCTGAAATAAAAGGAAAAGACTAAACTGCCCTTAGGAAATTTTTACAGACTCGACTGACTGACTGTGGGCCTAGGGACAAAATAGTAAACTCCTATTTACAGATGACTTATCCGGAAGCTAAGCTTTCATAGCGACTACGGCTTCTCTTCTGGACAATCCGATACAAGATCAGCGGTCGTCAGTTTTGCGCCGAAACTGACAAAGCCTCCACTGACTTTGCACCAGGTACCCGGATTGGGCCGGCCCGATTCCGCAGCTCTCTCAGCCCGGCAATCACTCGCCGCCCGTGTACCTGAGTCAATCATGGTCAACAGCCTAGTTGATCCTCTGCTTCTCCTAGCCCATGTACCCGGATTGGGCCAGCCCGGCTTCGCGGCCCCTCTGCCCGACAGTCGCTTGCTGCCCGTGTACCTGTGTCACACGTGGCCCAGACGCAGCAGGTCTTCTCCTCTCTTCAATCCTCTTTGACTACCGTTGACAATGACTCATCACATCTGGAGCCATGAGGCCCACGCTCTTCAGCATGGCTCCTCAGAAGCAATGTTCCAAATTGGGGAGCTACTAGTTTAAGGCAGCAAGTGATACGACTACCACCCCATGGTCACAACACCCTAGCTGAAGTTATGGCCAACCAAAACAAACTCATCACTGCTTTTATGGCTCAAATGCATCAACAACAAGTCCAAATGAAACAACAACGTGTTCAACTCCAACAACAACAAGCTCAACTGCTCCATCATCAAGTTGCAGCTCAATCCATAGGACAAGCTCAAGCTTCCAAGCTATCCGAGTTTCTTCACATTCGACGTCCTTATTTCTCTAGCACAACCAATCTAGTTGAGGCAAATGATTCGCTTTGGGTTATTGTGAAGAAGTTGGACCTTCTCCAATGTCGTGATGCAGAGAGGGTGGCCTTTGAAACCAATCAACTTCATGGACCTGCATTTGAATGGTGGGATAATTATAAGGAGTCACAACCTTTAGGGCATATCATCACTTGGGCACAATTATGTGCTGCATTCAGAAGCTCTCATGTGCCAGCTGGAGTGGTGGCACTCAAGAAAAGGGAGTTTCGCGAACTCATACAAGGTAACCGTATAGTCATGGAATATTTACATGAATTCAATCGCTTAGCTCGATTTGCACTAGAAGATATGGGAGATGATGAGAAGCAAGAGAAGTTTCTGGATGGACTCAATAATGAATTATAAGTTCAAATCTTGTTTGGGAGCTATCGAAATTTCCAAAACCTTGTTGATAAAGCTATTCGCCAAGTTAACAAGCATAACAGAATGGAGCAAAAGAAGAAGCGCATGATCACCTTCCGGTTTCAGCAAGGAGCACAACAAGGAAACAGCCAGAGGCCGCGAACCATGTCACCCACATCAACACATCATTCATCTACTCTGCGTTCTTTAAGGTCGTCATTCTTCAATGGAGGCTCTAGTTCTATGGCACCTAATCCTACACAAGGCCCATCTCAAGCACCATCACCGAAGGCCCCTATTCTAAAAGATAGTCAAGGTAAGCCAGTGGTGTGCTATAACTGTCAATAGGTTGGACATTTCTCCAACAAGTGTCCACATCCAAAGCATTAGAAGGGAGCTACATCTAACCAGCCTATCCATGCCAAGGTCAATCACATCTCCACTAAGGAAGGCTAGGCAACACCAAAAGTTGTGTTGGGTATGTTTCTTGTCAATTTTGCTCCAGCCATTGTTTTGTTCAAGACTGGTGCCACCCATTCTTTTATTTATGAGAATTTTGTGGTGACACATGGGTTAAGGGTAGAAAACTTAAGTCAGCCCATGATGATTTCTACACCATGATCTCAACAGCCAGCTAGACTATATAGTCTAGAAGTTTAACTTGAAATTCAAGGAATCCCCTTCCTAGAAAGCTTGATCCTTCTTGAATGTTAAAACCTTGATGTATCATGCCTCTTGCATCATGCCTCCTAAGCGGAGCGCACCTCGCAATCCCACTCGGAGGTCCTCTCGGATCTCCGGAGAGATACCCTTCGACACAGTCGAAGTCGGAGGGTCTTCGACTATCCCTCCACCTCAAACTCCGCAAGGGGCTTCTATCCCTCGAGGATACGAAACCTCTCCACCAACCCCTTCCACACTCCGACCGCCCGGAGCCACTCTGCCACCCTCCATTCCGATTCGAACTGATCATACCAGCTCTCAAGACCCGGAAGGTCCTTCCGGAGGAGATGAAGATAGCCTTGGAGACATGGCCACTCAAATGGCCAATCTTCAAGCCGAAGTAGCAAGGTGGCGGCAAGAGGCTGCGAACAGGCTTCGTCCTCAAGCCACCCCAGCTATCCCCGAAGTGCACGAAGACGACGATCTTGATTATCCCGAAGCCCCGGAGAACGCCTCTTACGACAATGAATCTCCGTTGCATCCCGAGCTTCAGAAGGTTCGCTTCGATCCGAGGTTCAAAGCTTCGAAGCTTTGCAAGTATGCCGGAGACGAAGATCCCAGTGAGTTTGCGCGTTCTTATGCCCTAGCAATCGAGGCTAGTGGCGGAGACAGAAAACTATGGCGAAGTGCTTCCCGTTAGCCCTTCAAGGAGTGGCGTTGAGATGGTTCTGGTCTTTAAAACCAGGATCAATCACTTCATGGTCACAGTTGAAGAAGAAGTTCATAAGTAACTTTCAGGGCACCTTCGTGCCCCCCATGTCGACAGGAAGCCTTTTCCAAGTGAAACAGCTCCCCGGAGAAACATTGAGGCAGTACTTCAAGCGCTTCGCTCACACGAAGTCGCAAATTCGGGGGCTGTCCACATCCTCGGTGGTTGATGCGGCTCGAGAAGGCGTCAGTCATAAAGGCCTTCTGGATAAACTGCATCGGAAGAGCATCACCACAGTATCACAGCTGATGTCGTACTTCGAGGAGTACTCGAAGTCGGAAGAAGGTTGGCTTCGGAGGACTACTGCTACTTCGACAGTGTTGACAGAAGTTAAAGCAGAGGTGAAGACTTCGGCTCAGCCGCAAGAACCAGTCTCCGAAGTGCAACATGATAGAAGAAGAGGGCAAAAGCACCCTCGCTCTGAAGTCTTAAACATTGCACCCCCGTAAAAGTTTGCACCAAGAGCTCCACAGTCTGCGGGGAACAAGTCCAGCGGCTGGAGGCCGCCAGGGAAAACGGCTGGCAAGGGCCAGACCCTTTTTTGCTGTATTCATGGAGAGAATCGAAGCCATGCAACTGACACCTGCAAGGCTATTCTTACCCTTCGGGGAGAATACTTGGAGAGAACTTCGGGTCGAGGTAGTACCGACCGAAGTCCAGCAGCAGCAGTGCGCTCGGAGCCGGTCCAGGCTGTGGCGCGGATAGAAAATTTTGATGCTGCAAGGCATCCTCCGGTGGCCAATGTTATGCCACCTCCGAAGCAAGAAGAAGGGCAAGATAGAGGGAAGAGAGTAGTTCTCCCTATCTCCGGAGGAGGTACCCTCGGAAGCATGTCCAAGAGACAGCGAAGAGAGTACGTTCGAGAAGTAGGCCACATTGGGACTTCGTCATCTGCAGCTGCAATGCCGGAGTGGTCTCATGTTCCAATATCTTTCTCTGCGGAGGATGCAGCTGGTATCAAGTTCCCGCATGCAGATCCATTGGTTATTACTGCTGATATTGCAGGGACAGAAGTCCGAAGGGTGCTAATTGACGGAGGTAGCTCGGCAGATATCATATTTGTACAAGCCTTCGATCAGTTATGCATTTCCCGGAAGCATCTCCTCCCAGCGGCTCGTCCTTTGCAAGGCTTTGCAGGACCTCCGCTTGATGCACTCGGCCAGATAGGCCTGGAAGTAACCTTCGGAGAAGGTTTACTAGCCCGAACTGAAGAAGTTATCTTCGATGTGGTAGATGCCCCGTATGCTTATAATGTCATCTTCGGACGAGGCATGTTGAATCAGTTCGGAGCTGTGGCGCATCACAACTACTTGTGCATGAAGATGCCCACACAATCAGGAGTTCTGACAATCTTCGGAGATCAAGCCATGGCTCGGAGGGCAGAATATGGTCACGGTCCTCCTCTTGATCCGAGGCAGGTAAACAGTGTCCAAGATAATGGAGAAATTTTTTCAGCCTCTTCCGAAGCTTCGAAAAAGTCATTTCCAAGACCAAGTCCTGAAGGAGAGATTGCAACGAAGGCCATTGTCAAAAATGGTAAAGAATACACCTTTCAGTTTGGTAAAGATTTACCTCCCGAAGTTGCAACTTCCTTGGAAAAGGTCGTAGAAGAAAATTTGGATGTCTTCGCTTGGTCTGACGAAGACATCACCGGAGTCGATCGGGATATTATTGAGCACAGCTTGCTTGTAAACCCGAAGGCCCGGCCTGTTCGACAAGCACTCCGGAAGATGTCCGCAGAGAGAGCTGCTCTAGCTAAGGACGAAGTTGAAAAACTGTTGAAGGCTGGGATTATCAGGGAAGTGGCCCATACAGAATGGTTAGCCAACCCAGTCTTCGTCAGGAAGAAGTCCTCCGGAAAGTGGCGCATGTGCATTGATTTCACATCTTTGAATAAAGCGTGCCCACGTGACCCCTACCCCATGCCCCGAATTGATCAACTAGTTGACTCCACTGCAGGTTCGGAGTTACTAAGCTTCCTCGACGCGTATTCCGGTTATCATCAAATATGGTTGAAGCGCGAAGATGAAATCAAGACGAGCTTTGTAACTCCTTCAGGAGTCTTCTGCTATGTAAGAATGCCCTTCGGCCTAAGAAATGCCGGGGCTACTTTTTCAAGATTAGTTGCTAAGGCTCTAGGTCATCAACTAGGTCGCAATGTGGAGGCCTATATGGATGATATTGTAATAAAGAGTGCTTTAAAGCACCAACATAGCCTAGACTTAGCAGAAACATTCAATAGCCTTCGGGCATGTGGGATCCGCCTTAACCCCGAAAAATGTATATTCGGAGCTAAGGCTGGAAAGTTGTTAGGTTACTTAGTTTCAAGCAGGGGAATTGAAGCTAGCCCTACTCAAATAACTGCGCTGCAGAAGATGGCTCCTCCGGAGAATTTAAAACAAGTGCAAAAGCTGACTGGACGTCTGGCTGCACTTAGCAGGTTTTTATCAAGGTCTGCGGAGAGGAGTTTGCCAATCTTTAAAGCTTTGAAAGGGTCCGAAGATTTTGCATTGACACCGGAGTGTCAGACAAGCTTCGAAGATATTAAAGATTATCTCAGCAATCTTGCTGCACTTACGGTGCCTATTGCGGACGAAACCCTACTTCTGTATCTTGCAGCCACAGGCTCAGCTGTCAGCGCAGTCCTTGTCAGAGAAGCTGATATCAATGGGAAGTTGGTCCAAAATCCTGTCTATTTTGTATCCGAAGCATTGTCAGGAGTAAAGACAAGATACTCCGAACTTGAAAAGTTCGTTTATGCTCTGATAATGGCTTCGAGGAAGCTAAGACATTATTTTTTGGCTCACAATGTAATTGTACCAACTTCGTATCCTTTAGGAGATATGCTCCGAAGCAAAGATTCCACTGGAAGAATTGGAAAGTGGGCAGTAGAATTAGCACCCTTCGGCATATCTTTCCTGGCAAGGACAGCTATTAAATCTCAAGTCCTAGCAGACTTCGTAGCAGAGTGGACTCCACCTGCGAAGTTGACTCCGGAAAAATCAGATGACGGAGTTTGGACTATTTACTCCGATGGGGCTTTCCAAGCATCCGGAGCAGGCATTGGGGCAGTATTGATTTCACCGTCAGGGCAAAGAGCAATGTACTCCGCAAGACTCAACTTTAAGTCTACCAATAATATAGCGGAGTACGAAGGAATATTATTGGGACTCCGGAAAGCACGTGCTCTAGGGGCTACAAGAATAATTATAAAAACAGATTCTCAGATAGTAGCAGGGCACGTAGACAAAAGTTTTCAAGTTCGACATCCACAGCTTGCAAAATACGTGGAAGAAATTCGCAAGATCGAAGCACATTTCAAGGGTATTTCCATTCGGAGTATACCAAGAGCTGAAAACGTGCAAGCGGACATTTTAGCGAAGGCTGCTATCGGAGCTGTAGATGTGCCTGACAAAGCTTTCTATGAGGAGCTCAATATACCTTCGGTGCCACAAGTTGTTTCTGCAGAGATTCTCTGCATTCCTAGTGCAGATTGGAAAGATTCAATCATAGAACTCTTGCAAGGAGGAACAAATTTGCCCGAAGAGCCCCAATTGTCAAGATTAAAGCTCAGAGCAAGAAACTATCAGTTAATCAACGGTATATTATACAAAGCCGGAGTATGTTCCCCTCTACTCCGATGTATATCTCAAGCCGAAGGCCAAGAAATTCTTCGAGAAATTCACGAAGGCCTTTGTGGAAGTCATTTAGCCCCTAGAGCTCTGGCAGGAAAAACACTTCGCCAGGGGCTTTATTGGCCCACAATAACAGCTGATGCGGAGAGCTTGGTCCGCACTTGTCAAGGATGCCAGTGGATGGGTCGACGGAGTCATCGCCCACCAACAGCTCTTCAAGTCATTGCTCCGGTATGGCCTATGGCCAGATGGGGTATGGATCTAATTGGTCCCTTTCCGTTAGCAAAGGGAAATCTAAAGTTCGCAGTGGTAGCTATCGAATATTTTTCTAAGTGGGTCGAAGCAGAGCCCTTAACAGCTATCACTTCGAATAATGTACAGAAATTCTTCTGGAAGAACATTATTTGCCGGTTCGGAGTGCCTAGATATCTCATAGTTGACAATGGAACACAGTTCGACGCAGAACCCTTCAGGAAGTTTTGCGAAGATCTAGGTATTCAACTATGTTTTGCTGCAGTGAGACATCCTCAGTCGAATGGAGCCGTTGAGCGAGCCAATGGAAATATCTTATCAGGGCTAAATCGAAGAATAGTAGGGTTGTCAAAGGGACTGTGGACCGAAGAGCTTCCAAAGATTTTATGGTCCATTCGGACTACGCAAACAATGTCCACAGGTTTTACTCCGTTCAGACTACTATTCGGAGATGAAGCTATGACTCCGACAGAGCTCAAAGGGGGGTCGTTTCGCAGCACCGAACCGGACATCGAAGAAGAAAGACAAGATTCGTTAGATTTGTCAGAAGAAACAAGACTTCGGGCTGTAGCTAATTTATCAAAGTATCATCAGCAGACGAAGACTTGGTATGACCCGAAGGTTAAGCTCAGCGAGTTAAGGCCGGGTCATCTTGTTCTACGAAGCATTATAGCACCAAGGAAGTTAGGCAATAAATGGGAAGGTCCATATCTAATCGTCCTCTCAGGGCGCCCTGGTTCATTTAAATTAGCTAATTTAGAAGGTGAAGAGTTAGCACATACTTGGCATGCGGAGCACCTAAAGCGATACTTCGCATAAGGGCTCCTTGTAATTCGCTTGTAATCACCTCTAAATTAATAAAGCATACACCCTGATAGTTGCCTTCCCCTTGACACTCCTAGTTTCCCGAGCGGACGCGCTGGGACAGAAGTCGATCGAGAGGGAAGTGTCATTAAGCTGGGTTGTATTTCCGGACATCGTACCTATAAAGTCGAAGCCTCCGGTGTGGTGGCTGAAATCCATCCGGAGCCCAAGCTGATACCTTGTAGGCATCCGTAAAAGAGCCAATACCACATTCTACGGAGTCCAAGCTTCGGCTGGTAGACTTCCGTAAAAAGAGCCGAAGGTGGCCAAAATCTGCGGAGTCCAAGCTGCAGCTTGCAGACATCCGTAAAAAGAGCCGAAGGTGGCCAAATTCTGCGAAGTCCAAGCTCCGGCTGGTAGACTTCTGCAAAAAAGAGCCCAAGTTGGCCAAATTCTGCGAAGTCCAAGCTCCGGCTGGTAGACTTCTGCAAAAATAGCCGAAGGTGGCTACAATTTCTGCGAAATCCAAGCTCCGGCTGGTAGATTTCTGCAAAAAACAGCCGAAGGTGGCTAAAGCAAAACAACATTTAAGCCATGAGCTTCGAAGGTGGCTAAAGTGTCCTGGAAGTTATCTCAATTGATTTCTTTCATGAAATAAACAAAGGTACCAAGCTACCATTCTTTTGACTACAAAGGTCGAAGACATTTTATAAGATTTCAAAACATCTTTAAATGACAGAGGGGCTCCGAACCCCCAAAAAAATTGTACTCCGAAGTTTTTTCTTTGCGCATAACCATCTTTGAATGCAGTTCGAAGTTGCTTATACCCAAAGAGGGGCTAGTAATATGGAGACAATTTTAAATCGGCATTCATTATTGAAATAAATGTGTTTACAGATTACATTATGAAAAATTAGTATCTATACCAAGAAGGAATCGGAGACCTCTTCGGTCCCGAGAGCTAGGGGTGGAACGACTAGTTCCAACATCAGAAGTTCTAAGAACTTTGCGTTTAACTCTCTTCCTCCCCTTCGAAGCTCTAAAATCCTTCTGTTCTTGTTGAAGCTCGGCCCAAGTTCGAAGCCGCTCGGGGCTTCTCTCCCAGCTTCTAAGATCTTCAGATCTTTTATTTTGGGCTTCACCTTTGTCTTCGGACCAATTAGTGTCTTCAGAAGACGAGGTGTTTGCGTCGATCTCTTTATCTTCCTCTTTAATATAAGACAATACGTCTTTGATTACTTCGGGCGCAATAACGCCGGAGTCATCTCGAGGGATAAGGAATCGAGGACGTTTATAACTCTTGAGAAGTTCGAAGGTGTTCCACAGTGAGCGAAGTTCGCTGTTAAGCTCTAACACTTCGATATCTTCCATAAGAGGCAAAGCCTAAAAATATGACAAACAAGATTTTCATTGATAAATATTTACAAGCATCAGCTTTACATAATCAAAAAATCCTAAATAATCCTAAACATGCGGGTTCGGAGGAGGCTGACTGCTCGAAGCTTGACTCCGAACTTGCTTTTGGCGTTGGCCTTCATCAATCCAAGCCTTGATCGCAGATCGACCTTCGGCTCTCCACGAAGTCTGGAAGGCTCGCCAAGCAGTAGCTACGCCTTCGGAAGGAGTCAAAAGTCTCGCGTCGTCGAAGATGATGGAACCCTCTGCGCTCGGAGTGATTGTTCGGCCCAAATCCTCGTAGTAGCGAAGTATTCCAAGGGCAGACACTTGTCCGGAGAGTTCTCCATAACGTATGCCTGCCGTCTTCATTTGCTTCGCTGCTCCTTGGATCCTTTTTAGCCGGCGCAGCAGAGTTACATTGTCATCCGAAGGTAGTGATCCAGTAGTACCGAAGTACTCCAAGACACCTAGCATCTGTTCGATGACCTCCGAAGCCACCTTCTCAGACTTGAGTTTTTCTGCATTAAGTGCGTCCTTGACCGAAGTCGTTTCTGCTAAAACTCCGGAGATTTTAGCATTCTCCGTAGTCAAAGCATTCTTCTGAGTCCGGAGTTGGCCAGCTTCTTCTTGTAGCCTTACAAGTTCAGTCCCTTTGGCAGCATCCTCCGTCCACAGTCTTTCAATCTCTGCCCGAAGCACAATTCTTTCTGCTTCGAGCTCCTTCTTAGCAGCCTCCAAGCTTTGCCTAGCCCTTCGCTCTGCTAGTATTACATTGTCCATTTGAGCTACTCGACCTTCGGAGAAGTTAAAATTTCTTTGAAGAGTTTCGTTCTCTTCCCGAAGTTGAGCAATTTCATTTTCGCTCGATAAAGCTGCAGCGCGGGCTAAGACTGCTTGCTAAGAAAAAAGAAAAACTGGAATAAGAAATTATTCATATATAATTCATTATTTGGTTCGAAGATGCTTTATACCTGATAAGCTGCTCTTTCCACAGCAATATTAAGCTCCGAACCCTTCGCTCTGCTTAAAAGGGCTACCAGCTCTGTTTCCCCGACTTTGCGACTGGCTTCACCCAAAGGTTTAACCAAAGTCCCAAGTCCGGTTTTCTCCTCCAAAAATGGAGTTATGAGAGGAAGCAGTGCTAAAGCCTTCTGATCAGCTCTGCTTAGCGAGGGTCCGGAGGGTTCTTCCGAGGCCCTTGGAACTTCTGAAGATGGCCCCCCCTCAGTTGATTCGCTTTCATCTGTTGACTCAGATGAAGTCGATCCTTGAGCTGGGAGAGGCTCTATGTGTCTTTTTCCTCTTCCAGGCCCCGGTAGAGCAACCCCCGGTTGTGGCTCCGAAGTTGTCGAAGGTCTTTGAATTGTATCTTCGAGGGATACTTCGACAACAGGAGGTTCTGGAAAAACAAAAATATTACACATTGTATAATTTTGCAAAAATTGATAAGAATTAAGCAAAATTTACCTTCGACATTCTCTGGAATATCGAGCACCGGACTGATCGGAGGATCAAAAGTGTAGTCCTCATCCGAATCAGCCGCTAAATCTTGGACTGCAGGAGCATCGTCCTGAAGAGTCCTCGTTACTTCTTCGAGAATCGAAGCCATAGTGACTTCGACTCCACCTTCATCCACAGGAACTCCAGCCTGAGTTGTATCTTCTTGAACTACCGAAGTCATTGGTTGATCAGCATTATCTCCAGACTCAGGTACGCTCGCAGGCACTTCGGCCTCATCTACACCCATAGGGGCTTCGAGTTGTTCTTCCTGGGTATCCGGAGCTCTTACTTCTTCGATGTTGGCTTGAGGCTCCGGAATACCTGCAGTATCTTCAATGTGAATACTTTGTTGAGTTGCATCTTCATCAATTAATTTTACTAATAAAATACCTTCGTCCTCTTTAGAACCAGAAAGTGAGGTTCTTGAGCTTGAAGGAGCAGGATCCAAAGGTGCGAGATTCTTAGGTTTTCGAGCCACCTTCTTCACCGGAGTCTTTGCTGAACCTGAAGCTCCGGCTTCAGCTACTCTTTTCTTGGGGCCTTTCTCCTGAGGCACCCAATCCATCAGAGGGGGTGGAGTCAACTCCAGCATTCCCCATACTCTGTTAAAACGCTCCCAACTTCCGACTAATTTGATTCGCCATTCTTTTTCTGACGGAGTTGGAGCACCCAAAATCTTCTCCGAAGCCCTTACAATTTGCTCTGAAGTAATAGGGGCTGAAGAAGCTAAAAAATAATTCAAGTTAATCTTTCTTCGAAGTAAATATGTACTATGCATGTTGGTTTCGAAGTTACCTGCAGGGCTCGAAGTATAGCTTATTTTGCGAAGACCGCCTTCCGAGTCATCCTCGAAGGCGATAGGCCAGTTGGCCATCAACGGAGGAATTTGAAGTCCGAGGAACTCTTCGGCTAAGTCCCGCATGCTCAACCTTCTGCTGATTTTCTGAAGCAAGTTGAGGCGAGCCTCGAGTTGGCCTTCGTCGGGTTGCACTAAGGCTTCCTTCCGGAACTGGATTTCCTTGAGGGGACCGGCCAGAGGACTACTCACTCCAACTTCAGCATAAAACCACCTCAGAACCCAATCGGTGTACCATCTAGCATTGATGGCCTTAGCAGGGAATTGCAGGGCATATTCATCACGAAGCCTAAAATTGATGCTTCCGAAGGAAACCACCACCTTCTCACCTCCGGAGCCTACGAAGGTCTTTGGCTGACAAGTTGCTCTATGTAGCGCAGCGAAGATTTCAGCCCTCCCCTCACAACCTTCGGCTCTCAGTGCCCACTCGAAGATAGCTAATCTGGCTACAGCATTCGGAGACAGCTGGGGGAGGGTTACGTGAAACAAGTCAAGTACTTCGGCTAAGAAATCCACAGCTGGGAGGCCCAAGCCCGCTTCGAAAAAAGCTTCGAACACTACAACTTCTCCGGGTCTCGGTGATGGAATCGATTCTTTGCCCGGCTTCCGAATCATAACCCCATCACTAATCTTTCCCCCCGCTGTGATTGCCAAAGATTCTTTCTTGCAGGTAGACGGCCCCAACTCAAAAGATTGATCCAAGTACTTGGTTGAGGGTGGGCACAGACCTTGGTCGTCGGGGATTTGGGGATTTCTCCCCCCTGCCGCCATGGAAATCGTCGCCCGCATCGAGGGTGCCGCCGCCGATGTCGCCGCCGCTGCTGCTGCAGCTGCCTGCTGCCGAGCCAAGGCCGAAGGAGGCGCAGATCCCTTGGTCTTCACCATCGCGATTGCCGGATTGATCTGAGGGAATGGAAACTAGGGCTCAAGAACTCAAAGACTAGGGCTCAAGAACTTGAAGGGCTCAAAAGGCTTTTGACTAGGAAGAAGCGGTGAAAAGGTAATCGGGTAAGTTTTGGGGCTCTTTATTTATAGCCTAATCTTTCCGTTTGTTACCGTTTGGGTTCTGCCTTTTCGCATTCCCGCCTGTTATTCTCCTCCGAAAATAACGCTTCATATAGTTTCCGTTAGAAACAGAAACTAACGGCTATTTTTTCTAAGTCTGAAAAGACTTTCGAACTTCCTGAGTCAGTTCTAAGGTGGTTCGAAAGGTAATTACCTTATGACTGATTCGAAGTTCATATCTTCATGCATTTCGGAGATAAAATGAAAATCAATAACCCCTATGATTGGTTATCTTTTCTTGCCGTATACTGCTCTCCTAACGTTACAGGTCGAACGGAGAAGCGTATTCGAGGGGCTACTGTTGGGGGAAAATATCTCATCTTCGGGGTTATTGCTAAAGCAGCATGAAGACAGCCAACTAGTTCGAAGATTGTTCGAAGACCTTCTTCGAAGATGCTTAGAACTTGGTTCGAAGCCCGAAGACAGGCACTGGTTCGAAGTATGTCTTCGAACCAAAGCCCTTCAGGATCTTTTCTGCCAGCTAAGATGGAAGACTTATCTTCTATCCTATTAGATTAGTCTTTTACCATTTTAGCCCTATTAAGGAAACCGAATAGTTTCCTTAATGTCGGTTGTAATAGAGGGGTAAATAGGTCTTTTCCTTAATGTTTAGGCCTATAAATACCCCCCATTTCACCCTGTAATAGGGACCGATTACAAGTGAATCAATACACACTTTCGAACTATTCTAAGCTATTATCCTTTCGGAGGCTTAGAACAGTTTGCTTCGCAAACACTTCGTTTGTTAGTTTCTTTTCTACAGAAACCTGTTAGCGTAATCTTTTACGCCAACACTTCTTGAACAGCCGGAGTCCCCGCTTGCTCAAGATTCTCTTGAGACTCTGGCACGTTTGCAGTTTCGTCAATTCGTACAGCTCTTTGGGCTGCATCCTCGTCAATCAACCTCACGAGCAACCTACCTTCATCCTCCTGAGAATTGGAGATTGAAGCTCTTGGGCTTGAAGGTGCGGGAACTTTTGGCTTTCGAGCCACCTTTTTAACCGGAGTCTTGGCGGAGCTCGAAGTTCCAGCTTCGGCTTTCCTCTTCTTGGGCCCTTTCTCCGAAGGTACCCAATCCATCAGAGGGGGTGGAACAATTTCCAGCAGCCCCCATACTCTGTTGGATCGTTCCCAACTACCAAACAATTTGATTCTCCATTCTTTCTCGATCGGAGTTGGAACACCCAAAATCTTCTCCGAAGCCCGTACGATTTGCTCCGAAGTTATAGGGGCTAAAGAAGCTAAAAAACGAGTTAAGTTTGTTAATTCTTCGAATAAATATACATAGAGTATGTTGTTTTCGAAGTTACCTGCAGGACTCGAAGTTGAGGAAATTTTTCGAAGACCGCCTTCCGAATCTTCCTCGAAGATGATAGGCCAGTTGGCCATCAGGGGAGAAATTTGAAGCCTAGGAATTCTTCGGCTATGTCCCGCATGCTCAAACGACGACTGATTTTTTGAAGCAAGCTCAAGCGAGCTTCGAGTTAGCCTAGATCCAGGTGCACTAAGGCTTCCTTTCCGAAGTGGATTTCTCGTAGAGGTCCAGCTAGGCGGCTACTCGCCCCAACTTCGGCGTAAAACCATCTCAAGATCCAATCAGTATACCATCTAGCATTAATGGCCTTGGTACGAAACCGGAGAGCATATTCATCCCGTAGTCTGAAGTTGATACTTCCGAAGGCCACTACTATATTTTCACCTCCGGAGACTACGAAGGTCTTCGGTTGACATGATGCTCTGTGTAGTGCTGTGAAGATCTCCGCTCTTCCCTCACAACCTTCGGCTTGCAACGCCCATTCGAAGATGGCAAGACGTGCTACCGCATTCGGAGAGAGTTGGGGGAGAGTGACATGAAACAAGTCCAATACCTCCGCTAAAAAGTCGACTGCCAGAAGCCCCAACCCAGCTTCGAAGAAAGCTTCGAAAACAACCACTTCTCTGGGTCTCGGTGACGGAATGATTTCCTTCCCAGGTTTGCGAATCATAACCCCAGAACTGATCTTGCCCTCTACTGCGGCCGCAAGTGATTCTCTTCTGCAGGTTGAAGGCCCTAGCTGATAAGATTGATCCATATATTTTGTCGACGCTGGACAGAGGTCTTGATGGCCAACATTTTGGGGATTTTCCCTCGCCATCGCCATTGCTGCTGCTGCAGGTGTCAGAGCAGTCGCCGCCAATGTAGCGGCCGCCGCTGCCGCCGCAACTTGCTGCCGAGTCAAGGTTGAAGCCGTTCCAGGTCCCTTGAAGCTGGTTTTCGCCATTAGATCTCTTGGGTTGATTTGAAGGAAAAAGGGAGGCTAGGGTTCGAGAGTTGTTCTGTTTGCACGAAAGCGGTGGAAAGGTACAAGAAAGGGTCGGACCCTCTATTTATAGCTCAGACCCCAATTTTTTACCGTTTGCTTATGCTGTTTCGCATTCTTGACCGTTACTTTATTCCGGAATTAACGCATTATGTAACTTCCGTCAGAAGGAAAAAGCCAACGGCTATTTTTTCCAAGTATAAAAAGACTTTCGGATTTCCCAAGTTAATTCTAAAATACTTCGAATGCAATTCGTTTAGAAAATAATTTGAAGTTCGCATCTCTATACATTTCAGAGGTGTATTAAGTCTGCTAATCCCTGCACATGGATATGTTTCCTTGCGTATACTGCTTCCCTAACATCACAGATTTAACGGAGAAGCGTATTCAAGGGGCTACTGTTGGGGGAAAATATTCCATCTTCAAGATTATCGCAGCAACAAGATAAAGACTGGTGATTAAGATGAAGATGTCCGATATATAATTTCGGAGATGCATCCAGTCAAGTTCGAAGTATGATGACGGGCTCTAGTTCGGAGTACATCTTCGAACATGGACTCTTTCGGGAACCTCTTTGCCAGCTAAGAGGGAAGACTTATCTTCTTTCTAACTAGATTAGACTTTTACCTTTTTAGCCCTATTAAGAGTACCGAATAGTTTCCACTATGTCGGTTGTAATAGAGGGGTAAAAAGGTCTTTTCCTTAATGCTTGGGCCTATAAATACCCCCCGTTTTACCTTGTAATGAAGACCGAATACAAGTTATTCAATACACACTTTCGAACTATTCTAAGTTATTATCCTTTCGTAGGCTTGGAATAGTTTCCTTCACAAACACTTCGTTTGTTAGTTTCTAATCCTCAGAAACCTGTTAGCGTAATCTTTTACGCCAACACCATACTTCCTGTTGTTGAGCGTACTTCCCCCGAGATAATCGCCCAGCATCAGAACAACAACAAAGTTGTGAACATTTTGTTTTCTGGTTTAGGTCCCACTGAGTTTCAGCATGTGAGCCATCTCAGCACTACTAAAGAGATTCGGGCTACCCTCTAGGCACACCATGAGAGGACAGCCCAGGTCAAGGCTCGGCTCTATCAGACCTACCAGCGTGAATATGAAAATTTCACACAAAAGCCGAGTGAATCTGTGGAAGCCTTGTTTGCTTGTTTTCAATCGATAATCAACAAGCTTCAGGCCAACAAGGCCGATGGAGTTCAGCTGGTCTTAGATCATGAGCAGGCGCTCAAGGTTCTTCATACCTTGGACCCTAAGATCTGGGAGATCAAGGTATCCTCTATTATTGAGAGCACCTCTTATGATACCTTGACTATCGCAGAGCTTTTTAGTAAGCTCAAGGCCACAGAGGTTGATATTCAGTTGAGATCAAATCTCACTGGTTCTAGCTCAAAAACCCTGGCCCTTACGACAACTTATGTTGACTCCTCTTCTTTGAGCTGTGATGGGTTCTCCCTGATGTCTATCACTGAGGACCTGCTTGATTCGTTAGGAGATGATGATCTGTGTCTGTTTAACAACCGAGTGCATCGTGTCTATGATAAGCGAATGTTCAAAAGTCACGGCACAAAATCTGGTTGCTTTGAATGTGGTGATCTAGGTCACTTCATTGCCGACTGCCCCAAGCGGAACAGTCACAAGAAGGTACCTTCGGTGGCTCCTACGATTTCAGCAAGCACGATAGCTCCACTTTCACAAAGGGCACGCCCAAGACAAGGTTCTTTCGAAAGGCCCTAAAGGACTACCGGCGTGAGAAGAGGAAGCGAGACAAGGCCTTCTTCACCGAGATGGAGAGAAGCTACTCCAAGAGGTCATCGTCTTCTTCCTCTTCATCAAGCTCAAGTGATGTGGAGATCGTGATCAGAAAGGGGAAGGACAAGGATGATCCGGCGGGCCTCTACTTCATGGCCTTCGGGGACAAGCCGAAGAGTCACTCGCACCACAACCGAAGATCCTGCAAGAGCTTCTACTCAATGGCTCTTGGGGACAAGGAAGAGAAGGGCTCCCCCGACAACTCTTACGACAACGATGATGAAAAGGTATCCTCCTATGAACAAGAAGTTGTTGAATTACTAGAAGAGAACCATCAGGAGTTGAGGTATCAGGAGAAAATGCTTAGAGGGGCTAAGAAGAGGATAGATGACCTTGAGAGCGAGCTTGTCATGGCCAATGGCAGGATTGAGAGTCTATCTTCTTCCCCTTGCTTGGATGGTAGAAGTGAGTGCCCTAACTGCGAGGTGCTGTTGTGTGACCTAACGACTCTGAAGTCCAGGTACATAGAGAGGGTAGATGAGAGAGATGCTTTGGCCACTAAGCTTGAGAGCGCTCATCTAGAGTTGAAAGATGCTCATGCCACTATCATCGTTCCCTATGTTGACTGCCCATCTCATTTAGCTAGTTTAGTTGAGTTGAGAGCTAAAAGTGATGAGCAGTTGGGCAAGCAAGCCAGAGTTAGAGCCGAGCTGGAGTAGACTAAGCTAGAGCTTGAGACACTGTCAGTTCCACCCACTGTTTGTGAAAACTGCTTGTCTCTGAGATTGTAGCTGATCAAGCTAAAAGCTGAGAAGTCTGTTCAAGTTGATAGAGAGTGTGAGATCTGCTTCTCTCAAGTGGAGGTGATAGCTTCCTTGAAGGAAGAGCTAGCTGATGCTCAGAATGAGAAGTTTTACCTTCGTCAGATCCTTAGTTGGGTGAGTGCTAGAAAGCCATAGCTCGGCATGATTATCCAGCAGTTCAAAAGGTAGGATGGGTTTGGGGTAGGTTACACCTACACCAAGGGTGACTTTGAGAGTGCCATTAGTCGGGCAGTGGAGTGGATTAAGATGACTCCTGAGCAGAGATATCCCAAGACTCACTCCACTGAGTCTTTCCAGGCTAGTCAGCCCAAGGATGGAGTGTTCCAAGAACAACCTAAAGCTCCACCCAAGAAGCCCATCTGGGTCCCAAAGCCCAAGCATCTCTACACTTCTCTTGACACTCTACCTGGACCTTCGCACACAAAATAGTCTACACCCAACACCACCAAGCCTAAAAACCGCAAGCCTCAACCACATCCCAAGAAGCCTACCTATCACTATGAGTACTGTCAGAGAGACGGGCATCTTAAGGAGTTTTGCTTCAGAAGGAAGCGGGTTGAGAGAGTTGAGAGAGATTGAGGTGGGCAGGAGCCGTTCTACCAGCAGGGTGGTAGATAGAGAGTCCCTCAACGCGGGGAAAGGCTAGAGGCCAGGCCGCGTCTTGTAGGTTTGGTAGAGGAGACGACTTTCATGGCCGTTGTCCGGAGGGTGGTTTTCGCTACGGCAGAGCTCCAGGTCATTCTAGATACGACTTTGGACCTTGTCACCGAGACTTTAGTCAAAATCGAGGACAGTGCTTTGAGTCGTGTTTTGGTCCGGACTCTTATGATTTCTTATGCTTTCCTTCTTTTGAGTAGATGGCTCGACACTGGTTTAGTTATTTTGCTAAAACTGGTGTCGGACCATTTGCTCCCACTTATGACCACTGATCGTGCGGGATCGAGGACTGTATGATGTGTGGATCATGTATTCAGGATGCTCTCACCACATGAGGGGACATCGCAGAGGGTTCTCCAGCCTCACTTCTCCGAGCTCCAAGGAGTACATCACTTTTGGGAACAGTGGTCAAGGGAAGGTACATGGCATTGTCTCAATTCGCATCTTTGATCATTTCTCTTTGAAGAATGTTGCTTTGGTTGGAAAGTTGAATTTTAATCTGATCTCTGTTTCGTAACTTCTTGAGGATGGTTTAGAGGTTCGCTTTAAGAAGGGCATGCCTTCTGTTGTTGATTCTAGAGGATCTTTGGTTTGCCAGATCTTACCCTTTGATAATGTTTTTCGGATTGATTTCTCTAGTTCTTTTGGCCCTTCTCGTTGTTTGATTATTGGATCCTCCTCTGAGCTCTAGAAGTGGCATATGAGGTTAGGTCATTTGAGCTTTGATCTGCTAGTCAGACTGAGCTCTATGGACCTTATCTAAGGATTGCCCAAGCTTAAGATGGAGAAAGATCTAGTTTGCCATCCCTGTCGTCATGGGAAAATGGTTGCCGCTTCTCACGCACTTGTGAATAAGGTGATGACTTCGTACCCGGGAGAGTTGTTACACATGGATACTGTTGGTCCAGCTCGGTTACGCTCAGTCGGTGGGAAGTGGTACGCGCTTGTGATAGTTGACGAATTTTCTCGATTCTCGTGGGTTTTCTTTTTGGAGTCTAAGGATGAGGCTTTTCAGTTTGTTCATGACCTGATTTTGAAGCTGAAGAATGAGAACAATGGTCGGATGTGAGCAATTCGCTCTAACAATGGCTCTTAGTTAAAGAACTCTCAGTTCATCAGCTTCTGCAGTGATCGGGGTCTTGACCATCAGTTTTCTGCCCCTTACACCCCCCACAGAATGGCATTGTGGAACGAAAGTACCGCACGCTGGTCGAGATAGCCAGGACGATGCTCGATGAGCATAGGACTCCTAGGTGCTTTTGGGCTGAAGCCATGAATACGGCTTTTTATCTGTCCAACCGCATTTTTCTTAGAGCTTACATAGGTAAGACTTCACATGAGTTGTGGTTTGGTAGACAGCCCAAGGTGAGTCACCTGTGAGCGTTTATCTACAAGTGCTTTGTGCTCAAGAAGGGAGGGCATTTGGACAAGTTTGAGTTTCGTTGCTGGGATGGAGTTTTTCTTGGTTATGCGTTGCATTCTCGAGGATTCCTTGTTTGGAACCTCGACTCCCAGTAGCTTGTCGAGACTTGCGATGTTTCTTTTGATGAGTCCATGCCTTCGCTGACTCCTTCTTTTGAACTTTTTAGAGATGATGAGCTTGGAGAGTCCATCTTCGAGGAAGATGATGATACTCCTATTGTTGATGAAGGTGGGCCTTCTGTGATGAGGACATCAATGGCTGGGATATGACCATGCTTATATTTTATTTATTTGAACAATGTATGCTACACCATGAAATGTGTTGTTATTCAATTACATAAATACTTACATGGATCAAACGACATATTGAGAGTACATCAAGGGAATAGAACATAATGGAAGTTGATTGGGGACCAAGTAAATGCCATCCAAAGATAGAATATAAGTTTGGGACGTCACTTTTGTGCGAAGAGAAGGTGGAGATAAAGTTCTACACGTTTTCAATTCGGACTCGGACTACTGAGACAACACCAGATTCAATCATGCATAACTATTACATGAAAGCTCCAATTTGGATGATCTTGAACGTGTTGGAAAGCTTCGAAGTCCTCTTTCCAACCGATCCAGTCGCGCCTCCAGATTCTATCCGAGGAGATCGCAATCATCAAAACAACGCGTGTTCCTTTTCCAGTCCGAACCATTTAAGCCCATGGGCCTTGTAACCGAGTTGTATTCATCTAGGGTTACCTTTGGCTGACCTCCACACGTCCCTAGCCTTATAAATACCCCCTGGCCGCCACTTTTATATTGAGTTTTGTTTATATGAAAGTTTAGCCTCGCTACTTTGCCGTGTAATCCCGTGATCGTCTAGTTTGCCGGATACACGTTACAGAACTCCACTTTGTTATCAATCTGAGTTGCTTGTTTATCTTGTTCTTGCTTGTTCTTCGATTGCTTGCAGGAACAAATACCCTCGTGGTTGGGTTGATCGTGCTGCCGCAAGGACACGGCAACCTCCGGAGTTGGTGTAAGAATCACTGAGGCGCAACACAAACATCTTGTATGGTTGTAGTCGGATCGTCAATGTCATCTCCCTCTAATCGAACTTATCTTATCCTCTCATCGAAAGATGGGGAGACCCCTGCCCTCATCAAGTGGTATAAAGAGCAAGGTTGATCAGTGAGAGACTCCCAATTTTTACCATAATTGTTTTTCTACAGTCCAAAAAAACCAAAAATATATAGTAGATTAGATCAGTCCCATATTCCAAAACACTTTGAGCCTTTACTAGTATTGCTTAGTTAGTGTTTGTTGAGTTTTTTGGTTGCATCATTGTGTCATGTTGCTGGTCTTAGCGTCTAGTTCATTTAGAGTTTCGAGTTCGCATCACTTTTTTTACCACCATGTTGGATCTGTTTATTGAGTGTTAGGGTGTTTTTATCCCTTAGTTTTCGAGTATAGATCAAATTAGAGTCAGTTTTGGTTTATTGGAATTCAAGATTGGATTCGGGAAGGCTATGCAGGTGTTAATAAAACTATCATATCTCGCACATGCCAACTTGGATTGAAGATCTTATATACTTTTAGGAAAGTTAACGGTGAGATCTTCAAGTTTCCTCTTGGAGTTAACTTCAGATTCGGTCGATTCCTTTCTGTTTTGTATCGTACAAGTTCAGGAGTCTTGAATTAAGATTTTGTGTATAGTAAGGCTTTTTCATTTGCTGTTATTAAAAAAAGAGAAGAAAAAAGGCAGAAAGGTGCTCAAAAAAAGCCGCACCAAAAAAAAGAAAAGGGAGAACAAAATAAATAAAAGGAGAAGAAAAAAGAAGTGGAGAAAGACGAAACCTAGTTCTACCTTTGTCGGTTTGGTGGTATCGTTCGTGTCTAGGCTCGCGTCTCTAGTATGTTCTAGCCTAGTACCAGCACAGTACCGACTTTGAACGATTATTCAACTTACATTGACTAATGTGGTTCTAGTTTTTCCTTTGTTAGTATCTTTGCCCACCTATAGCTCCACATACTCGGCTATTACTCTACAAGACAAGCAACAAAGCATTGGTACACCTTTCTCCTGAAGTTGTTTGTGTTTGTGGGTGCCGTCACCTCCTATCTTGCTTGGTAAGAACTTGTAAGAGCTTGGTAAAAAGCTTGAGTGTGTGTGACCTTTTAGCCTCCATAACTTAGTAGTTGATAGGAATGTGCATATTCTTGTGTATGTTTCTTTTTCACTACTAATCATGATAGGATTGCGCAAGGAGATAAATGACGATCATGCTCAGCTGCAACTTCCTCGTTAGATTTGCCACAACATGGAGAGTGCTCAACATGAAGGATGTGATATATTGAAATATTATCTAGCGAAGGTAGAATCAGCTCTACCTTTATTTGATGGTAAGTTTGATTCTGAAGCGTATGTCAATTGGGAGCTAGCAGTAGATAAAGAATTTGATAAATATGATTTTTCTAATGCTCAAATGACAAAACATTTACCGGTTTTGCATCTTTTTGGTGGACATATACAGACAACAAACCTGAAACTTGGCATGAATGCAAAATTATGATGAGAAGGAGATTTGTGTTTTCTTATTACAAGCGTGCTCTTCATGAGAAAATAGAAAAATTGAAACAAGTTAATAGAACCGTTAGAGAGTACTACCATGAATTTAAAATCTGCATCCTGTAGAGTGGTTTAGACAAATGCCATGAAAAAACAATGACTAGATTTCTGAAAGGGCCTAATTTAGAAATACAAATTTTGCTGGCTAATACCACATATAATCATTTAGGCCACTTGTTTTTGCTTCCTTGCAATGTTGAGAGTCGGATTTTGCGTGAGTGGTTGTGTAATGGTAGAAAGCAAGAGCAATGCGAATTATTTGATGATAAAGCTTCTAAATCTCCAATTTTGTTACGCAAGGATGATATGAAATCAAAGAAGCAGCAATCTCTTGTGCCTCCTATTACTAAAGTTTTGCAGGATATGCATAGCACAAGCCTAAATAAGGAAAACAAAACGGTTACTGTGATGATTCCATCATTTGAGCAGGTATATACCCCATTGATTTTTGAGGCTGCTAAAGGTAATAATGAGATGAACAACGGTGAGTATGCTTATTCTGAAACACATTTGTCCACTTATCATGCTAATTTAGTGCAAACAGTAGTGGAACCTATTTCTAAAATTCCTTTGTCACAAGATGATTTTGATGTTGTTCCTTGTGATACAGAAGAGTTGTGCAATGCTTCACTTATATCCATGCTAGAACTATTGAATGAACATGTTAATGTTGAACCATTAAGTGATTTGAAAAATGTCATTCATATTATTAGTGAAAAGGAAGAACTCAAATTGATGCCTTCATTACATACTTGGGGTTATATTGAATTTGATGATCTTTGTGAACTCAGTGTTTTAAATGAGAAATTACTCACAAGAACTGACTTGCCATGTCCTACTCAAATGAGTTTTCATGTAATTGGCAAATACAATGATCAAGGAGTATACTTTGTGCATAGAGTGTACATATGTTCAGATTTGAAATTTCATGTAAAGTCTAAAAACAATAGTTTTGAACAAGGTGTTTTAACTAATCCTATTATCTTGAGAGCATCTTGCTTTAATTTAAATACACAGGTTTGTTTTTAAGAAGGAGAGTGTGCTAAGATATTCAACAACATCACAGTTTTGTCTCCTTTTATCAAAGGTGATTTTTCACTCACACTTGAGCAACAAAATACTAAGGTGAGTTGGTTTCCTCCACTCAATGTAACAAAAGAACAAGTGATATTGCACAATGATGTTTTTTTGCTAGGAGCTACAATGACTACGAATACAAGAACAAACCAAGGACGGTTTGTAGCCATAAAGGAGAGAATGATGAGGACATCAACAGCTGTGATATGACCATGCTTATGCATTATAATAAACAAGCCAATGTGCATGCATTGTATATTAGAGTTATATTTTATTTATTTGAACAATGTATGCTACACCATGAAATGTGTTGCTATTCAATTACAGAAATACTTACATGGATCTAGCGACATATTGAGAGTACATCAAGGGAACAGAACATAATGGAAGTTGATTGGGGACCAAGTAAAGGCCATCCAAAGATATAATATAAGTTTGGGACGTCACTTTTGTGCCAAGAGAAGGTGGAGATAAAGTTCCACATGTTTTCAATTCGGACTCGGACTACTGAGACAACACCAGATTCAATCATGCATAACTATTACATGGAAGCTCCAATTTGGATGATCTTGAACGTGTTGGAAAGCTTGCGAAGTCTTCTTTCCAACCGATCCAGCAACACCTCCAGATTCTATCCGAGGAGATCGCAATCATCAAAACAACACGTGTTCCTTTTCTAGTCCGAACCATTTAAGCCCATGGGCCTTGTAACCGAGTTGTATTCATCTAGGGTTACCTTTGGCCGACCTCCACACATCCCTAGCCCTATAAATACCCCCTGGCCGCCACTTTTAGATTAGGTTTTGTCTAGATCAAAGTATAGCCTCGCGACTTTGCCGTGTAATCCCGTGATCGTCTAGTTTGCTAGATACACGTTACAGAACTCCACCTTATTATCAATCTGAGTTGCTTGTTTATCTTGTTCTTGCTTGTTCTTCGATTGCTTGCAGGAACAAATACCCTCGTGGTTGGGTTGATCGTGCTGCCGCAAGGACATGGCAACCTCCAGAGTTGGTGTATCGATCGCTAAGGTGCAACACAAACGTCTTGTACGGTTGTAGTCAGATCGTCAACGTCATCTCCCTCTAATCGAACTTATCTTATCTTCTCATCGAAAGATCGGGACACCCCTCCTGCCCTCATCATTCTGCATTGCATGCAGACCCCACACCTTCTTAGACTTCGACTGAGGATGAGGGTGGACCTCTGAACACTTCTTTCACTTCGATCAAGCCCCCTCAGTCGAGTCTAGAGGTGCTAGCTGCTGACTCCGGTGAGTTAACCTCTAATCACCTAGGATCCCGAGCAGTTCAGCGTGATCACCCCTCAAAGCTCATCATCGGTGATCACACTTCAAGAACTTTGCGTTCTTCTGTTGACTCGCTCGCTTTTTTTGCTGTGTCGGCGTTTGTTGCCTCTTTTGAGCCCAGAGATGTTTCTCATGCTCTTTCTGATGCAAATTTGATAAATGCCATGCAAGAAGAGCTTGAGAACTTTGTTCGCAATCGGGTTTGGACACTAGTTGAACTGCCACCTAGATGCAACCCCATAGGCACAAAGTGGGTGTTTAAGAACAAGCAAGGTGAAGATGGGGTTGTGGTGCGCAACAAAGCTCGACTAGTTGCCCAGGGTTTTTTCCAGAAAGAGGGTATTGACTTTGAGGAGACCTTCGCTCCTATTGCCCGTCTTGAGTCCATTCGCATACTTTTGGCATTCGCTGCTTCTAAGGGTTTTAAGCTTTTTCAAATGGATGTCAAGAGTGCTTTTCTGAACGGGTACATAGAGGAGGAGGTCTATGTTGGGCAACCCCCCGGTTTTGAGAACCCTAAGTTTCCTCGACATGTTTTTAAGTTGCAGAAAGCTTTATATGGTCTGAAGCAAGGCCACAGGGCTTGGTGTGACCGTCTGAGCAGTTTTTGTTGGGGAGTGGCTTTGTGATGGGTTCTGTGGACAAGACAGTTTTCTTGCTCAAAGATGGCTCAAACTTCTTGATTGCTCAAATTTACGTGGATGATATTATTTTTGGTGGTTCTACTAATGAGCTTGTGTCCTAGTTTTCTGAGCAGATGCACAGCGAGTTTGAGATGAGCCTCATGGGTGAGCTCAAGTACTTCCTAGGGCTCCAAATCAAGCAGACCAAGGACGGCATCTTCATCCACTAGAGCAAGTACACGCGGGACATGCCTGTTGGGGGAGATAATCCCGATGGTAGTTGGGAGCCTAAAGAGCAGAAGTACGGTTCGGGGGGAAGGCCACGTCTGGCAAAGGCCCGACGCCCTGTTTCGGAGGTGTCTGCAAGCCCCGAGGCAGGGAGGCCTAGGGACCTCCGGAAGCCCCGAAGTAGATGGAAGGGGCCCTCGGGCAGATGCCCGGTAGGATGCCGGGGCCAAGCCTCTGAAAGGTGTGAAGGCCCATGGTGTGATAGAAGACCAGGAGACAGCCCGGTCAAGGTGGTCCAGGGACAGGATTGCAATGGCCTGCGTAGTGTCAGGCAATCACTGCAACGCCTAGCACGGTTGATATGTTGTCAGGGCTGCACTTTCTATCTGTAATGTGTGGCTGCTACTCTTGTTTGTATTGCAGGCATGTGCCAGGCAGTGTAACGGTTAAGGGGTTTTGGAAGTATTAGACCCCTTCTGGCTGGGTTGCTCTATAAATACTCCTATCGCCCAGTTGTAATGGACACACGATCCAAGAATGCAATATGAGCTCAACACTTCATTACTCCCATTCAAAAACCTGTTGGTTCGATCCGTTGCTCCAACAGTTGGTGTCGTCCGTAGGGATCCTAGTCCGAAAAGCTAGCGTCATCTACATTCACTCCATAGAGTTATGTCAGGTCGGAAGAGCGCGAGCACGGCTCCCCTATGGAGGTCAGCCCGCACCGCTGGAGTTGAGCCTGCTGTAGTCGTTGCTCTGGACCTTCCAGCCATCGCCCCCACCGAAGCGCCGAGCATAGAACAAATCCATGCTCTTGGGGGAATGCCGGAGGCTCGGGACCCTGCTGGTTATGCGGAGCCGGCCTCTGTGAATCCTTCAGGGCTCCAGGAGGGGCCTTTCGGGTTGCACCCCCTAGGCAGGCCCCCGACGGTGGCCCTCTAGACTGACTACGTCCGCTCGCAAGACCCGGACACTGTCTCTGAGGGTAGCGGGAGCCAGGCTGATGCCCTGGTGGTCGAGAATGCAAGATTGAAGGCGGAGCTGGCCCAATGGCGCTAGGAGGCGTCGCTCTGCCGTCAAGAGCCCTCCCGGGCGCTGGGGGCTGCGGCTGTGACCTTGAGCGACGACGAGGACCAAGGGGAGGAGGAGAACGCGTCGTACGACGAAGAGTCTCCCTTGCACCCTGACCTGCAGAGGGTGCGGTTCGACTCCAAGTTTCGTGCCACAAAGCTCCCTAAATACTCTGGTGATTCCGAACCTAGGGAGTTCTCCCGCTCGTACGCTCTAGCAATAGAAGCGTGTGGCGGGAGCCGTGACACCATGGCCAAATGCTTCCCTCTGGCGCTCGAAGGAATTGCTCTCTGGTGGTTCTTGTCGCTACGGCCCAGGACCATCCGGTAATGGGACCAACTGAAGAAGAAGTTCGTCAACGATTTCCAGGGGACCTTCGTGGCCCCGATGTCGACCAGGAGCCTATTCCATGTGAAGCAGCAGCCTGGAGAGACGCTGCGGCAGTACTCTCAGCGCTTCACACACAGCAAGGCTCAAATCAAGGGACTGTCGGCATCCTCGGTCATTGACGCCGCCCGGGAGGGCGTCACCCACCCGGGTCTCCTCGACAAGCTTCATCGGAAGCCGATATCCTCGGTAGCCCAGCTCATGATGTATTTTGAGGAATACGCCCGGTCCAAGGAAGGTCAGTTGCGTCGACAGGCGACGATCGTTCCCGTCCGGGTTTCGAGTGCCAAGATGTATGAGGTGCTTCCCGATCCCGACCGTGGGGTCTGCCCCGTTCTGGATCTTCGTCATCTGGATTCCCAGTGAAGTCGGAAGCACCTTCGGGGGGAAGTCCTCAGTATTAACCTGAGGGGCCCCACCAAGCACCCGCACACCGCCGGTGGAGGACGTCCCTCCAGAGCCAGGGTTCCAGCGAGAGCACTTCCCGTAGGGGCAACCCTCTACTGCAGCGTCCACGGTGAGAACCGGAGCTACGACACTAACTCCTACCGAACCATCCTCGCCCTCTAGAATGACTACCTCGAGTGAAGCTCTGGCCGCGGCTCCTCCAACAGAGGGGCTCCCGTCCCCCGCCCCGACACTGTCCAGGTAGTCGGACACCGGGATGAGCCAGAAGCTTTGGGCCTAGCTCCGAAGCTCGGCAGGTTCCAAGGCCCCAAGCTCGAAGATGGAGCGGACCGAGGGAAGCAGGTGGTCCTTCCCATATCCGGAGGAGGAGCTCTAGGAGCTATGTCCAAGAGGCAGTGAAGGGAATATGTCCGGGAGGTTGGGCATATCGACACTTCAAGCTTCACCACACTTCCCGAATGGTCCCATGTCCCAATCTCCTTCACCGCCGAGGATGCCGCCGGCGTCAACTTCCCACAAGCTGATCCCCTGTCATTTCGGCTGACATTACGTGTGTTGAGGAGCATCACATCTTGGTCGATGGTGGAAGTTCTGCTGACATCATTTTTGTGCAGGCTTTCGACCAGTTGTGCCTTTCTTAGAAGCATTTGTTGTCGGCCTGCCGGCCGCTTCAGGGCTTCGCAGGGCCACAACACGACGCTCTTGGCCAATTCGGGCTAGAGGTGACCTTCAGCGAATCCCCCCTTTGCCGCAGCGAGGAGATCATCTTCGATGTCGTCGATGCTCCATACGCCTACAACGCCATCTTCGGAAGGGGGATGCTCAACTGCTTCGGGGCCATCGCCCAACACAACTACTTATGCCTCAAGATGCCGACTCCGGGAGGGGTGCTCTCGATTTTGGGAGACCAGGCTGCATCCCGCCGGGTCAAATATGGCCACTCAGCCCAGCTGGAGACAAGGCAAGTCCACAGCGTCCGTGGAAACTCGGGAGAAGCTGGACTGACGGACGCCGGAGATCGTCATGAAGATTCTGGTCCATAACGGGAAGGAGTGCCCAATCCGATTCAGAGGCGGCCTTGAGCCGGAGGTGTCGGATCAGCTCGAAGAACTTATCCGCAACAACCTAGACATCTTTGCATGGTCCGACGAAGACATACCAGGCGTCGACCGCTCAATCATCGAGCACTCTCTGGCGGTCGACCCAAAAGCTCGCCTAGTACGCTAGGGGCTTCGGAAGCTATCCATCGAGCGAGCCGAGCTTGCCAAGACCGAGACAGAGAAGTTGCTCCGGGCAGGGGTCATTTGGGAAGTTAGTCATACCGAGTGGTTGTCAAACCCGGTGTTTGTCCAGAAGAAAACATCTGGCAAATGGCGCATGTGTATCGACTTTACATCTCTGGATAAAGCTTGCCCCCGTGACCCCTACCCCATGCCTCGCATCGACCAACTAGTTGATTCTCCTATCGGTTCCAAGCTCCTCAGCTTTCTTGACGCCTATTCAGGGTATCACCAGATTTGGTTGAAGTAGGAAGATCAGGCCAAGACAAGCTTCATTACCCCCTTGGGAGTGTTCTGCTATGTTCGGATGCCCTTCGGTCTCCGCAACGCGGGGGCCACATTCTCCAAATTAATATCTAAGGCCCTAGGGCACCATATCGACCGCAATGTCGAAGCCTATATGGACGATATCGTCATTAAAAGCATGAACAAGAATTTCCATAGCACAGATATAGCTGAAACATTCGACATCCTCAGGAAGTGTGGAATCCGCCTCAATCCGGAGAAGTGCGTCTTCGGAGCTCGTGCTGGGAGGCTGCTCGGATATCTGGTCTCCAGTCGGGGTATTGAAGCTAGTTCAACGCAAGTCAGCGCACTGCAGAATATGTATCCCCCTCGGAATTTGAAGCAGGCGCAGAAGCTAGCCAGACGCCTTGCCACTCTTAGCCGTTTCTTGGCAAGATCGGCTGAAAGAAGCCTGCCCATTTTCAAGGCATTGCGAGGCTCCAAAGACTTCGAATGGACCCCAGAATGTCAAGACTGCTTCGACAAGATAAAAGAATATCTCGCCAATCTCGTTGCCCTCGCAACACCCCGGCCCGGCGATCCTCTTCTGATTTATCTCGCCGCCTCAGGCAGCGCGACAAGTGCAACTTGATTCAAGAAGAAGACATTGGCGGGAAGCTTGTACAACGCCCCGTATACTTTGTGTCCGAAGCTTTCTCCGGAGCAAAAACTCGGTATACCGATCTAAAAAAGGTGGCGTATGCTCTCGTCATGGCATCCTGGAAGCTTCGGCACTACTTTTTGGCCCATGATATAATCATTCCGACGGCCTATCCCCTCGGCGACATGTTCTGGAATAATGACACAACCGGGCGAATCAGGAAGTGGGCAGTGGAGCTCGCTCCGTTCGGCATCTCCTTTGTGGCTCGGACTGCCATTAAGTCTCAAATCCTTGCCGATTTCGTCGCTGAATGGACGCCAGCAGTTAGTCATGCCAGTGACGAAGCATGAGAAGGGGTGTGGACCGTTTACTCAGATGGTGCCTACCAAGCTTCCGGAGCAGGCCCCGCGGCGGTGATTGTTTCCCCCTCTGGTCAGCAAGCTTTATATTCCGCTCGTTTGAACTTAGAAGCTACAAATAATGTTGTCGAACATGAAGGAGTGCTGCTGGGTCTTCGCAAGGCGCACGTGCTAGTAGCTGCCCGTGTGGTTGTCAAGACTGATTCTCAAGTCGTCACCGGACACGTAGACAAAAGTTTCCAAGCTCGGCACCCCGATCTCGCCGCCTACCTCGAAGCCATTCGGAAATTCGAGGTATCTTTCAAGGGGATATCTGTCCAGAGCATACCAAGTAGTGAAAATTGCCAAGCTGACGTCCTCGCTAAAGCTGGTGCCGGTGGTCAAGCTCTCCCTCCCACTGCCTTTTTCGAAGAACTTGCCGAGCCATCAGTGTCTCTCCACAGAGATGTACCGCCTCGCGCACCGACGGGTACTCCGGCGCCCCCTCGGCCAGCTATAGTCCTTTGCACGGCCGATGGTGATTGGCGAGAGCCCATTCTACAGGCACTCAATGGCGACATGGACGACCGACCTAGTCTAGAGCTGGCATGGCTTCAACTCCGCGCCAGGCCTTATCAAATCATTAACGGAATCCTGTACAAGTCGGGTGTATGCTCTCCGCTTCTTCGGTGCATTTCCCGTCCAGAGGGTCTGTGTGGTAGTCACATAGCCCCTCGAGCACTCGCTGGGAAGACCCTCCACCAAGGTGTGTATTGGCCCACCATCGTCGCCGACGTTGAAGATCTAGTGCGCACCTGCCAAGGGTGCCAATGGATGGGGCAACAGAGCCATAGGCCCCCGGTTGTAGGACCGAAAGTACCGACAAGAGGGGGGGTGAATGGGCGCCTAAAAAATTCGTTCGAATCAATGGCCTGCTCCCAACACCCAATGCACCTCAACAGAGTTATCAAAGAAAGGTGAACAGATCAACAGAGTGTCAAAGGATCTAGCCTAACAACAACCGGTGTCCTAATCGAAAAGACACCAACACAGTGCTAGTAGGCAAATTAACTAAGCATTGAACACATGGGCCGATCAAGGTTCACAGAAATAAATCACCACAACAATTAATCTGAGTGCACGTAAAAAGAGATGAAGGATTACTATTCAAGGTTGTCTCTTGTTAGGTACTTGACGAAGCCTGCAGCATCGAAGCCTGTGATGGTTGTGCCGAAGTCTGCTTCGAAGTCCTTTGTGCAAAGTGTGATGAAGTTGAAGCCTATTCGGAGGAGTCGTGTAAAGTCTGATGTTGTCAGAGCCTGTTCGAAGTATGTAGTATCGAAGGCTGTAGGTGTAAACTCCAAACCCTTCGAATCCAAAGCTGTGCAGAGGAGAGTTCGAAGACTAGTGCGAAGCTATGCAGCAGCGAAGCACGTAGCGGTCAAAGCCTACTCCGAAAATTTCAGTACCGAAGCCAAACACAGACTTCGAAACACAGCTTACAAAACCTTCGAAGCCTGCTGAGCTAAAGACGCCGAAGTAGCACATTTCAAAAAGGGAATCTCCGAAAAGATCCGTCGAAGTACGTACTACGAAGTTGACTGGCCGACGTACTAAAATCGGAGTACTACTTACAAGCTTCGAAGCACAACAGAAATCTGCGTTTAAAATAGTGTGAAGCCTAGGAGCACACTTCGCTTGTGAAGCACAAAGCGTTCGAAGCCTGTAGCGAAGTGTGTACAGAAAAATCACAAAAGCACTGCTGAAGTCTGGATTCCGAAGAACCTTCGCACAGACCAAAAATCCTGACGCAACAAGTGCTGCTTCAGATAAGGACCTCGTGCTAAGTGTAGAAGTAACTCCGAAGGCGATAAAGAAAAGAGATAGGATCTGCAGCAAAGCTTCGAAAGGAAACCAACACTGCTGCAACAAAAACCGAAAGCTAGAGCCTAGGCTTAGCTAGACGCATGCATGCCGCAACACATCACAGGCCTAGGTTCATAAGAAAATAATATCCGGTCGAACAAGATTGCAACTGAAACAATAGATTAATGCAAGATCTCTAGACTAGTACTAGTTTGCCTAGAAAGCATCAAACTACACAACAGTGCTACTTCTGCAAAACTAGCTCCTATGCAATGAACAACCAGAGAAGCTGCTGCAGTCTACGAACACAGAAGAAAACTTTAAAGAAACTAGCTCCCAGAACTAGATCATTTTTCCGATAGAAAAATGATCCCTTCGCAGAAACAGATGGGAGTACAGTGATGTAGCAAAACATGTAGCAATCGCAACCAGAAGAAAGGGCACGCAATCCGATGCAATAAAAACACAGCGAAAACTCGATGGTTGAGAAACAAAAACACCAGATTACGAGATTTCTTGGCGCATGCACGAAGGAACATAGTGGCAGCGGTGATGAACAAGCACCAGGAGGAAGACACCAAAAAGTGACCCAATCTCTTTGATTAGAAAAGTGATTTCAGAAAGAGTGACCTAACACTAGTGATTGGGGCCCTATTTATAGGCAGCCCAATAGCCTAGGAATATTCCAACAGACCCTTAGGGTTTTTTACAAATGCTGAAATAAATGGAAAAGACCAAACTGCCCTTAGTATATTTTTACAGACTTGACTAACTAAATGTGGGCCTAAGGACAAAATAGTAAACTCCTATTTACATATGACTTAACCGGAAGCGGAGCTTTCGTAGCGACTACGGCTTCGCTCCAAGACGGTCCGATCCAAGATCAGTGGTCGTCAGTTTTGTGCCGAAACTGACAAAGCATCCACCGACTTTGCACCAGGTACCCGGATTGGGCCGGCCCAATTCCGCAGCTCTCGCAACCCGGCAATCGCTCGCTGCCCGTGTACCTTAGTCAATCCTGGTCAACAACCCAGTGTATCCTCTACTGCTTCTAGACCATGTACCTAGATTGGGCCAGCCCGACTTCGCGGCCCTCTGCCCGACAGTCGCTTGCTGCACGTGTACCTGAGTCACACGCGGCCCAGACACAGCAGGTCTTCTCCTCTTTTCAGTCATCTTTGACTACCGTTGACAATGACTCATCACATCTGGAGCCATGAGGCCCACACTCTTCAGCATGGCTCCTCAATCTCCCCCTTGATGAGTGCATTGTCAACACTTCTCTTCTTCAGCTCTCTAGTACCTGCGAGCACATGTGGAAACATGAAAACAAAACACAAGAAAAAACAGAGAAGAAGAAAATAAAGTAAAAGTTTAACCCCAATGACCAAAAACTGAACAAAAGCAAGAAGCGGTCATTATGGTTGACCAAAAGGTTATGGTTAACCAAAAGGTAAAAGCTCAAAAACGAGTGCAATCTCAGAATCATCAACAAGGATATCAAAAGAGTAAGGACAACCGGGACAAAAACTCCCCCTGAAACAAATCCCAGAGAAAGCCAAAACTCCCCCTTAAACTCTTCTCCCAAAATTTCTCCCCCTTGTTGACAATTGGACTCATCAAGTGAGACTAAATGCACTCTAAAGAGACACAGACTCTCCCTAAAATGCAACTCCCCCTCAGAATATGCAATGAATGCAACTGGGGTGCATGTGGAGTGAAGAAAGCATGCTTCTCAGATATGATTGACTGCAATTACAACATCTAGCAGGTATAGCAAAAGACATACTGTCTAAGACACATGGCATGATCAGTGCAACAGATGATATCTAATGAAAGTCACTAGCACACATATTTCAATTTTTGCAAACAAAAGCATCACCACATTTTCCAGTTGACAAGCAAGGTAATGCACGAGATTCAAAAGCTAACTGATATCTACCATGATAAGCATTGTCCAAAACAAAGTGCTTCAGCAAACATGTTATCTTTTTAATTTTCAGGCTTTTTCATTTTTTCCAGGGGTTATTTGCATGTCAAACCTTATGCTAACCGACCAAGTCAAGCCTAGGCCAGAACTAGACCATTAGAAGCTTAAGACATTGGTCTTGGCATACACTACACTATCCTAGTTCATACCAAAGTGCTATGGTACGCAGTCCAGAACAATGCAATGCGACAAAGCAAACCCACCTGGATCTTTTCAAATTATGCATAAAGAGGCATGGAATTTTCATGTTTATGATTTTTCATCATTTTATAGCACATTTCCTTGTTTAAAGCATATAGATGTCCAAGTTGCATATCTGCATCTAAGTAAGGAACTAGCTACAAGGCATGTAACAGATAGCAAAAGCATTCAACCTACACATGCTAGTTACCAGAAGTAATGGTGATCATTTTTCAATTTTAAAGCATAAAATCCATGCATATGACAGATATCAGACATATCATGTGAACTGAAGCAAAGCATGATCATCGATAAGTAATCAAAAGCATGTACCAACTAGAATAAGTAAAGCAGATCAATCATATAACAGAAGCAGGCTTAAAGTGTGATATGTGAATATGCATGATATGAACACACACAAAAAGACTCAAGAAAAGAGTAGAGAAGAAAGAAAACTGACTCAAAAATATCCTAAAAAGGATACACAACACCCAAATCCCCTCGTAAACGCTCAAAGGAAGATTGATCTAGGGGTTTGGTGAAAATGTCAGCTAACTGATGATGGGTATCAACATGAACAAGTTCAATGACACCTTTCTCATATTGATCCCGCAGAAAGTGAAAGCGCACATCAATGTGTTTGGTTTTTGAATGGAGACAAGGGTTTTTCCCTACACTAATAGCACTGGTGCTGTCGCAAAACAGAGGAACTCTGGTAGGAAAGAACAACCCAAAGTCTCGCAACGTGGAAATCATCCAAACCAACTGTGAGTAGAAGCTACATACTCAGCCTCAAAGGTCGAAAGAGCAACTCCAGATTGCTTTCGAGAAGACCAAGAAACAAGTGACGAACCAAGAAACTGGCAAGTACCAGAAGTCGACTTGCGATCCAACCGGCACCCACCAAAGTCAGCGTCCGAAAAGCCAGATAAATCAAGAGATGATGATGTTGAATAATAAAGACCTAGATCAGGCGCATAGGTAAGATACCTGAAAATGTGCTTGACAGCCTACCGATGAGACGTGCGTGGTGAAGACTGGAAGCGTGCGCACAGTCCCACGGTGAACTGTATGTCTGGCCTCGTCACCGTCAAGTACAGCAGTGAACCAATCATCCCTCGAAACTCTCTCTAGTTGACCTTGACACCGCTCTCGTCCTTGTCCAGGCCCCCAGATGTTCCCATTGGGGTCATCTGAGGCTTCAGCTCTCCACCAAAGTCGAATTTCTTCAACATGTCCCGAGTGTACTTACCTTGGTGGATGAAGGTGTCGTCCTTGGTCTGCTTGATCTGGAGCCCTAAGAAGTACTTTAGCTCACACATGAGGCTCATCTAAAACTCACTGTGCATCTGCTCAGAAAACTTGGACACAAGAGCATCAGTAGTACCGCCAAAGATAATATCGTCCACGTAAATCTGAGCGACTACGAAAACTGAAGCATCTCTGAGCAAGAAAGTAGTTTTATCCACAGAACCCATCACAAAGCCCTTCCCCAACAAAAACTGCTTGAACCGGTCATACCAAGCCCTGGGGGCTTGCTTCAGACCGTATAAAGCTTTCTGCAGGTAAAAAACATGTCGAGGAAACTTAGGGTTTTCAAAACCGTGGGGCTGCCTAACATAAACCTCCTCCTCTATGTACCCATTCAGAAAAGCACTCTTGATATCCATTTGAAAAAGCTTAAAACCCTTCGAAGCGGCAAAAGCTAAGAGAATGCGAATGGACTCAAGACGGGCAACACGGGCGAATGTTTCTTCAAAGTCAATACCTTCCTTCTGGCAAAAACCCTGGGCAACCAGTCGAGCTTTGTTGTGTACCACAACCCCATCTTCACCTTGCTTGTTCTTTAACACCCACTTGGTGCCTATGGGGTTGCATCCGGGTGGCAGCTCAACCAGTGTCCAAACCTGATTGCGGACAAAATTCTGAAGCTCTTCTTGCTTGGCATTAATCCAGTTCGAGTTAGAGAGAGCATGAGAAACATCTCTGGGCTCAAAAGTTGCAATAAAAGCAGATTCAACAAACACAACAAGAGAGTCAACAGAAGAGCGCAAAGTTCTCTCAGAAAGATCACCGATGATGAGATCTGAGGGGTGATCACGCTGAACTTCTCGGGATCCCTGGTGATCTAAAGTCACCTCACCAGAGTCAGCAGCTGGCACCTCTGGACTCGACTGGGGGACTCGATCGAAGTAGTAGAAGTGATCAGAGGTCTGCCCTCGTCCTTAGTCGAAGTCTCAAAAGGTGTGGGTTCTGTTGGCAGTGTAGAAGGCCTACTCTCATCAACAGCGGTAGTGTCATCATCTTCTTCGAAGATGGACTCTCCGAGCTCACCATCTTCAGACGGCTCAAAAGAAGGAGTCAAAGAAGGCAAGGACTCATCAAATGAAACCTCACAAGTCTCGACAAGCTGCTAGGAGTCGAGGTTCCAAACACGGAATCCTCGAGAATGCAATGCATAACCAAGAAAGACTCTATCCCAGCAATGAGACTCAAACTTGTCCAAATGCCCTCCCTTCTTGAGCACAAAGCACTTGCAGCCAAACGCTCGCAAGTGGCTCACCTTGGGCTGTCTGCCAAACCGCAACTCATATGAAGTCTTACCTAGGTAAGTTCTAAGGAAAATGCGGTTGGCCAGATAGCAAGTCGTGTTCATGGCTTCAGCTCAAAAACACCTAGGAGTCCTGTGCTCATCGAGCATCGTCCTGGCCATCTCGACTAGCGTGCGGTTCTTTCGTTCCACAATGCCATTCTGTGGGGGAGTGTAAGGAGCAGAAAACTGATGGTCAAGACCCTGATCACTACAGAAGCTGACGAACTGAGAGTTCTTGAACTCAGAGCCGTTGTCAGAGCGAATTGCTCGCATCCGACCATTGTTCTCATTCTTCAGCTTCAAAATCAGGTCATGAACAAAATGAAAAGTCTCATCCTTAGACTCCAAAAATAAAACCCATGAAAATCGAGAAAAATCATCAACGATCACAAGCGCGTACCACTTCCCACCGACTGAGCGTACCCGAGCTGGACCAACAGTGTCCATGTGTAACAGCTCACTCGGATACGAAGTCATCACCTGAGTCATAGGTGAGTGAGAAGCGGCAACCATTTTCCCATGACGACATGGATGAGAAACTAGATCCTTCTCCATTTTAAGCTTGGCCAATCCTCAGATGAGGACCATAGAGCTTAACCTAACTAGCAGATCAAAACTCAAATGGCCCAACCTCCTATGCCACTTCCAGAGCTCAGAGGAGGATCGAGCAATCAAACATTGAGAAGGGCCAAAAGAACTAGAGAATTCAATATGAAAAACCTTACCAAAAGGTAAGATCTGGCAAATCAAAGACCCTCTATAATCAACCACAGAAGAACTGCCCTTCTTAAAACGAACCTCCAAACCATCCTCAAGAAGTTGCGAAACAGAAATCAAATTAAAGTTCAAATTTCCAACCAAAGCAACGTTCTTCAAAGAGAAATGGTCTGAGATGCGAATTGAGCCAATGCCGTGTACCTTCCCTTGACCATTGTTCTAGAAGGTATTGTATACATTGGAGCTCGGGGGAGAGAGAATAGAGAACCATCTGCGATGTCCCGTCATGTGGTGAGAGCATCCTGAGTCCATAATCCAAACGTCCTCCAGTCCCCGATCCTGCACAATCATTGGTTGTAAGGGGGAGCAAATGGTCCGGCACCAGGTTTAGCAAAAGAACTAAACCAGTGTCGAGCCATCTGCTCAAAAGATGAAAAGCAGAAACCATCAGAAGAGATTGGACCAAAACGCGGATCAAAGCGCGGTCCACGGTTCTGCATAAAACCTCAGCCACGAGGTCCAAGACCGTAACCAAAATAGCCTGGAGCTCTGACAGAATGAACACCACCATCTCGAGCACGGTCATGAAAGTCGTCTCCTCTACCACCACTTGCACGACGCAGCCTGACCTCCAGCCTCTCCCCACATCGAGGAACTCTCAGTCTACCACCCTGCTGGTAGAACTGCTCCTGACCACCACGAGCTCTCTCTGCTCTCTCAACCCTCTTCCTCTTGAAGCAAAACTCTGCAAGATGCCCGTCTCTCTGACAGTACTCACAATGATAGGTGGGCTTCTTGGTATGTGGTTGAGGCTTGGGGTTCTTGGGCTTAGTGGTGTTTGGTGTAGTCTTCTTGGTGTGAGAAGGTCCAGGAAGAGAGTCTAGAGAAGTGCAGAGGTGTTTGGGCTTTGGAACCCAGATGGTAGACTTCCGCAAAAAGAGCCGAAGGTGGCCAAAATAAACGGAGTCCAAGCCATTGGCTGGTAGACATCCGTAAAAAGTGTCCAAAGAGACCATTGCAAACTCCGAACCATTGGTTCGATAGAGATCGCAAAAAAGAGCCGAAGGTGGCTAAAGAAAAACAGAGTTTGAGCCATGAGCTTCGAATGTCTGTTAGCATAGTCCAAAGTGACAAATTATCTAAGATACTAAGGTATCTTGAAAGTTATCTCAAGTGATTTCTTTCAAAAAATAAAGGTACTAAGTTGCCATTTTTCCGACTAAAAATAGTCGAAGACATTTTATAAGATTTTAAAAGATCTTTAAATTACAGAGGGGCTTCGAACCCCCAAAAAATTGTACTCCGAAGTTTTTTCTTTGCGCATAACCATCTTTGAATACAGTTCGAAGTTGCTTATACCCAAAGAGGGGCTAGTAAATATGGAGACAATTTTAAATCGGTATTCATTATTCAAACGAATGTGTTTACAGATTACATCATGAAAAATTGGTATCTATACCAAGAAGGAATCGAAGACCTCTTCGGTCCCTAGAGCTAGGGGTGGAACGACTAGTTCCAGTGCCGGGAGTTCTAACAACTTTGCGTTTAACTCTCTTGCCCCCCTTCGAAGCTCTAAAATCCTTTTGTTCTTGTTGAAGCTCGGCCCAAGTTCGAAGCCGTTCGGGGCTTCTTTCCCAGCTTCCAAGTTCTTCAGGCTTTTTATTTTGAGTTTCATCTTCGTCTTCAGACCATATAACGTCTTCAGAGGACGAAGTGTTTAAGTTAACCTCTTTTTCTTCCTCTTTAATATAAGACAGTATATCTTTGATTACTTCGGGCGCAATTACACCGGAGTCATCTCGAGGAATTAGAAATCGAGGATGTTTATAAGCTTTTAGAAGATCGAAGGTGGTCCATAATGAGCGAACTTCGTCGTTAAGGTATAACACTTCGATATCTTCCGTAAGAGGCAAAGCCTAAAAATATGGCAAACAAATTTTCATTGATAAATGTTTATAAGCATAAAGCTTTACATGGCCAAAAATCCTAAGGTATTTCTAAACCTGCGGGTTCGGAGGAGGCTGACTGCTCGAAGCTTGGGTCCGAACTTGCTTCTGGCGTTGGCCTTCGTCGATCCAAGCCTTGATCGCGGAACGACCTTCGGCTCTCCATGAAGTTTGGAAGGCTCACCAGGCAGCAGCCACACCTTCGGAAGGTGTCAGAAGTCGCTCGTCGTCGAAGGTGATTGGGCCCCCTCCTGCGTCCGGAGTTATCGTTCGGCCCAGATCTTCGTAGTAGCGAAGTAGGCCGACAGCAGCCACTTGTCCGGAGAGTTCTCCGTATCTAATGCCCGCTGTCTTCATCTGCTTCGCCACTCCTTGGATCCTTTTCAACCGGCGCAGAAGAGTGATGTTATTGTCAGAAGGAAGTATCCCAGTAGTACCGAAGTACTCCAGGACACCTAACAACTAACTCATAACTTCCGCAGCCACCTTCTCAGACTTCAGCTTGTCTTCGTTCAACGCGTCCTTCGTCGAAGTGACTTCGCCCAAAACCCCAGAAAGTCTAGCATTTTCAGTGGTCAAAATATTCTTTTGGTTTAACAGCTGGCTAGCTTCCTCTTGGAGTCTGACAAGCTCGGACCCCGCAGTAGCGTGCTCCGCCCGCAACTTTTCAACTTCTGCTCGAAGCACAATTCTTTCTGCTTCGAGCTCTTTATTCGCAGCCTCCAAACTTTGCCTGGCCCTTCGCTCTGTTGACACTATATTGTCCATTTGAGCCACTCGACTTTTGTAGATGTTAAGATTCCTTTGAAGGACATTATTTTCCTCCCGAAGACGAGCGATCTCTTCATCATTGCATATATTCGCAGCTCGGGCCAAGACAATTTGCTGCAAGAATAAAAAACTAAGGTAAATGTTTATTCGTAGACGAATTCTATGTTATTTCACAGTTGCTTCGTACCTGATAGGCTGCACGTTCTATAGCAGCATTAAGCTCCCTCCTATCCGCCTTGCTCAAAATGGCCACTAAGTTGGTCTCCCCAATGTCACGGCTAGCTCGATCCAAAGGTTCGAGCAAAGTCCGAAGACCAGTTGTTTTCCCTAAAAAAGGAGCTAGCAGGGGAGCATACTTATTGCTTGTTGGTCATCTTCGTCCAGCGAAGGACCGGAGCGTTGGCTTGTGGTCTTCGGAGCCACTGGAGACTGGCCCTCCCCAGAAGATTGGCCCTCGTCTGTTGAATCAGACGGAGTTGATCCGGAACTCGCAGCAGGGAGGGGCTCTACATGTCTTTTGCCTCTTCTAGGTCCCATTTGAGTAGCTCTCTCAGTTGGCTCCGAAGTTGTCGAAGGTCCAGGAATTATTTCTTCCTGTCGGACTTCTTCCATAGGAGTGGACTCTATAAAACATAATGAAAAGTATTATACATTGTATAAATATTCAAAATAAACATGAAAAAGTTATTCGAAGTCTACCTTCGACGTTTTGCAGAGGAGCCATCATCGGACTGTTCGGCGGATCAAAGGCTAGATCTTCATCCGAATCAGCTGTTAAGTCTTCGACTGCAGGAGCATCATCCTGAGCAGTCCTTGTTGTTTTTTCGGGAATCGAAGCTATAGTAACTTCAACCCCACTCTCATTCACAGGAACTTTGTCCTGAGATACATCTTCCTGAACTGCCGAAGTCCTTGGTTGATCAAGATTGTCTCGGGACTCCGGCACATTCACAGGTACTTCGGCTTGTGCAGTCCTTTGAGTTTCATCTTCTTCTATTAGACGCACAAGCAATCTCCCTTCTTCCTCTTGGGAGTCAGAAACTGAAGCCCTTGAGCTCGAAGGTGCAGGATTCGAAGGTGCAAGATTTTTTGGCTTCCGAGCCACCTTCTTCACTGGAGTCTTTGCGGAGCTCGAAGTCCCAGCTTCGGTTTTCCACTTTTTGGGTCCTTTCTCCGAAGGCACCCAATCCATCAGAAGGGGCGGAGTGATTTCCAGCATTCCCCATACTCTGTTAAATCTCTCCCAACTCCCGACCAACTTTATTCTCCATTCTTTTTCGGTCGGAGTTGGAGCGCCCAAAATCTTCTCCGAAGCCCTTATGATTTGCTCCGAAGTAACAGGGGCTGAAGAAGCTAAAAAAATAAATCAAGTTAGTTTTTCTTCGAATGAATATGCATAATACATGTTGTCTTCGAAGTTACCTGCACGGCTCGAAGTCAAGGTGATCTTTCGGAGACCGCCTTCCGAATCCTCTTCGAAGATGATAGGCCAGTTGGCCATCAGTGGAGAGATTTGTAACCCGAGGAACTCTTCGGCTAAGTCTCGCATGCTCAACCTTCGGCTGATCCTTTGAAGTAGGTTGAGGCGAGCTTCGAGCTGACCTTGGCCTGGATGCACTAAGGCTTCCTTCCGGAATTGAATTTATTTCAGAGGTCCGGCTAGAGGATTGCTCGCCCCAACTTCGGCATAGAACCATCTCATGACCCAGTCTGTGTACCATCTTGCATTGATGGCCTTAGTAGGGAATTGAAGGGCATATTCGTCTCGAAGCCTAAAATTGATGCTTCCGAAGGCTACCACTACTTTTTCACCTCCGGGACCTACGAAGGTTTTAGGCTGGCATGAGGCTCTATGTAGTGCAGCGAAGATCTCTGCCCTCCCCTCACAACCTTCGGCTCTCAACACCCATTCGAAGATAGCCAGATGAGCTACTGCATTCGGAGACAGTTGAGGAAGGGTGACGTGGAATAAGTCAAGTACCTCCGCCAAGAAGTCCACTGCGGGGAGGCCCAAACCGGCTTCGAAGAAGGCTTCGAAGATAACCACTTCTCCGGACCTTGGCGACGGGATGAGTTCTTTTCCGGGCTTACGAATCATAACTCCGGTGCTAATCTTTCCTTCTACTGCGATAGCCAGTGATTCTCTCTTGCAGGTAGAAGATCCCAGTTGGAAAGACTGGTCCAGGTACTTCGTTGATGGCGGGCAGAGACTTTGATCATCGACATTTTGGGGATTTCTCCCTCCTGCCGCCATGGATGTCATTGCCGATGCGGGAGGTGCCGTCGCCAATGCCACAGCCGCTGCTGCTACAGCCGCCTGCTGCAGAGCCAAGGTCGACGGGGCTCCAGAACCCTTGGTCTTCACCATTGCAGTCGCTGGGTTACTTTGGGGAAAATGGAGGCTAGGCCTCAAAGAACTCAAAGGGCTCAAAAGGTTTTTGTTTGCGACAGAGCAGTGAAAAGGTAACTGGGTAAGTTCTAGGCCATCTATTTATAGCCTAGACTTTACATTTTTACCGTTAGTCCATGCCGTTTCGCATTCCTGCCAGTTACTTTTCTCTGAAATTAACGCTTTCTATAGTTTCCGTTAGAAACAGAAGGCTAACGGCTATTTCCTCTAATTCTAAAAGACTTTCACACTTCCTGAGTCAATTCTAAGATAGTTCAAAAGTAATTATCTTAAGACTGATTCGGAGTTTATATCTTCATACATTTCGGAGATAAATTAAAATCTAATAACCCCTATGTCTGGTTATTTTTTCCTTTCCGTATACTGCTCTCCTAACATTACAGGTTAAACGGAGAAGCGTATTCGAGGGGCTACTGTTGGGGGAAAATATCTCATCTTCGGGGTTATTACCGCAACAGCATGAAAGCAGATAGTGGATTCGAAGGTTTCCAGATGTCCATCTTCGAAGATACCCTGAGTCAAGCTCGAAGTATGAAGATAGGCATTGGTTCGGAGTACATCTCCGGACTAAGGCTCTTCAAGATCTTTATTGCCAGCTAAGATGGAAGATTTATCTTTTATATTATTAGATTAGTCTTTTACTATTTTAGCCCTATCAAGGGTACCGAATAGTTTCCACTATGTCGGTTGTAATAGAGGGGTAAATAGGTCTTTTCCTTAATATTTGGGCCTATAAATACCCCCCATTTCACCCTGTAATACGGACCGAATACAAGTTATTCAATACACACATTCGAACTATTCTAAGTTATTATCCTTTCGGAGGCTTAGAACAATTCACTTCGCAAACACTTCGTTTGTTAGTTTCTAATCTACAGAAACCTGTTAGAGTAATCTTTTACGCCAACATGGGGTATCTCTGCTCAGTAGTCATTTTACTCCACTCCACTGCCCGGCTAATAACACTCTCAAAGTCAGCCTTGGTGTAGGTGTAGCCTACCCCAAACCCATCTTGCCTCTTAAACTGCTGGATCATCATGCCGAGCTGTGGCTCTCTGGCACTGATCCAACTCGGGATTGAACGGAGGTAAAAGTTCTCATTTTGGGCATCAGCTAGCTCCTCTCTCAGGGAAGCTAGTACCTCCACCTGAGACAAGCAGGTCTCACACTCTCTATCAACCTGGGCAGACTTCTCGGCTTTCAGCTTAATTAATTCAATCCAAGAGATAGGCAGTTATCACAGACAGTGGGTGGAACTGATAGTGTCTCAAGCTCTATCCTAGTCTGCCCCAGCTCGGTTCTAACTCTCTCCAACTCGCTCAAATGCTCATCACCCTTGGCTTTTAGCTCAGCTAGACTAGCTAGATGGGATGGGCAATCAGCGCAGGGCATGACGAAAGTGGCATGAGCATCTATAAGCTCCAGCTGAGCGCTCTCAAGCTCAGTGGCCAAACAGTCCCTCTCATTAACCCTTTCTGTGTACGTAGACTTCAGAGTCGACAGGTCACTCCTATCACCCAAGCAAGGGGAAGAAGATAGACTCTGAATTCTGCCGTTGGCCACGGCAAGCTCACTCTCCAATTCATCTATCCTCTTCTTAGCCCCTATAAGTAGTTTTTCCCGATATTTTAACTCCTGATGATTACTTTCAAGTAAATCAATGATTTCACGTTCGTAAGATGATACCTTTTCATTGTCGTCGTCGTCGGAGTCATCGGAGGAGCCCTTCTCTTCCTTATACCCAAGAGCCATTGAGTAGAAGCTCTTGCGGGATCTTCGGTGTTGATGTGAGCGGATCTTCAGCCTGTCCCCGAAGGCCATGAAGCAAAGGCCCGTCGGATCATCTTTGTCCTTCCCCTTTCTGACGACAATCTCCTCATCGCTTGAGCTTGATGAAGAGGAAGAAGATGTGGACCGCTTGGAGTAGCTCTTCTCCATCTCGGTGAAGAAGGCCTTGTCGCGCTTCTTGTTCTCATGCCGGTAGTCCTTCAGGGCTTTTCTAAAGATTCTGGTCTTTGGCTTGCCCTTGGTGAAGGAGGAGCTGTCGTGCTTGCTGGAGTCGTGGAAGCCACCACCGGTGCCCTTCTTGTGACCATTGCACTTGGGGCAGTCGGCGATGAAGTGTCCTGGGTCACCACACTCAAAGCATCTGGTCTGTGCCGTGTCTTTTGAACATTCTTTTGTCATAAACATGATGAACCCGGTTGTTGAAAAGACACAAGTCATCATCTCCTAATGACTCAAGCTGGTCCTCAGTGATTGACATCAAAGAGAACCTAGCACATCTCACAGTAGAGGGGTCAACAGAAGGTGTAGCAAGGGCCAGGGTTTTTTATCCAGAGCCAGTGAAATTTGATCTCAACTGGGTATCAACCTCAGTGGCCTTCAGCTTGCTAAACAACTCGGAAATGGTCAAGGTATCATAAGATGTGCTTTCAATGATAGAGGATACCTTGATCTCCCAGATCTTACGGTCCAAGGTATGGAGAACCTTGAGCGCCTGCTCATGATCTGAGACTAACTGAACACCCTCAGCCTTGTTGGCCCAATGCTTGTTTATGATCGATTGAAAACGACCAAACGACGCTTCAACAGATTCACCCGGCTTTTGTGTGAAGTTTTCATATTCACGCTGGTAGGTCTAATAGAGCCAAGCCTTGACCCAGGCTGTCCCCTCATGGTGTGCCTAGAGGGTAGCCCAGATCTCTCTCGCAGTGGTGAGATGGCTCACACGCTCAAATTCAGTGGGACCTAAACCAGAAAACAAAATATTCACCGCTTTGTCATTGTTCTGATGCTGGGCAACAATATCTGGAGTAGTGCGCTTAGAAACAGGCAACACTATGAAAGTAGCATCAATACAAATGTCCTAGATGTCCGAGCTTTGGCTCATGAGATAGGATCACATGCGAGTCTTCCAATAATTGTAGCCATAAGCTTCCAAGGATGGGACCTTTCCAGGAGACGTCATGATCACTACTGGGTTTAAGAACCGGTTAAGCTATGGAAAAATCCTAACCAGGCTCTGATACCACTTGTAGGACCGAAAGTAGCGACCAGAGGGGGGTGAATGGGAGCCTATAAAATTCTTTCAAATCAATGGCCTGCTCCCAACACCCAACGCACCTCAACAGAGTTATCAAAGAAAGGTGAACAGATCAACAGAGTCTCAAAGGATCTAGCCTAACAACAACCGGTGTCCTAATCGAAAAGACACCAACACAGTGCTAGTAGGCAGATTAATTAAGCATTCAACACATGGGCAGATCAAGGTTCACATAAATAAATCACCACAACAATTAATCTTAGTGCACGTAAAAAGAGATGAAGGATTACTGTTCAAGGTTGTCTCCTGTTAGGTACTTGACGAAGCCTGCATCATTGAAGCCTGTCATGGTTGTGCCGAAGTCTGCTTCGAAGTCCTTTGTGTGAAGTCTGATGATGTCGAAGCCTATTCGGAGGAGTCGTGCGAAGTCTGATGTTGTTGGAGCCTGTTCGAAGTATGTAGTACCGAAGGTTGTAGGTGTAAACTCCAAACCCTTCGAATCCAAAGCTGTGCAGAGGAGAGTTCGAAGACTATTGCGAAGCTATGCAGTAGCGAAGCACATAGCGGTCGAAGCCTACTCCGAAAATTTTAGTACCGAAGCCAAACACAGACTTCGAAATACAGCTTACAAAAAATTCGATGCCTACTGAACTAAAGACGCCGAAGTACCACACTTCGAAAAGGGAATCTCCGAAAAGATCCGTCGAAGTACGTACTACGAAGTTGACTGGCCGAAGTACTAAAATCGGAGTACTACTTCGCATGCTTCGAAGCACAGCAGAAATCTGCGTTTAAAACAGTGCGAAGCCTAGGAGCACACTTGTGGCGCCCCGATTTATCGAAATCAGAACACTATTGAATTTCCATAGAAAAACAATAATACAAGAGGTTCATCATGCGACAACCGTAGATACGACAATATTCATGGTACGCAGACCATATTTATTACATCAGAGTTTTAATAAAAACAGTAATAAAGATAATTAAAATGTATGACGAACGCCTTCTTCAAGATCTTTTCTCTTGACTGGGTCGCTACTCCAGACCGTCTTCATAGTAGGCATCCTCTGAGGTGTTCAACGGGTATGAGTACAAAAAGTACTCAACAAGCCACCGCAAAAGCAGGTAATAATGCAAGGTAATAACAAAGGAAGGGTAATTAGCTAAAAGTGCGGAAAAGTACATTTTCAGTTATTGCAGTTAATGTAGTCAAGTTTTATCATGCGGAAAAGTAAACATGAGCAACAATAACATCATCTAACTCGAGGAGTATGTTTTACCTCCTCGCACAATAGTCCTTACATGTCAAACCATCATGCACATACATTTCAATAGTAAACTAACTGTGGGATATCACGCAACCCGCCCTTGACTGTGGGCTAGGCTTTTCGAAAAGATTTATGACTCTGATCAGAGATGTACTACTGTACCCACAAGGCACGCACTCATCCCAAACGAGATGACCCATACCACAGGAACTCGTGCTAAAACCTCAGCATGAAATGCTCCAAGCGATAACCACCCTCTCTAGGTATCGCCGGCGCGCCGGGCCGCATCCCGGCTAACGTCGCACCCCTTTTGCGCCACATTGGTACAAGCGACCCACAGGTGCTGCTTGACCCATCTCCAAATGGTGGCCTCGGTTTGGAACACTCCATACCTTAGTTAGGACTTACCCATTAGACTTGTGGTTAGTACGGAAGTGTATTGCAACGGATCCCGCAGACCGGTCCTTATAGTGCCCCAGGTGCTACCGACCAATGCCCTAGCTTGCACCCGGAACCCACCATGCATTCACTCACAACCACAACTCCAACACCGACAGAATTCCAGAGATGAGAATAACGGGGATCATATAGTAGAACCAATTGCTATGACTCATTTTTATTCCTATAGCAATCGTATCAATACATTGGACACTAGCTAATAATGCTAATCATATGGTGACAAGGAGTTTAGGCTAGAGAGCATGGCTTGGGTTGCACATCAAGGTTGGGGGATCCTAAATAAATATATTGTACGGGTTCCATTTGACTAATGCATGTATATCCTATGTGTTTTAGCGATAGTTTAATAAAGCATGGGTTCAATATGCTCAAAAGATTGGTTTGGTGACTTGCCTTGTTCAGCGAGGGGAGAGGGAGGAACTTCCGGGAAATATTCCGGCTCCTCGGCGGCGTCGTAGTCTTCCCATTATAAATAAAATAAATTACAACATTCAATCAAACAATATAACATCACACAATAAGCACATAGGTTTAAATTGATTTAATTGAATGAAAACCAAGTTGTTAAGTTTCTGAAATTTATTTTATAAATAATTTTAGAAGGAATTATAATGAAAGGTTGTCCTTTATAAAAAAGGGTTTTAAATGTGAGTAGTCTCATTTTAAGTATCCTAATAAATTTTAAAATGAAAGGTTCATGTAAAAATTAGTGGTTTTCATTATATGAACAGAAAGGAATAAATATAAACTTTACTGAAGTTTAAATATTTGAATATACATTTTTACCCTAAGGGCATTTGAATACCTATTTAATTAGTCATGAAAAATCCAAAGTAAACATATTGTTTTTATTGAACTAATGTGTAGAGAATAAAATTACAAAATTTCTGGAATTGAAATGATAATTTTTGGAGTCCAAATGCGCCAGATATGAATTTTACAAGTTTAAAACAATTTCTGGAATTTATTTTTAAATTTAAATCCCCTCGGGTCCATGGTGAGCCAGGCCCACGGTGAACCTGCGCATTGTGCGTGTGGTCCGTGCCAATCTTGACCGTTGGATCTGGATCCAACGCGCGAGGGTGAGGAGGGGAGTAAAAATAACGTGAACGGCTGAGATTAAAACAACGAACCGGTACGCGATGAACGGCTCAGATCGAGTGCGGGTTTTATATACCCATGGACGCGTGAGATTAAAACATACCACTTCGATTAGATCCGACGGTGCGGATTAGGTCACGCACGTGGTGAAGCTGGCGCCGCTCGATCGCGATCGCATGGTCGGGATCGAATCCGACATGGCACGGGTACTCGACCTATGCCAGTCGTCTTCTCCGGCGACGGCGAGCGGTACAACGGCCACGGCGGGCTACGACGGTCGGTTCTAAGGGCTAAAATGGAACCAGTACACTGCGGGGGTCAAGAGAGTACCATTGGAGGGGACTTGGGGTCATCGGAGCGTGGCCGGCGATGAGCGAGGGTGGCGAAGGTGTTCGGGTCCTCGTCGGCGATGGCGTTCCGGCGGGGTTCGTCGGCGATGGAGCGGTGGCCGAGGTCGCGGTGGTCGCTACGGTCACGGCGGTGCGGTCATCGAGGACGGAGGGGGGCTCTGGCGACGGCGAGCGGTGACTGGAGTGACAGTGGCGGTGGTGCGCTAAAAGTTGAATTGCAAGCGTTCTGTTTGATCTCACAGCGAATCGTCGTGGGGGTAGAACGCGGTGGAGGCCAGGGGGTTAAATAGAGGCGTCAGATGAGCTCGCATGCAAGGAAACCCTAGGGAGGGCTTTAACTCACCGGCGAGGGCTCGGCCATGCACGCGCAGCGTGATCCCGGGGCGTAATCGTGAGATTTTAACGAGGGGAAACGGTCGGCCGAGCGCGGGGGACGGTTTAATGGCGTCGAATTAAAGGGGGAGGGGCCAGCGAGGCGTATCCGAGGCGGGGTTCATCGGCCGGCATAATTTGGGGGCGGAGGCGGGAGGTAGACGACGGTACTAATAGGCGGGGGCCACTGGCCAGCGGGCATGAGCACGCGAGCGAGGGGACTGACGGGTGGGGCCGACCTCGGGCGCGAGAGGGGGGCAGTTGGCGTCGACAGGTGGGACCAGGGTGTCGGGCGCACGCGCGAGAGGAGAAGGGCTCGCTGATGGGTGGGGTCGGGCTGTCAGTCCGAGGCGGGCGAGGGTAACGGGTTGGGCCTGCCGGGAGGGAGGGAAAGGGAGGGGGAGGCCCATTACTGTTTCCATGTATTTCTGAATAAAAATAATTCTAGGAAATAGATTAAAATCTTAGTGCTACTTCCAAGATTGATAAAAAATTATAAAAATTCTCAAAAATATATCTTAGTCTTAGGATCATACATAAAAATTTTCAGCTCCACGTTTGGCCATTACATCTAGGTTGTAGTTCAAAATGGTTAAGGGGGGCATTAAAGGTATTTCCAAAATTAATAATTCTAGAAAATTGGATTAAATAATATTTTTATTCCTTTGAAAATTTGGGTTGTTACAAACCTACCCCCCTTACAAAGAATCTCGTCCTCGAGATTGGAATGCTACTCGAATAGCTCGGGGTATTGGGCTTTCAGCTCGTCTACCTTTTCCCATGTAACTTCTTCGGCGGGGTGGTTGTCCCACTGAACCTTGCAGAAGCGAACCACACGGCTCTTGGTTACCCTTTCCTTGGTTTCCAAGATTTTGACGAGCTTCTCGATATAAGTCAAATCTTCTTGGACGTTGAGTTGTTGGAGATCGGCTTGCTCGGCGGGCACACGAAGACACTTCTTCAACTGAGAGACATGGAACACATCGTGAACTGCTGCCAATGATGGAGGCAGCTCAAGTTGATATGCCACTTCTCCTTGCCGTCGGAGGATCTGAAAAGGTCCAACGTAGCGGGGTGCTAGCTTGCCTTTCATGTTGAACCTTTGAGTGCCACGGAGGGGAGTGACTCGGAGATAGACATAATCACCCTCCTCAAAGGTTAGGTCCCTTCGACGGTTATAGGCGTAGCTCTTCTGTCGGGACTGGGCTATCTTTAATCGGTCCCTTATGATCTTGACCTTCTCTTTAGCTTCTCTTAATATGTCTGTCCCAGACAGTTGCGACTCTCCGGTCTGATCCCAGAGCAGCGGCGTTCGACACTTACGCCCATAAAGTGCTTCGAATGGGGACATTTGCAGGCTGGCTTGATAGGCGTTGTTGTAGGAGAACTCCACGTAGGGTAAGTTCTTGTCCAACATTCCGCCAAAGTCTAGAGCGCAAGCTCTAAGCATATCCTCCAGTATCTGGTTGACCCTTTCGGTTTGACCGTCGGTCTGTGGATGATAGGCGGTGCTAAAGTTCAGCTGGGTGCCGAGTTCCTCTTAAAGCTTCTTCCAAAACTTGGAGGTAAACTGACTCCCGCGGTTAGATATGATCTTCTTAGGAACTCCGTGAAGGAATACGATTCGGGTCATATACAACTCAGCCAACTTGGCGACGGTGTAAGTTGTCTTGACCGGGATGAAGTGAGCTACCTTGCTGAGTCGGTGGACGATCACCCAGATAGAATCGTGACCAGCTTGGGTCCGGGGCAGTCCCGTGATCAAGTCCATTCCTATCTCTTCCCATTTCCATTAAGGGACTTTGAGGGGTTGAAGAAGTCCAGCAGGTCTTTGATGCTCTGCCTTGACTCGCCGGCATGTGTCGCACTTGACCACATACTCAGCTATTTCCCTCTTCATGCTGACCCACCAATATTTTTCCTTCAGATCTTGATACATCTTGGTACTCCCGGGATGTATGGAGTATAGAGTATCGTGGGCTTCCTGAAGGATGAGGGTCTTCAATTCGGGTTTGTCGGGTACGCATATCCGGTTTCCGAACGATATGGTACCATGCTCATCCTCGGAGAATTCGAGGGCTTTACCCTTCCGCATGTTCTATTGGATCTCCAAGATATCTGGGTCTTCCTTCTGCTTTACTCAGTTCTGGTCTATCAAGACAGGCCGAGACTGCAAGGCAGTGAGGTACGCTTGGGTGGTGATCCCTAGATTCAGCCTTTCCATCTCCTTGTAGAGCAGAGGGGCTTGGTCCTGAATCATGATGGTACTGCAGTACCCTTTTCGACTAAGGGTGTCTGCCACCACATTTGCCTTGCCTGGATGATAATGGATGCCCAAGTCATAATCCTTGATCAGTTCCAACCATCTCCTTTGCCTGAGGTTCAGATCTGGTTGGGTGAATATATACTTGAGGCTCTTGTGGTCGGTGAAGATCTCACATCGATTTCCCACAAGGTAGTGTCTCCATATCTTCAGGGCATGAACCACGAATGCTAACTCCAGGTCGTGGGTCGGGTAGTTCAGCTCATGCGGTCTCAGCTGTCGGGAGGCGTAGGATATCACCTTCCCATCTTGCATTAAGACGCATCCTAAACCTTGGCGAGAAGCATCGCAGTAGACGTGAAAGTCTTTTTGGATGTCAGGCAGGGTCAGGATTGGGGCTGACACGAGCTTCTTCTTGAGGGTTTGGAAGCTTTCTTCGCAATCTGGGGTCCATTCAAATTTTACTTCCTTCTGCAACAGCCTGGTCATAGGTTTGGCGATCTTCAAAAAATTCTCGATGAACCGGCGGTAGTATCTGGCCAATTCGAGAAAACTCCGGATCTCGGTCACGGTCGTGGGTTGCAGCCAGTTGGTTACTGCCTCCACGGTGGTTGGGTCCACTGCTATTCCTCCAGAAGATATAACATGACCAAGGAACACCACCTTAGACGACCAAAATTCACACTTGCTGTATTTGGCGTACAATTGCTGCTCCCTTAGCTTTCCGAGGGTCAGACGGAGGTGGTCCTCATGTTCTTCCTTGGTCTTGGAGTAGACGAGGATATCGTCGATGAATACCACAATGAACTTATCCAAGAACTCCATGAATACATTGTTCATCATGTTCATGAAAAAGGTCGGGGCATTCGTGAGTCTGAACGACATCACAGTGTACTCGTAGAGTCCATAGCGGGAGGTGAAGGCAGTCTTGGGGATGTCCTCCTCTCTAATCCTCAATTGTTGATAACCTGACCTGAGGTCAATCTTGGAAAACACCGAGGATCCCTTCAGTTGATCGAACAGGTCATTGATCCGAGGCAATGGGTACTTGTTCTTGATGGTTACGTCATTCAAGACTCTATAGTCCACGCACATCCTTTTGGTCATGTCCTTCTTCATGGCAAAGATGACCGGTGCACCCCAGGGTGAGGTACTCGGTCGGATGTAACCTTTCTGCTCCAAGTCTTCGATGTTGCTCTTGACTTCGGCTAATTCATTGGCGGCCATTCGGTATGGGTGCTTGGAGATTAGAGAGGTCCCGGGGACAAGTTCGATTCTAAATTCGATATCTCGCTTGGGAGGCATTCCTGGTAGGTCCTCAGGGAAGACGTCCATAAACACCTTTACTATGGGCACTTCTTCAAGGGCAAGCGAGTGAAGAGATGCTTCAGGGGGTTTGCGGCTGGTCATCCGAAAAGTGACGGCTTCACTTTCGGGGTTGGTCAGGGATATAGACTTATTGGCACAGTCGATTACCCCCTTGTGCTTCATCAACCAATCCATCCCTAGGATGAGGTCGAGTCCGGTGCACTTAATGAGGACTGGCTCTGCCCGGAACGATACTCCTTGTATCTCTATCTTAACCTTACGACTGTATAAGTAGGCTAAGGTTTTATTGCCTGGAGTGGAAATTATCATGGGGATGGACAGAGGGAGTACGTCCAAGCCGTGGGTTTTCACAAAATCTTCCGAGATGGAACAATGTGTTGCTCCAGAGTCAAATAAAATCATAGCTGGTATGGAATTTGCAGTAAACGTACCGAGTACGACTTCGGGAGCCTCCTGAGCTTCCTCTGTGGTGATGTGATTGACGCGGGCACGAACCGCCTGGTTGGGTGCCGTGCCTTGGGGTTGCTTGGGGTGAGGACACTGGTGCAAATAGTGCCCTTCCTTCTGGTAGTTGAAGCAGACGGCCGGCCTTCCTTGGCTATCCTTCAAGACTGGGGCCTTAGCGGTGGACGTCGGCTGAGCGGCCGGAGCTGGTGGAGCGGGGCGGGGATGCCCAGCGTTGGATCCACCAGTGGCATGGGGTGGCCTGTAGGCGGGCCAAGGATGGTAGGCGGGCGCTGGTGGCGGAGGGACGAAGCGGGGCCTCTGAGAGTTCGCCTGTTGATGCTTGAAGGCGACCATCTTCCTCTTCTTGAGGTCCAACTTGTTCTGCTCAGTCTCTTGGATGAGCGCTTTATTTACTAGCCGTTGGAAGTCGGCGTAGTCGGTGGCGACGAGCTGGATGGATAGCTCATCCTTAAGTCCCCAGAGGAACTTAGCCTGGTGGAGGGCGTCGGTCCGCACCTCTTCCGGCGCGTAGCGAGCCAGATGGTTGAATTCATGGAGATACTCCAAGACCGTCTGGTTGCCCTTTTGCAGGTCGCGGAACTCCTGCTGTTTGACCGCGACGACTCCGGCGGGGACGTTGGCGGCTCGAAAGGCGATGGTGAACTCCGCCCATGTCACCACGTGGTCCTCAGGCTGGGACTCATGGTAGTTGTCCCACCATTCGGCGGCGGGACCCTAGAGCTGGTGTGTGGCAAAGGCCACTCGCTCTCAGTCGGTGCAGGGGAGGAGGTCTAGCTTCTTCCCAATGGTGCGGAGCCAATCTCCGGCCTCCATGGGGTTGGTGGTGCTAGAGAAGATGGGCGAGCGCACGCGCAGAAACTCTGAGACTTGGGGAGCGGGTGCGGGTGCTGGTGCGCAAGGAGCAGGCTCCCCATTTTGCAGACGATCCAACTGAGCTTTTTGTGCTGCATTTGAGTGAGGAGGGCGGTGATCAATTGGTTTTGATTCACCATCATTTCCGCTAGGGTGGGATGGTTGGCGGATGGCGACCCAGACTGCCGAGGGCCCGTTGCACCCCAGTTGGGTACAACACCCTCAGGCACGTCACGGCTTCCTCCTTCTCCATTATTGGAGCCAGTGTTCTGGTGGTCGGCCATCTTCTGAATATGTGACATTTTAAGGCAAAAAGATGAGGAATTAACAATATAATTAAAAACAGCTCATAAGGCTCATGCATATAAACCAAGTGGTAAAAATTGTTCATTACAATCATGCTCTTATTCTATCCACAACACAACTCGTTGTAGATAGCACCACATATAAAAATTATTTTATTTGAAAAGCGGTATCTAGCGCCTACTCGTCACCGGAGGCGGTCTCCGTGCTCTCGGAACCACGAGTACGCGGCTCCCGAGGGATGGTGGGCTCGAGAAAGTTCTCGATGATTGGGTCGGAGACGAGGCCGGGGCATGGTGCAGGGGCGCTGGCGGTGGAGGGTCCGGCTGTGGAGGGATGTGGCGGGATCCTCTTGGGTTGAGGGGTGGGCTCACGGATGGGCTTCCTCTTCCTCGGGAGGGGGGAACCATCTCCGCGATATCCTTCTGCAGTTGCATAATCTTGCACTGCAGCTCGCCGTTCTGTTTGATTAAGCTCTTCGTCTCCTGACGAAGAAACTCAACCACCTCATGGCGCTCATCGGCGTTGAGCACCGCCTCAGTATGGAGGTCGTCCATAGCCTGAAGAAGATGCGACTGCCGGGCCATGACCGGATCACGCACGGAGTGAACTCCGAGGTAGATGCTATGGTAGGCACCGGGAGTGCGCTTCGGCACAAGCTGGAAAGACGAGTTCTGAGGACGATCATCGTAGATCATCCTCAACTCCATGAGGGCCTAGAGGGTGACTCGTTGGCACGCGACGTCGAAGGTCAGGCCCCCAAGTGCGGTGGTGAAAGGCGGCAGATGCTCTCAGGAGCCGGGGATGGTGAGGGAGACGTCGCAAGGCCCGGCAAACTCCTCCAAGTACACCCCTTGGAATTCGGGCTCGAAGAGTGACCCGAGGAATGTGAGCATCATGCGGAGCTCCTGGACGAAGCCATCAAAGTGGCGGCAGTAGCTGTGGACTTGGTGGACAGGCATCTATAAAACAGCAAGTTGAAGAAAAGTGAGGGGAGGAACAAAGTTTATAAAGTAAGTTTTCGAGAAATAATTTTCTACAGCTATTGGCTAGGCGGGTCTGTTTGGCTTCCTACAGTCAAGTCGACTTTGATACCATCTTGTGGCGCCCCGATTTATCGAAATCGGAACATTATTGAATTTCCATAGAAAAACAATAATACAAGAGGTTCATCATGCGACAACCGTACATACGACAATATTCATGGTACGTAGACCATATTTATTACATCAGAGATTTAATAAAAACAGTAATAAAGATAATTAAAATTCATGATGAACGCCTTCTTCAAGATCTTTTCTCTTGACTGGGTCGCTACTCCAGACCGTCTTCATAGTAGGCATCCTCTGAGGTGTTCAACGGGTATGAGTACAAAAAGTATTCAACAAGCCACCGCAAATGCAGATAATAATGCAAGGTAATAACAAAGGAAGGGTAATTGGCCACTCGTCTAGCCAGGGCATCTCGTCCTGCGCGCGGTGGCCGCTCCGATGAAGCTAGGCAATAAATGGGAAGGCCCGTACATCCTGGTCGGCTCCGGACGTCTAGGGTCCTATCATCTATCTACCTTAGAAGGCGAAGATCTGAAGCACACTTGGCACATGGAGCACTTGAAACGCTATTTTGCATAATTTCATAGACATGTCTTCCGCCGTTAGCTATTGTTGTATCAGATCCCCGATTCAATAATAATATACGGTGAACGTTTTGACCAAAGTGGGCGCACTGCGGTAACAAGCGTAGTTTCACCAAGCTATTCGGGTTCCGAGCTCCGACTCGACACACCCCCTATTTGGGTTCCGAGCTCCGGCTCGACGCACCCACCCTTCGGGTTCCGAGCTCCAGCTCGACGCACCCCCTATTCGGGTTCTGAGCTCTGGCTCGATGCACACCCTGTTTAGGATTCCGAGCTTTGGCTCGACGCATCCACCATTCGGGTTCCGAGCTCTGGCTCGACGCACCCACCATTCGGGTTCTGAGCTCTGGCTCAACGCACCCCCTATTCGGGTTCCGAGCTCAGGCTCGACGCACCCCCTATTTGGGTTCTGAGCTCTGGCTCGACGCACCCCATATAAGGGTTCCGAGCTCCTGCTCGACGCACCCCTTATTCGGGTTCCGAGCTCCGGCTCGACGCACCCCCTATTCGGTTCCCGAGCCCTGGCTCAAAGTACCCTGGCCCAGATTCCGAGCTATTCTCTCTTCCCTTCCGACCTCTCTTAGCGCTGGCCCTAAGTTCAAGCGGATTGTGCCCAGTCGACAAGTCGTCTACCCGCAAAGGAGGGGGGAGGGGAAGGGCAGAGATTCGCAAATGCCGCAAGAAGGGCTTCGTTAGATACATCATACATAGAGCATGAATAACATCTGTTGCGAAATCAAGACGAGAAATAAGGCTAGGAAAATTCGTCATCTAAGCCGAGCAGGAATCGGAAGCCTTTTCGGTCCGAAAGGTTGTCCGGGCCCTCAAAGCCCCCTTTGGTCGGTGGCTCCATCGCTACGTGGCTGGATTTCTCTTTCTTCTTTCGCGTCTTCTCTTCCCTCTTTTGAGCCCGGAAGGCTTTCTAATCTTCTTGGAGTTGGGCCGAACTACGCAAACCTTCATCTTCGGGCCGCGTTTCGTCGAGTTCGGCCTCCACGTCAAACCAGTTAACCGGTTCAGGCGACGAGGATAGAGCTCGAATTTTCCCTTCCTCTCCCTTGATTAAACCCAAGACCTCGTGAAGGATCTCGGGGATTGCATGTCCGTCGTCATTCCGAGGGATGGTGAAGCGTGCAGGCCGGTTGGCCCTAAGAGCCTCGAGAGCGGCCCATTGACGCCGAAGGGTCTCACCCTCATCAAGAACCTCGATGTCGGAATCACAAGCGGAGTGAATGCCCTAAATGATTTCCAGGAAGCAATTACCCTTTATTAATAAATTGGCAAGTTCCTATCTTTTACAGGAGTTACGACATTAAGGCCCTAGGAGAATACACCTTCGGGTCCGGTTGGCGCGCTACGGGTGGGGGCTTCGAGGAAGACGAAGGCTCGCTCAAGCGAAGGGCCTCGTCTAGCTAGGCCTTGACTGCGTCAGGGCCCTGAGCCTGCCATGTCGCCTGGAGAGCCATCCAGGACTAGGCCACCGCCTGGCTGGGGGAAAGAAGATTGCTCCCCCCGAAGGCGACGGGATGAGAACTCGAGGGTGAAGGCAAGGAGCCCCTGGAAGCTTCCAGCTGATGGAGAATGCTGAGGGCAGCTACCCGGGTCGATACTTCCCCGTACCTTAACACGGTGAAGCTTATCTGCCGGACGGCGACCTGGATGAACTTCAGCCGACGGCTAAGGGGCTCCCAGGTGACGTCAAAAGCCGTTCATCCAGTGTCGTACCATGCCATTACCCTTCGGAGGGACACCACAGTGTCAGCCGCCGTCTTCTCCCCCTAAGCCAGCGCCTTGGTCGCCGCTTCGTTCCGGGCCAGGAGGTCCGCCATGGTCCACTTGAGATGGAGTACCCAGGCTTCATGGACTTTTCAGTAGCCACCCTCTCCCGGAGCTCCTCCATTTCGGAGACCTGGGCTTGAAGCGCGAAGACCTCTACCTCAAGCTGGTCCACCTCTTCAGCCAAGGACCGGAGCCTTTCCACCTCCACAACCTGGGCCCGGAAGGTGTTGACCTTCGCTTCGATCTCATCCGCTTGGGCAGCTCGAGCTCGAAGCCCCTCCAGTTCGACGACTTGGGCCTTGAGGGTGCAAACCTCCGTGGCCTGAGCCTGAAGTGCTTCGGCCCTGGCGGCCTGAGGACGAAGGATCTCAACCTCCGACTCTAGCACCCGGACTCAGTCGATCTCGACCGCTTGCTCCTGGACCATCCTCTCAGTGGCCTCCGCTCGCCCGGAGAGCTCCGAAGCGTTGCTCTCACGATGGAGCAATGGATCGAACCAACAACGCCGAAGAAATTTGACTTCGGTGGAGAGCTGAAGCCTTAGATGACCCCAATGGGTACATCTGGTGGCTTGGACAAGGACGAGAGCGGCGCCAAGGTCAACGAGAGAGAGTATTGAGGGATGATCGGATCACTGCTGTACTTGATGGTGACGATACTGGACATTCAGTTCATCATGGGATTGTGCGCGCGTTTCCAGTCTTAACCACATCCATCTCATCGGCAGGCTGTCAAGCGCATTTTCAGGTACCTTACCTATGCGCCCGATTTAGGTCTTTACAATTCAGCATCATCGTCTCTTGATTTATCTGGTTTTTCCGACGCTGATTTTGGTGGGTGCCGGCTGGATCGCAAGTCGACTTTCGGTACTAGCCAGTTTCTCGGTTCTTTGCTTGTTTCTTGGTCTTCTCGAAAGCAATCTAGAGTTGCACTTTCTAACACTAAGGCTGAGTATGTAGTTGCTGCTAGCTGCTACTCACAATTGGTTTGGATAATTTCCATGTTGCGAGATTTTGGATTGTTCTTCCCTGCCAGAGTTCCTTTGTTTTGTGATAGCACCAGCGCGATTAGTGTAATGAAAAACCCATGTCTTCATTCAAAAACCAAACATATTGATATGCACTTTCTCTTTTTGAGGGATCAATATGAGAAAGGCATCATTGACCTTTAGGCCCTAGTCTGTGTTAGTCGAGACTATAAAAAACCCTAAGGGCATTTTGGTCTTTTCCATTTTTACTTTCAGCGTCTGTGTAATTTACCTTGGGGGTAAATCTGTCTTTTTCCCTTTGTTGGGCTGCCTATAAATAGGCCACAACCCCCTAGGGTTAGGGTTAACTCATTAAAAAGCAAATCAGAGTTCACTTTCCCTTTTACCGTTCTTCTTCCACTGTTTACCTAGTATTTTCCTGTAGCACCAAAAACGCCGCCATGTTCTTTTCTCTCTGTGATCTGTGATTCCTGTGGGTTCAATGCATCTCCTAAAAACCGGGATTTGGTTTTTCATGGGAAGTTTCTAGGACTAGCGTGTGAAGCCAAACGCTCTTCGGTTTGGTGGGAGTTTAGCGCAGTGAGCATCAACAAGTGTGGTTGGCCATACGCCGGTTTTTTTCTTCCGGTTTTTCTCCAAGTCACATAGCAGCACGACTGCTGGTTTCCTTCGGTGCTGGATTCACCACCAGGGGGGAATAGGGTAGCATCTTGCGTTTTTATACATCCTATTTCAAGTTTTGATTAGCATCTGTAGTACTTTGGATTGACTATTTGAGTTTTTATACATCTGCTTCAGTACTGTTTGTGATTTAATCTGTGATGAATACACTATGTGTTTACTGAATTAATCCTTGTCATGATTAGATGTGTTAAATTGTGTGCTATACTCATGAGGTCTTAATTTCACTAGTTACTTTTTATTAGATTCTTGTTGACCTTTTGTTGGATGAAATTTCTGGCAACAATGGATATTTTTATGTGCTAGATATTTTTATGGATATTTTTATGATTTGGTGAAAGATTTGTGGGAATGTCATTAATGCTGTGAGTTATTTTAATCTGCCTTTAAGCACTATGTTGGTGTCTTTTCTATCAGGACACTGGTCGTTTTTAGGCTAGATTATTTTCATCTGTTTGTTTCCGCTGATTATCTGTTGAGGTGCTTTGGGTGTTGGGAGAAGGCCATTGATTCGAAAGAATTTTTTAGGCGCCCATTCACCCCCCTCTAGTCGCTACCGTCGGTCCTACAACGAACCCCCATTAACCTAATCTAAATCTCTCTTTGGTTACTCCCATCGAGGATCATTGTTCGTATACAACGATAGTTGGTGCACCAGGTAGGGGAGTGCATTTCATGTTTCCTTTCAAACTGATTCAATGGCTGTTGTTTGGAATGTTGATACCAAGGTTCCTATTGGTGTCACGATCTCCTTTGGATGTTTGACTTTCGTTGGTGATTGTATGTGCTAGTTGGTCTAGACCATCACCTTGCTTGGGGCGAAGGCTTCACGTACTCCAATAGTATGTTCATTGGTCCCACAAGTGTCTAAGCGTGTAGCTCCACCTAAGGCACATTTACAGGCCTCTCGGGTGTCCTAGTAATCGACTTCTCCTAGGGCTCACCATCGACTCGCCAACCAATTATGTAATTTTCACCAATTCAGGCAGGGGCACGGTCCAACGGTGTAAATTTTTTGTGGTCGCGTCAACGTGATCTCGCCAATTGACCCCTTTTGTCTAGGGGTGTCACCATCACCAACCGTCATGGTGATCATGGGTATTTTCTCAAAAGAAGAGCCCTCCAACTATGCGGAATCCAGCACTTATCGGCATGAGCACCAGACAAGGAACACCGTTAGAGATGACCACCGAGCGAGGGCCTGTGCGGAGGCCAGAATCTCCCAATAAGATGCGCAAGCTGCATACACCATAGAGTTTGAAGGCCATGACGTGTACCACACACCCACGACAAATATTTTTGCCATCAAAAGGATGCTCACCGCCCTCCCCGACACACTTGAGCTCCAAAGGGCTCGGGTCCTAACTCAAGCGGTTGCTGCTCAACTTGATGACATAGCGTATCCTCATCATTCATGGTCTCCAAACTGAAGCTCTCATTCCCGACCATCTAGGTGGTTGGCGCGCTCACGCACTAGCGAGTGCCGAGGGATCTCTTACACTTATGATGCACTACACATCATTAACGACTAAGGAACCATGTTGAAGAGCATGGGACTTATGGCTCCTGATGTGATGAGTGATTGTCAACGGAAGCCAAAGAGGAGACGTGAAGAGAAGATGAGACCAGCCGTGTCTGGGCTGCGTGTGACTTAAGTACACGGGCAGCGAGCGACTGCCTGGTAGAGGGGTCGTAGAGTCAGGCTGGCTCAATCCGAGTACATGGGCTAGGAGTGGCAAAAGATCCACTGGTTGTTGATCGGGATTGACTCAGGTACACAGGTGGCGAGCGATTGCCGGGCTGAGGAAGCTGGGGAATTGGGTCGGCCCAATCCAGGTACTCGGTGCGAAGACGGTGGACGCTTTGTCAGTTTCGGTGCAAAACTGGCAACCGATGATTATATTTATTTAGGATTTTATTATTTTGCCTTTAGGCACACAGTCTATGTTATTCGAGTCAGTAAAAAACCCTAAGGGCATTTTGGTCATTTCCAATTTTATTTTCAGAGTCAGTGTAATTTACCATAGGGATAAATTTGTCTTTTCCCTTTATTAGTGGGCTGCCTATAAATAGGCCCCAACCCCCTACGGTTAGGGTTGACTGATTTACAATTAATCTACAGTCCAATTTCATTTTCCCATGGCCGCCACTCTTCCTGTTTTCTTCATCCTTCACTGTCGCATCGTGTTTTCTCAGCGAGATCTTGGAAGCAGGCGGGTGGATTGTGAATTTTCCCATGGACGCATAACCTAGTCGTGGGCTCGAGACAGAGCAGCAGGCGGTGTCAGGCGATTAGGTGCTAGCAGGCTTCTGCGCTTGTAGCACAGCGCAACACGGCTAGTGTCACGGTGTCGTCACAATGCAGAAGATAAGCAGCAGCACATTCCGTGCGGCAATCAATGCGTCAGTGGCCACGCCGTGGTTTCTGCGTGCACAAGGGCCAAAACAGTAGAAGGCACATGCGCCAGTGGTTTTTGCTACCTTGGGCGGTGCGGTGACATGGGACTTGGCAGCAGTAGATCGCGAGTGTTTGGCACAGTGCGGCACGCACTCAGCGTGGTGGTCGGTGCAGACGTAGGGAGATGTACGGCTTTGGGAAGGCGTCGGTGCTTCCTATGGCGCGCATGTGAAGCAGTCTTGGTGCATGGGATCACTATTGTACGCATGGGAACTCTATTGGACGGAGCACTCAAGGTGAGTGGGTCCTGCGCGTAGCTTCCCTGTGCATGGTGTTCCACACGGTGGGGGTCTGCAGGTGCGGCAGGAACACGAAGCCCCACAAGATCAGGCGCATGGCAGCGGGACGTCATTTCATATTGAAGTATAAGCATGAAAATCGAGGCACATGATAATTAGCTGGAGCCGGCCAAACTTAGTACTAATCCCTTTCCTGATTTCTCGATTTACGTGCAGTACATCAGTTTTATTTCTGAGTTTATTTCTGAATGATCCATGATTTATTCACTTTATTAGTATTTTATTTTCAGATTGGAATATGAATGTTTATTGATAGATCTAGGTGTTTTTCTATGCACATCAAGTGTTTTTAGAATCATCTGAGAACACATTTTTATTTACTACATTTATTTTGCTTAGATTAAATTTGGTTTTAATAATGTTGTTGATGGCGTTTTGATTAGGACACCAGTCATTTTTATGCTAGACTATTTTAGTATCTATGATTTGTTTTGCTTATGTTGATTGTTTGTCGAGGTGCGTTGGGTGTTGGGAGTAGGCCATTGATTCGGAAGAATTTTTTTAGGCACCCATTCACCCCCCTCTGGTCGCTACTTTCGGTCCTACAAGTGGTATCAGAGCTTGGTTAGGGTTTTTCCATACCTTAACTGGTTCTAACCCCAGGTAGTGATCATGACTTCCTCTGATAAGGTCCCGTCCCTTGAAGCTTTTGGCTACACTTATTGGAAGACTCGCATGCGAGCCTATCTCATGAGCCAGAGCTTGGACATTCGAAATATTTGTGTTCACGCTACTTTTTCTATACTTCCTATTGCTGAGCGCAATTCTCTTGATATAATCACTTAGCATCAGAATAATAACAAAGCGGTGAACATTTTATTTTCTGGTTTAGGTCCTAGTGAGTTTGAGCGTGTTAGCCTTCTCGACACTGCTCGAGAGATCTTTGTTACCCTCTAGGCACACCATGAGGGGACAGTTCAGGTCAAGGCTAGGCTCTATCAGACCTACCGGCGTGAGTATATAAATTTCTGACAGAAGTCGGGTGAGACTGTTGAGGCTTTGTTTGGTCGCGTTCAATCGATAATTCACAAGCTTTGGGCCAACAAGACCGATCGTGAGCAGTTGGTCTCAAATCATGAAAAGGAACTCAAGGTTCTTCATACCTTGGACCCTAAGATCTAGGAGATCAAGGTTTCTTCTATTGTTGAGAGCGCTTCCTATGATACCTTGACTGTCGCAGAGCTTTTTAGTAAGCTCAAGGCCTCAGAGGTTGATATCCAGTTGAGATCACATCTCACTGGTTTTGGCTCAAAAACCTAGCCCTTGTGACACCTTCTGCTGATCCTACTGCTTTGAGTTGTGCTGCGTTTTCTTTGATGTCTATCTCCAAGGATTAGCTTGATTCGCTAGGAGATGATGATATGTGTTTGTTTAACAACTGGGTGCGTCGTTTCTATGATAAACGAATGCTTAAAAGACACGACACAAAATCTGGATGCTTTGAGTGTGGTGATCCAGGTCATTTCATCGCCGACTGCCCCAAGCGGAAGAGTTACAAGTAGGGAACTGGCGGTAGCTCCTACGACTCTAGCAAGCATGAAAACTCCACCTTCACAAAGGGCAAGCCGAAGATGAGATTCTTTCGAAAGGCTCTGAAGGACTACAGGCATGAGAACAAGAAGCGAGACAAGGTCTTCTTCACCGAGATGGAGAAAAGCTACTCCAAGAGGTCATCGTCTTCCTCCTCGTCTTCAAGTTCAAGTGATGAAGTGATCGTGATCAAGAAGGGAAAGGGCAGGGATGATCCGGTCGGCCTGAACTGAGAGCCAAGAGTGATGAGCAGTTTGGTGAGTTAGTTGGAGTGAGAGCTGAGCTGGAGAAGACTAAGCTAGAGCTTGAGACCTTGTTATTTCCACCCACTGTTTGTGAGAACTGCTTGTCCCTGAGATTGGAACTGATTAAGCTAAAAACTGAGAAGTCTATCGAAGTTGATAGAGAGTGTGAGATCTGTTTGTCTCATGTCGAGGTGCTAGCCTCTTTGAGAGAGGAGATAGTTGATACTCATAACGAGAACTTTTACCTCCTTCAGATCCTGATTTGGATTAGTGCCAGAGAGCCACAGCTTGGAATGATGATCTAGCAGTTTAAGAGGCGGGATGGGTTTGGGGTAGGTTACACCTACACCAAGGCTGACTTTGAGAGTGCCATTAGCCGTGTAGTGGAGTGGAGCAAGATGACTCTAGAGCATAGATATCCCAAGACTCACTCCACCAAATCTTTTCAGGTTAGTCAGCCCAAGGATGGAGTGTTCCAAGAACAACCTAAAGCTCCACCCAAGAAGCCTATCTGGGTCCCAAAGCCTAAACCTCTCCACTCTTCTCTTGATTCTCTACATGGACCCTCTCACACCAAAGAGTCTAAACAAAACACGACCAATCCTAAGAACCCCAAGCCTCAACCACATCCCAAGAAGCCTACCTATCACTGTGAGTTTTGTTAGAGAGATGGACATCTTGAGAAGTTTTGCTTCAGGAGGAAGCGGGTTGAGAGAGCAGAGAGGGCTCGAGGTGGGTAGGAGCAGTTCTACTAGCAGGGTGGTAGACAGAGAGTCCCTCGATGAGGAGAGAGGCTAGAGGCCAGGCCGCATCGTGTAGGTTGTGGTAGAGGAGACGGCTTTCATTACCGTGCTCCGGAGGATGGTTTTTGCTCCGTTAGAGCTCTAGGTCATTCTGGATACGGCTTTGGACCTCGTGGCCGTGACTTTATGTAGAACAGAGGACCGTGCTTTGAGCCACGTTTTGGTCCAGACTCATATGATTCCTTATGCTTTCCTACTTACGAGTAGATGGCTCGACACTGGTTTAGCTCGTTTGCTAAACCTGGTGTTGGATCGTTTGCTCCCACTCATGACCATTGAGGAGCCATGCTGAATAGCGTGGGCCTCATGGCTCCATATGTGATGAGTCATTGTCAACGATAGTCAAAGAGGACTGAGAAGAGTGAAGATCTGCTGTTACATGGGCCGCGTGTGACTCAGGTACATGGGCAGCAAGCGATTGTCGGGCAGAGGAGGCTGCGAAGTCGGGCTGGCCCAATCCGGGTACAAGGGCCAGGAGCAGCAGAAGACCCACTGGGCTGTTGACTAGGATAGACTCAGGTACACGGGCGGTGAGTGATTGCCAGGCTGAGAGAGTTGCGGAATCGGGCCAGCCCAATCCGGGTACCTAGTGCAAAGCAGGTGGAGTCTTTGTCACTTTCGGCGCAAAACTGACAACCGTCGATCTTGTATCGGACTCTCCAGAAGAGAAGCCGTAGTCGCTACGAAAGCTTAGCTTCCGGATAAGTCATCTGTATCTGTAGGCCCACAATCAGTCAGTCGTGTCTGTAAAAAATCCTAAGGGCAGTTTAGTCTTTTCCTTTATTTTAGCGTCTGTATAAAACCCAAAGGGGCTGGTGGAATATTCCTAAGTGTTGGGCAGCCTATAAATAGGGCCCCAATCCCTAGTGTTAGGTTACCCTTTTTGCTGAAATCACTTTTCAATCAATTCCTTGGGTCTTTCCTCTTGATCCCCTGCGCTTCTCTCTCTTGTGTGTGCGCTGCCAGGCTTCTTCTCACATGGTTTTCCATTCCTGCCTCTCTGCTGTTCATCATGTTGCTGTGAAATTTTATTCTCAGCTATTTACATTCGGTGCGCAGTGTTTGTTGTGTGGATTTAATGCTTCGGTCTATGGGTAGAAGTTGCTTATTCTTGAACGCTCTCTGTTGCTTCTGTTCTTCACGTGAGGAGTACTAGTTCATACTGGTTGCAAGTAGTACTACTACACTATAGCAACAGTACACTAGTACTCTAGCCCTGTTTTTTACTGCGTTGCTTTTTGATCGAGTAGACAGTGCCAAGTGCCTTTTCTGACTGTTCTCTGGCGAAGCCCCTTTTCTATCCGAAGCCCCTCAGCTCCGTGAGGCAGGCTTCGATCAAACATCTTCGAGAGCTTCGCTTGAACTTCGACTTCACTTTTGTGTATTGTGTTTTTAGCTTCGAACTACTTTTTGAGCTCTGTCAGCTTGACATACTTCGACCGTTTGTGTGAAGGTATACTCCGACTCGAGCTCTTCGAAGTCCATACTTCGACAGGTTTCAAAGTTGGCTTCAAAGTTAGTCTCTCTGATAGACTTCGCTCGACGTGTTGTTTTGCTGTTGTCTTTTCCGAAGGTCTCAGTTTGTGTGTTCGAAGTTTGTCATTCGAAGTTAGCCCCCGGGTCGAAGGATATCACTTCATTTATCACACCTCGACCAAGCTAGCTTCGAAGGTTGTGTATAGGCTTCGATTTCGTCTTACTGCCGTGTGCAAGGCTTCGCTTGTCTTTTGAAGGTTGACTTTCTGTGTAGTGTGTTCGAAGCTGTCTGTTCGAAGTTTAGGCTTCGAAGCTCACTGTTTGAAGCAAGCTTCGACACTGTCATACTTTTCTCTGAAGCATACTTCGCACTCTGGCACACAAACTAGGCTAGACTCAACATACCTTCGTCACTTCTTTGACAACCTTCGCTAGACTTCGTCAGAGACCTCCGAAGCAGGCTTCGACACTGCGAAGCTGACTTCGACACTGTGAAGCAGGCTTCGACACAGCGAAGCAGGCTTCGCCAAGTTCCGAACAGGAGACAGATTTGAACAATAACTTCTCATCTCACTTTATTTATACTTAGATCATCCATTGAGAAGTTTAACCTGCCATGTCTTGAATATCATTGTTTATCTACCTAGTGGCACTGCTTTGGTGTTTCTCTGTTTTTATCATCTGTTGCTTCTAGGCTAGATACCTTTAGACTTAGGCAATCTGTTCATACTTTGCTGCTTAGTCTTTTGAGGTGCATTGGGTATTGGGAGCAGGCCATTGATTCGAAAGAATTTTTAAGGCGCCCATTCACCCCCCCCCCCTCTGGTCGCTACTTTCGGTCCTACAAGTGGTATCAGAGCTTGGTTAGGGTTTCTCCATACCTTAACCGGTTCTAAACCCCCAGTAGTGATCATGACTTCTCCTGGCAAGGTCCCGTCCTTGGAAGCCTATGGCTATAACTATTGGAAGACTCGCATGCGAGCCTATCTCATGAGCCAGGGCTTGGACATCTGGGACATTTGCGTTCATGACACATTTGTTATATTGCCAGTTGCTGAGCATGGTACTCCTGGTATCATTGCCCAGCATCTGAGCAATAGTAAAGCTGTGAACATTCTGTTTTCTGGTCTAGGTCCCACTGAGTTTGAGCGTGTGAGCCATCTCTCCACTGCGAGAGAGATCTGGGCTACCCTCAAGGCACATCATGAGGGAACAGCCCAGGTCAAGGCTCGGCTCTATCAGACCTACCGGCGTGAATATGAAAACTTCACACAAAAGCCGGGTGAATCTGTTGAAGCGGTGTTTGGTCATTTTCAATCGATCATAAACAAGCTTCGGGACAACAAGGCTGAGGGTGCTCAGTTAGTCTCAAATCATGAGCAGGCGCTCAAGGTTCTTCATACCTTGGACCCAAAGATCTGGGAGATCAAGGTATCCTCTATTATTGAGAGTACTTCTTATGATACCTTGACCATTTCTGAGTTGTTTAGCAAGCTGAAGGCCACTGAGGTAGATATCCAACTGAGATCAAATCTCACTGGCTCTGGATCAAAGTCCCTGGCCCTTGCTACACCTTCTGTTGATCCTTATGCTGTGAGTTGTGCTGGTTTCTCTTTGATGTCTATCACTGAGGACCAGCTTGAGTCTTTGGGAGATGATGATTTGTGTCTGTTTAACAACAGGGTGCGTCGTGTCTATGACAAAAGGATGTTCAAAAGACACGGCACAAAATCTGGGTGCTTTGAGTGTGGTGATCCAGGACACTTCATCGCCGACTTCCCCAAGCGTAATGGACACAAGAAGGGCACCGGTGGTGGCTTCCACGACTCCGGCAAGCACGACAGCTCTTCCTTCAACAAGGGCAAGCCGAAGACCAGATTCTCCAAGAAGGCCCCCAAGGACTACCGGTGAGAGAACAAGAAGCGCGACAAGGCCTTCTTCGCCGAGATGGAGAAGAGCTACTCCAAGCAGTCCACGTCTTCTTCCTCTTCATCGAGCTCAAGCGATGAGGAGATCGTCATCAGGAAGGGGAAGGACAAGGACGATCCGGCGGGCCTCTGCTTCGTGGCTTTCGGGGACAGACCGAAGAGCCACTCAAACCAGCGCCGAACATCCCGCAAGAGCTTTTGCTCAATGGCTCTTGGGGATAAGGAAGAAAAGAGCTCCTCCGATGACTCCGACGATGACAACGAAAAGGTATCATCTTATGAGCATGAAATTGTTGATTTACTTGAGAGCAATCGTCAGGAGTTAAAGTATCGGGAAAAACTGCTTAGAGGGGCCAAGAAGAGGATAGATGTGTTAGAGAGTGAGCTTGTCGTAGCCAACGGCAGAATTGAGAGTCTATCTTCTTCCCCTTACTTGGGTGATAGCAGTGAGTGCCCGAAGTGTGAGGTGCTTCTGTGTGACCTGTCGACTCTGAAGTCCAGGTACACAGAAAGGGTTGATGAGAGGGACGCTTTGGCCATTGAGCTTGAAAGCGCTCAGCTGGAGCTGAAAGATGCTCAAGCCAGTGTCGTCGCACCCTGTGTTGATTGCCCATCTCATCTAGCTGCCTTAACTGAGCTCAAATCCAAGGGCGATGAGCATTTGGGTGATTTGGAGAGGTTGAGAGCTGAGCTTGCACAGACTAGGCTAATGCTTGAGACATTGTCAGTTCCACCCACTGTCTGTGAGAACTTCCTATCTCTTAGACTTGAGTTGATCAAGCTGAAAGACGAGAAGTCTGTCCAAGTAGAGAGTGAGTGTGAGACCTGCTTGTCTCAGGTGGAGGTTCTAGCTTCCTTGAGAGATGAGCTAGCTGATTCTCAGAATGAGAACTTTTACCTCTGTTCTATCCTGAGTTGGATCAGTGCCAGAGAGCCATAACTCGGCATGACGATCCAGCAGTTCAAGAGACAGGATGGGTTTGGGGTAGGTTACACCTACACCAAGGCTGACTTTGAGAGTGCCATTAGCCGGGCAGTGGAATGGAGTAAAATGACTCCTGAGCAGAGATACCCCAAGACTAACTCCACTGAGTCTTCCCAGGTGTGTCTGCCCAAGGATGGAGTAATTCATGAACCACCCAAAGCTCCACCCAAGAAACCTATCTGGGTTCCAAAGCCCAAACACCTCCACACCTCTCTAGACTTTCTTCCTGGACCCTCTCAGCCCAAGAAGACAACACCTAACACCACTAAGCCCAATAATCCCAAGCCTAAACCACATCCCAAGAAGCCCACCTACCATTGTGAGTACTATCAGAGAGACGGGCATCTTGCAGAGTTTTGCTTCAGGAGGACGCGGGTTGAGAGAGCGGAGAGATCTCGTGGTGATTAGGAGCAGTTCTACCAGCAGGGTGGTAGACTGCGGGTTCCTCGACGCGGGGAGAGGCTGGAGGCCAGGCCGCGTCGTGTAGGTGGTGGTAGGGGAGACGACTTTCATGCCCGTGCTCCAGATGGTGGTGTTCGTTCTGGCAGAGCTCCAGGCCATGTTGGCTGTGGTCCTGGACCTCGTGGCCGAGGCTTTAGGCAGAACCGAGGACCGTGCTTTGAGCCGCGTTCTGGTCCGGTCTCTCATAATGATTTCTGCTTTCCGTCTTTTGAGCAGATGGCTCGACACTGGTTTAGCTCTTTTGCTAAACCTGGTGCCGGACCATTTGCTCCCACTTACAGCCACTGATTGTGCAGGATCGGGGACTGGAGGACGTTTGGATCATGGACTCAGGATGTTCTCGCCACATGACGGGACATCGCAGATGGTTCTCCAGTCTCACTCCCCCGAGCTCCAAAAAGTACATCACATTCGGGAACAGTGGTCAAGGAAAAGTAAGTGGCATTGGCTCAATTCGCATTTCAGATCATTTCTCTTTAAAAAATGTTGCCTTGGTTAAAAATTTGAACTTCAATTTGATTTCTGTTTTGCAACTTCTTGAGGATGGTTTGGAGGTGCGGTTTAAGAAGGGCAACTCTTCTGTGGTTGATTCTAGAGGTTCTTTGATTTGCCAGATTTTACCAGTCGGTAATGTTTTTCGAATTGACTTCTCTAGTTCTTTTGGCCCTTCTCGCTGTTTGATTGCTGGATCCTCCTCTGAGCTCTGGAAATGGCATAGGAGGTTAGGTCATTTGAGTTTTGATCTACTAGTCAGGATGAGCTCTATGGACCTCATCCGAGGATTGCCCAAGCTTAAGATGGAGAAGGATCTAGTTTGCCATCCCTGTCATCATGGGAAAATGGTTGCCGCTTCTCACTCACCTGTGACTCAGGTGATGACTTCGTATCCGGGCGAGCTGTTACACTTGGACACTGTAGGTCCAGCTCGGGTACGCTCAGTCGGTGGGAAGTGGTATGCGCTTGTGATTGTTGATGACTTTTCTCGATTCTCGTGGGTTTTCTTTTTGGAGTCTAAGGATGAAACGTTTCAGTTTGTTCATGACCTGATTTTGAACTAAAGAATGAGAACAATGGTCTGATGCGAGCAATTCGGTCCGACAACTGCTCTGAGTTCAAGAACTCTTAGTTCGTCGGTTTCTGTAGTGATCAGGGTTTGGACCATCAGTTTTCTTCTCCATACACTCCCCCACAAAACGGCATTGTGGAACGAAAGAACCGCACGCTAGTCGAGATGGCCAGGATGATGCTCGATGAGCAAAGGACTCCTAGGCATTTTTGGGCTGAAGCCATGAACACGACTTGCTATCTGGCCAACCGCATTTTTCTTCGAGCTTACATAGGTAAGACTTCGTACGAGTTGCGGTTTGGCAGACATCCCAAGGTGAGCCACTTGCGAGCGTTTGGCTGCAAGTGCTTTGTGCTCAAGAAGGGAGGGCACTTGGACAAGTTTGAGTCTCGTTGCTGGGACGGTGTTTTTCTTGGCTACACTTTGCATTCTCGAGGCTTCCGTGTTTGGAACCTCGAATCCCAGCAGCTTGTTGAGACTTGCAAAGTTTCATTTGATGAGTCCATGCCTTCTTTGACTCCTTTTGAGCTTTCTGGTGATGATGAGCTCGGAGAGTTCATCTTCGAGGAAGATGAGGATACTCCAGCTGCTGTTGAGGGTGGGCCTTCTACACCTCCCGCAGAGACCACACCTTCTGAGACTTCGAATGAGGACGAGGGTGGACCTCTGATCACTTCTTCCACTTCGATCGAACCCCCTCGGTCGAGTCCAGAGGTGCCAGCTACTGACTCCAGCGAGGTGACTTCAGATCACTAGGGAACCCGAGCAGATCAGCGTGATCACCCCTCAGAGCTCATCATTGGTGATTTGACTGAAAGAACTTTGCGTTCATCTGGTAACTCTCTTGTTGTATTTGCTGAATCTGCTTTGGTTGCATCTTTTGAGCCTAGAGATGTTTCTCATGCTCTTTTTGACTCTAATTGGATTAATCTTTGGCAAGAAGAGCTTGAGAACTTTGTCCGCAATCGGGTTTGGACACTAGTTGAGCCGCCACCGGGATGCAACCACATAGGCACCAAGTGGGTGTTCAAGAACAAACAAGGTGAAGACGGGGTTGTGGTGCGCAACAAGGCTTGATTAGTTGCCCAGGGTTTTTGCCAGAAAGAGGGTATTGATTTTGAAGAAACTTTCACCCCTGTTGCCCGTCTTGAGTCCATTCGCATTCTCATAGCTTTTGCAGCTTCGAAGGGTTTTAAGCTTTTTCAAATGGACGTTAAGAGTGCTTTTCTGAACGGGTTCATAGAGGAGGAAGTTTATGTTAGGCAGCCCCCCGGTTTTGAGAACCCCAAGTTTCCTCGACATGTTTTAAATTGCAAAAAGCTTTATACGGGTTGAAGCAAGCCCCCAGGTCTTGGTATGACCGGTTGAAGCAGTTTTTGTTGGGGAAGGGATTTGTGATGGGTTCGGTCGATAAAACTCTCTTCTTGCTCAGAGTTGCTTCAGATTTCTTAGTTGCTCAGATTTACGTGGACGACATCATTTTTGGTGGTACTACTGACTCTCTTGTGTCCAAGTTTTCTGAGCAGATGCACAACGAGTTTGAGATGAGCCTCATGGGTGAGCTCAAGTATTTCTTAGGGCTCCAGATCAAGCAGACCAAGGACGGCACCTTCATCCACCAAGGTAAATACACTCGTGACATGCTTAAGAAATTTGACTTTGGTGGGGAGTTGAAGCCGCAGATGACCCCAATGGGCACGTCTGGAGGATTGGACAAGGACGAGAGCGGCGTCAAGGTCAACGAGAGGGAGTTTCGAGGGATGATCGGTTCACTGCTATACTTGACGGCAACAAGACCGGACATTCAGTTTGCCGTGGGGATGTGCGTGCTCTTCCAGTCTTCACCTCGCACGTCTCATCGACAGGCTGTCAAGCGCATCTTTAGGTATCTCACTTATGCGCCTGATCTTGGTCTTTACTATTCAGCATCATCATCTCTTGATTTATCTAGCTTTTCGGATGCCGACTTTGGTGGGTGCCGGTTGGATCGCAAGTCGACTTCCGGTACTTGCAAGTTTCTAGCATTGCTTCTGGTAACTAGCATGTGTAGGCTGATTGCTCTTGCTATCTTTTACATGCCTGGTAGCTAGTTCCTCACATAGATGCAGATATGCAACTTGGACATCTATATGCTTTAACATGTAAAATGGGCTATAAAAATGATAAAAATCAGAAAAATGAAAATCCATGCCTTTTTATGCTTAATTTGAAAAGATCCAGGTGGGTTTGCTTTGTCACATTGCATTGTTCTGGACTACTTACCATAGCACTTTGGTGTGAACTAGGACAATGTAATGTATGCCAAGACCAATGTCTTAAACTTCTGATGGTCCAGTTCTGGCCTAGGCTTGACTTGGTCGGTTAGCATAAGGTTGACTTGCAAATAACCCCTAGCAATAAAATGAAAAAGGAAAATAAAAAGCCTGAAATTTAAAAAGATAACAAGTTTGCTGAAGCACTTTGTTCTGGACAATTCTTATCTTGGTAGATATCATCTAGCCTTTGCATCTCATGCTTTACTTTGCTTGTCAACTAGAAAATGTGGTGATGCTTTTATTTGCAAAAATAAAAAAATGTGTGCTAATGACTCTCTTTAGATATCATATGTTGCACTGATCATGTCATGTATCTTATACAGTATATCTTTTGCTATACCTGTTAGATGTTGTAATTGCAATCAATTATATCTAAGAAGCATGTTTTTACACTCCACCTGCACCCCATTTGCATTCATTGCATATTTTGAGGGGAGCTGCATTTCAAGGGGAGTTTGTGTCTGTGTCTCTTTAGAGTGCATTTAGTCTCACATGATGAGTTCAATTGTCAATAAGGGGGAGAAATTTGTGGTTACTCGATGGAGTTTAGGGGAGTTTTGGCTTTCTCTAGGATTTATTTCAGGGGGAGTTTTTAGTCTCTTTTGCCTTTACTCTTTAGATATCCTTGTTGATAGTTCTGAGATTGCACTTGTTTTGAGTTTTTATTTTTGGTGAACCATAATGACCGTTTTTCTTGCTTCTGTTTGGCTTTTGGTCATTAGGGTTAAACTTTTGTTTTATTTTCTTCTTTCTATTTTCTTTTGTTTTTGTTTTTGTGTTTCCACATGTTCTGCAGGTTCTGAAGAATTGCTGAAGAGGGTGTTGACAATGCACTCATCAAGGGGGAGATTGAGGAACCATGTTGAAGAGCATGGGTCTTATGGCTCTAGATGTGATGAGTGATTGTCAATGGAAGTCAAAGAGTTGATGGGAAGACCTGCCGTGTCTGGGGCGCGTGTGACTCAGGTACAAGGGCAGCGAGCGACAGCTGGGCAGAGGAGCCGCGGAGTTGGGCTAGCCCAATCCGAGTACATTAGCTAGGAGCGGCAGAGGATCCACTAGTCTATTGACCGTGTTTTGACTCAGGTACATGGGCGGCGAGCGATTGCTGGGATGAGAGAGCTGCGGGATCGGGTCGGCCCAATCCGGGTACCTGCTACGAAGACGGTGAATGCTTTGTCAGTTTCGGCGCAAAACTGACAACCGATGATTATTTTTATTTAGGATTTTAATATTCAGTATTTAGGCCCACAATCTTTGTTATTCGAGTGAGTACAATATTCTAAGGGCATTTTAGTAATTTCCAATTTTATTTTTAGAGTCAGTGTAATTTACCCTAGGGGTAAATTAGTCTTTTCTATTTATTAGTGGGCTGCCTATAAATTGGCCCCAACCCCCTATGGTTAGGGTGGACTGTTTTTCAATAATCAATCTATAGTCCAAAAATTCGGCCGCCACTATTTTTTTCTGGTTTCAATTTGCGCCGCCTTATTCCCTCTTTTTGGCCATCGGGGCGTAGCCGACCCTGGCGCGGTAGCTGACGCGCGAGGATACTGTAGTGCTGTAGCGCGTGGCACCAGTAGGCTTTGCTTGTGATTTTCCAGCCAGCGGCTTGAGAAGCGGTGCGACAGGAGCTTCTGTCTTGGGTCTTGCATGCACAGAGGCACTACTGCAGCCTACAAAGCGCGATGCCGCTAGATAGCGCTACAAGCTAGTAGCGGGCAGTAGAGAAAGCGTGCGGTGAAGAAAAGCACATGCAGTGGAAATTTTTCTTCGCAGATTTCTTTGACGCGGCGGCAGAGGAACGGCGAACGGCGTGTAGCACGTGACCGAGATGAGGCACGAAACCCGATGAAATGCAGGGAAGTTTTCTGATCTAATCAACTATTTTTCAGTTAGATTAATTAAATCAATAATCATCTATTTTTAATTAGCATGCAAATCTCGTTAGTAATTTTGTCTCCTCATATATTATTTATTTAAGTATTTTTAGTGTCCTCGTATAAAAAGAAAAAAATTATTATTCACAGTAATAATTTTTATTCTAGATTTACATGCAATATATTAGTTTTATTTCTAAATTAATTTCTGGATGATCCATATTTTTATTCACTTAATTAGTACTTTATGCTCAGATTGCAATATAAATATTTATTGATATATCTAGGTGTTTTTCTGTGCACATCAAGTATTTATTAAATCATTTGAGAACACTTTTTTATTTACTGTAGTTATTTTTGTTTAGTTTAATTTATTTTTAATATCATAGTTAATATCATTTTAATTGGGACACTGATCTTTTTAGGCTAGACAACTTTAGTACCCGTGATCTGCTTTGCTAATGTTATTTGTCTGTCGAGGTGCGTTAGGTGTTGGGATTAGGTCATTGATTCGTAAGAATTTTTTAGGCACTCATTCAGCCCCCTCTGGTTGCTACTTTTGGTCCTACAACAGGCCCCCGCGCCAAAAGGCTAAGTCAGCTGAAGGGGCCAAGGCATTTGGATGGTGGCTTCGGACCATAGTGGCCGAGCCCTCCACGGGGTGGCTTCGGACCGCAGTGGCCGAGCCCTCCGCATGGTGACTTCGGGCCACAATGGCCTAACACTCCCTATGGCGGCTTCAGACCTCAGTGGCCGAACCCCCCGTATAGTGACTTCAGGCCCCAGTGGCCAAGCCTAATGCAAAGTGAGTTCGACCCCCAATGGCCGAACCCTACACCACTATAGACGAGCCCTTCGACAGGAGCCTTCGGCCCATACTGGTCGAACGTACCCCATGTCTGGCAGGACCATTCGTTAATATGGTCCGAGACACCATTGACTTTGCCGAGCCTTCCTCCGGGTAACAGGTTTGGCTCACAGTGGGTGAAGCCACTAGAGCCGCCGATGCCTCCGCCATACAACTGGGCAAGGACTGCGTGGGCTCCGTACGTATCACATTCGGAGTACCCTCCACAACAAAACACTATTCCATGTTTCCCTTCGGAATATTATGACGGGCAGGGGAAAACAAACACAGCGGAGGGAGGCATCGTCCATAGGCTGTCCGTGGTACCTCTGAATCGACTCGTGCAGAACGAAGTCGAAGAAGGACGCGAAGAGGTTAAGGACAGGGAGTCCAAAGCTATCACAGTCAGAGTAGGGTCTCAGGAAGTCCCAATCTCGAAGGCCCCTTCACCGAAGCCTGGCAGAGAAAGTTGGCAGGGACGAGGATGACCTTAAGAAAACCAACTTGATGCTCAATGGCTTCAACGGTGAGAGTTCCGAGGCCAAAGGCATGCTACCCACGGAGTTGACAGTAGGAAATAAGACATTGCCAACAATGTTCTTTGTCATCGATGTACAAGGTAACTACAGTGTGCTGCTTGGGCGTGACTGGATCTACGCAAATTGATGCATTCCTTCTACCTTGCACCAGTACCTAATTCAGTGGGACGGTGATGAAGTCGAAGTCATACCCGCGGACACTTTGGCCTAAGTGGCATTGGCCGATGTGACCATTGACGCCGTTCACAACAAATTAGAGTGTCTATCAGGTAGATATCTTTCAGATTACGACTTTGTTAGCATGTCCGGAGGACGTTTTGTACCAGTGTCTGTAAAGCCGGCTGGTGTAGCATGACTATTTCTAAATTAGTGGTCATGTCTAGCAAGAGTAATCTAGATTGGCTAAAGTCTCGTGTAGAGCAGTATCGGTCTACTAAAGATGGTATTGCCGAATTCATTGAGGACTTTAGCAAAGTAGAGAAATTAGGACATGGTTTCGTGTCGGCCGATCCCTAAGAACAAGTTGACATAGGCGATGGTAGCATCCCGAGGCCAACTTTTGTAAACCAACAGTTACAGCCTGATGAGAAGGCCTAAGTAATAAAGTTGCTTCGGTCGTATGTCGATTGTTTCGCATGAGAGTACAACGAGATGCCGGGGTTAAGCCGCGAGCTCGTGGAGCATCGACTACCTATCAAATCCGGATTTAGGACTTATAAACAGCCTCCGTGTCGCTTTAATTCGGCCGTCTATGACCGAGTTAAAGAAATGGAGCGACTGCTCAAAGCTGAATTTATTAGGCCATGCAGGTATGCTAAATGAGTCGCTAACATTGTGCCGGTTGAAAAGAAGGGGAGCAGCAAAATATGGGTTTGTATTGATTTCAGGGATCTAAACAAGGCCACTCCGAAGGACGAGTATCCGATGCTGATAGCTGACATGCTGATCAACAATGCTTCAGGACACAAGGTACTAAGTTTTCTTGATGGCAATGCTGGTTATAATCAAATCTTTATGGCCGAAGAGGACGTCTATAAGACAGCCTTTCGATGTCTTGGTTTTGTCGGTTTGTTTGAGTGGGTTGTTATGACTTTTGGTTTAAAGAATGCTGGCTCTATATATCAACGTGCTGTGAACTTGATCTTTCATGACTTGCTAGGATTTATGTTAGAAGTTTACATCGATGATGTTGTAGTCAAATCGCACACTATGGAAAACCACTTAGCCAATTTGAAAGTTGCTTTTGATAGGATGCGACAGTATGGCTTAAAGATGAACCCGCTCAAATGCGCTTTCAGTGTGTCGGCAGGCAAGTTCTTAGGCTTCATGATTCATGAAAGAGGTATACAGATCGATCCTCTAAGGCTTGGGAAAATTAGAAACTCTGCGGCGCCTACATGCAAGAAAGATGTACAGAAGTTGCTAGGCAAGATGAATTATTTGCGTCGCTTTATATCTAACTTGTCTGGCAAGATTGATGTCTTTGTCCCCATACTCCGGCTAAAGAATGAAGCCGAGTTCACTTGGGGGAAAGTCAGCAATGCGCCTTTGAAAAAATCAAGGAATGTTTGTCATCGCCATCCGTGGTGAGGGCACCCAAAGCCGGGATTCCGTTTCAGCTATACATCGCTGCCGAGGAAAGTGTGATCGGGGTCGTGCTAACCCAGGAGGTGGAGGGAAAAGAGTACATGATTACGTTCTGTTGGGGGAAAATACTTCATCCCGAGGGTCTCTAAAGTTATAAGACAAAGACAATTTACTAGACCGAAGTCCAAGACTTAACTCTGGCCTCGCGTATAATCAAGCTCGGAGAATTCGTCCAGACTTCTGTTTGAAATATAACTTCGAAGGTTCAATCTGTGGAGCGCATAGCTGCCAGCGAGGATAGAAGACTTATCTTCTTTCTAATTAGATTAGTCTTTTACCATTTTAAACCTATTAGGGGTACCGAAATAGTTTCCACTATGTCGGTTGTAACTGAGGGTTAAAATGTCTTTTCCATAAGATTTTTACCTATAAATACCCCCATTATCACCCTATAATGATCATCGAATACTCAGTTATTCAATACACAACTTCAAACTACTTCGAGCTATTATCCTATTTGGAGGCTTGAAATAGTCCGCTTCACAAACTCTTCGTTTGGTAGTTCTTAATCTTCAAGAACCTATTAGCGTAATCTTTAACGCCAACAGTTGGCGCCGTCTGTGGGGATCCTAGTCCAAAAAACTTCGTTCTCTACCAAGTTTTTTCAGCCATGCCTGATAAGCGAAGTTCAGGTGGTAGTCCCCTTTGGAGGTCCCCTCGGACCTTCAGAGCAAGATCTTCGAATACGGTTGAGGTCAGAGGACCTTCGGTAGTTCCCCCACTTCAGACCCCCGAAGGGAATATTCTTCCTCGAGCATAGAAATCCCCTTCAGGGACTCCGTCTATGCTTCAAATAGACAGATCTCCTCCTCCAGCTCCGACTATACTCCGAATTGACCTGTTCAGTTCTCAACACCCAAAAGCTCCTTTCGGAAGAAATGAAGATAGTCTTGGTGACATGGCGACCCAGATGGCCAGTCTCAAAGATGAAGTGACAAGGTGGAGGTAGGAAGCAGCAGATAGGCTTCACCCTCAAGTTATCCCAGTCATTCCGGAGGTGCCTCAAGACGACGACTCTCTTCTTTATCCTGAAGCCCCCGAGAATGCTTCCTTCGACAGCGAGTCTCCGTTGCACCCCGATTTACAAAAGGTGCGCTTCGACCCCAAGTTCAAAACTTCGAAGCTCTGTAAGTACTCTGGGGAAGAAGATCCAGGGGAGTTCTCTCATTCGTATGCTTTGGTGATTAAGGCCAGTGGAGGAGTTCGAGATACCATGGCCAAGTGCTTGAGTGCTTCCCTCTTGCGCTCGAAGGAGTTGCTTTACATTAGTTCTGGTCTTTGAAGCTAGGATATATTTAAACTTGGGAGCAGCTAAGAAAAAAATTTATAACTAACTTCCAGGGTACTTTTGTGCCCCCTATGTCAACGGGAAGTCTCTTTCAGGTGAAGCAGCAACCTGGAGAAACTTTAAGATAGTTCTTTAAGCGCTTCTCTCATACGAAGTCGTAGATAAGAGGATTGTTTGCATCAACCGTCGTCGATGCAGCCCGAGAATGAGTCACTCATGCAGGCCTCCTCGACAAACTCCATCGGAAGCAGATATCCTCTGTAGCACAGTTGATGGCTTATTTCAAAGAGTATGCTAGGTCGAAAGAAGGATGGCTACGAAGAACAGCTTCGACTTCACCAATCATCCAGGAAGTCAAGCTCGAGGTGAATACTTCAACACCTTCGCAAGGACCCAACTTTGACATCCAGCTTGACAGGTGTCGGGGGCAAAAACATCCTCGCTCCGAAGTCTAGAACATTGCTCCTTCTCCACAGAAATTTTCCTAGAAATCCACAAGCTTCGGGAAACAAAGGTCAGCTGCTAGAGGTCAGCGAGGAAGCCGGCTGGCAAGGGCCAATCCTTCTTCTGCTGTGTTCACGGTGAAAATCGAAGCCATGCTACCGATGCATGCAAGTATATACTAGCTTTAACAGGCGAGTACCTCGAAAGGACCTCTAGTTGAGGCACTACTGACCGAGTCCCCTCAGAGGCACGTCTAGAGCCTGTGCAGGCTGTCGTACGTGTAGACAACTTCGACCCCACAAAACAACCTCCGGTGGCTAGTGTTATGCCACCGCCGAAACAAGAAGATGGCCAAGACCGGGACAAAATAGTGGTCCTTCCTATTTCCGGAGGAGGAACTCTTGGCAGCATGTCAAAGAGGTAGCGGAGAGAGTATGTTCGGGAAGTAGGTCATATTGGAACCTCTTCGTCGACAGCCACAATGCCCGAGTGGTACCATGTGCCTATATCTTTTTCTGTAGATGATGCTGCAGGTATAAAATTCCCACATGCAGATCCCCTTGTCATCACTACCGATATTGCAGGAACTGAAGTTCGGAGAGTGTTGGTCGATGGCAGGAGTTCGGCAGATATTATCTTTGTTCAAGCTTTCGATCAGCTCTATATCTCCAGGAAGCATGTCCTGCCCACAGCTCATCCCCTTCAAGGCTTAACATGACCTCCTCTTGATACCCTCGGCCAAATAAGTCTTGATGTTGCCTTCGGAGAGGGGCTCCTGGCAAGAATGGAGGAAGTAATCTCGATGTTGTGGATGCCCCTTATGCTTATAATGTCATCTTCGGAAGGGGCATGTTAAATCAGTTCGGAGTCGTGGCGCACCATAATTATTTATGCATGAAGATGCCCACACAGGCGGGAGTACTCACTGTCTTCGGTGATCAAGCCACTGCGCGAAGAGCAGAATATGGTCATTGCCCCCCTCTTGACCCGAGACAAGTGAATAATGTGCAAGGCAATTCGGAGGATATCCCTACTTCAAGTGAATCTTTGAAGAAATCCTTCCCAAGGCCATGTCCCGAAGGAGAAATCATAACGAAGATTATTGTGAAAGATGACAAAGACTATTCTTTTCAGTTCGGCAAAGATTTTCCTTCGGAAGTTGCTACTTCATTGGAAAAAGTAGTAGAAGAGAATTTGGATATCTTTGCCTGGTCTAATGAAGACATTCTGGGAGTTAGCCGATATATCATTGAGCACAGCTTGCTTGTAAACCCGAGGGTTCAGCCTGTTCGATAGGGGCTTCGAAAGTTATCAGTAGAAAGAGCAAGTCTTGCTAAAGCATAAGTAGAGAAATTATTGAAGGCTAGGATTATCAAGGAAGTAGCTCATACGGAGTGGCTAGCTAACCCAGTCTTCGTCAAAAAGAAATCCTCCGGAAAGTGGCGCATGTGTATTAATTTTACATCTTTAAATAAAGAAAGCTTTATCTGGAACAAAAACAAGATATTCTGAGCTTGAGAAGTTCACTTATGCTTTGATAATGGCTTCAAGGAAATTGCGACATTATTTTTTAGCGCATAATGTAATTGTACCAACTTCTTATCCTTTGGGAGATATGCTCCGAAGTAAAGATTCTACGCGGAGAATTGGAAAATGGGTCGTCGATCTAGCACCCTTCGGCATCTCCTTTGTAGCAAGGACAACAATCAAGTCACAAGTAGTGGCAGACTTTGTAGCAGAATGGACTCCGTCTGCAATATGGGCTCCGGAGAAATCAAACGAAGGAATTTGGACCATATACTCCGATGGAGTTTTTCAAGCATTCGGAGCAGGAATTGGAGCAGTGATAATTTTGCCTTCAGGGCAAAGAGCGATGTACTCCGCAAGGCTCAACTTTAAGTCCAACAATAATATAGCGGAGTACGAGGAAATTTTGTTAGGACTCCGAAAAGCGCGTTGTTGGCATAAAATATTACGCTAACATGTTTTCGGAGATTAAAAACTAACAAACGAAGTGTTTGTGAAGTGAACTATTTCAAGCCTCCGAATTAGATAATAGCTCGAAGCAGTTCGAAGTTGTGTATTGAATAACTGAGTATTTGATGCCTATTACAGGGTGAGAAGGGGGTATTTATAGGTAAAAATCTTAAGTAAAAGACCTTTTTACCCCTCAATTACAACTGACATAGTGGAAACTATTCGATACCCCTAATAGGGTTAAAATGGTAAAAGACTAATCTAATCGGAAAGAAGATAAGTCTTCCATCCTCGCTGGCAGATAAGCTCTCTGAAGATTCAACCTTCGAAGTCATACTCCGAACAGAAGTCTGCATGGATTCTTCGAGCTTGATCATGTACTAAACCGAAGTTAATACCGGAACTTCGGTTTGGTAGATTGGCTTTGTCTTATTGCTGTAGAGACCCTGAGGATGAAGTATTTTTTCCCAATAGTAGCCCCTCGAATACGCTTCTCCAAGTGATCTGTAAAGTTAGGAGAGCAGTATACGCAAGAAAAATAATTATGCGCAAGGGTTAATAAAATTTATCAACCTTCAAAATATTCAAAAATTTCGAACTTCGAGTCGATTTCCAACCAAAGGTCTCATTCGAACAACTCCGAAATCAATTTCTGTGAAGTTGAAAAGACCATTAGACTCAGAAAAATAGCCGTTATCTTTTTCCTTTCAGAAGAAGCTATAATGTTTCTTTAATTTCACAAATAGTAACAGTGCAGAAGACGAAACACCAAGTATGATCAGTAAAAAATTGTGAGTTCAGGCTATAAATAGAGGAATGAAAGGCATCCGAGATACTTTTCTCACTGTTCTCGTGCAATCTCCCATTTAGCCTCTAGAGCTTTAGTGCAAACTCCTTGTTCCGTACTATGGCGAAGACAAGCTTCAAGGCTCCCGGGACAACCTCAACCTTGGCTAGGCAGCAAGCCATGGTGGCGGTAGCAGCGCAGCACCCACGGGGAATCCCCCACAACGTGTCCCCCACGACCTTCTCTCGGCTTCCTCCAAGTACTCAGACCAATCCTATATGCTGGGGCCATCAACCTGCAAGAGGAAGATGATTGCAGTAGCAGTTGCAGGGAAGATTATCCCGGGAGTTAGGATCCGCGAGCCTGGGCAGGAGGCCATCCCTTCGCCTCGGCCTGGAGAAGTAGTTGTTTTCGAAGCTTTCTTCAAGGCGGGTTTAGGGCTTCTGGCAGTGAACTTCTTATCGGAGGTATTTGAACTTTTCCACGTCACTCTTCCTCAACTTTCTCCGAATGCGATAGCGTGCCTCGCTATCTTCGACTGGGCACTACGAGCTGAAGGCTGCGAAGGGAGAGCAGAAATATTCGTAGCACTTCACAAAGCCTCCTGCCAGTCGAATACTTACCGAGGCTCCGGAGGAGAGAAGATCGTAGTTGCCTTCGGTAGTATTAACTTCAGACTCTGAGACGAGTACCAAATGCGATTTCCAGCGAAGGCCATCAATGCCAGATGGTACACGGATTGGATTCTTCGGTGGTTCTACGCCGAAGTAGTAGTAGATAGCAGTTTGGCCGGGCCTCTGCAAGATATACACTTTCGAAGGGAAGCCGAAGTTCATCCGGACCCTGGTCAGCTCGAAGCTCCTCTTGATCTGCTACAAAGGATAAGTCGCCACATGAGCATGCGGGACTTAGCGGAGGAGTTCATCAGGCTCCAGATTCCGACTCTCATGGCCAACTAGCCTGTTAGCTTTGAAGAGGATCTGGAGGGTGGACTCTGAAAAATTTCTCCGAGTTCGAGATCTGCAGGTAACTTCGAAAACTACAAAATGTTCCATGTATAATAATTTCATAAAAAATGATATAACAAATAAAAACTTATCTTTCAGCTCCACAAGCCTCATTGACTTCGGAGCAAGTCATACGAGCTTCGGAAAAGGTCCACGGAGCTCCTACCCCCGTTGAAAAAGAATGGAGGATGAAACTGGTAGGGAGTTGGGAGCGATTCAACCGGGTATGGAGCGTACTCGTAGTCGTCGCCCCTTCTCTTCCAGACTAGATTACTTCCAAGGCTGGTCCGAAGAAGAGGAAACCTGAGGCTGGGACCTTGGCACCAGCCAAGACTCCTGTTATGAAATTGGCCCATAAACCTAAGAACGTGGCCCCTTCCAAGTCCGCTACTTCTTCTTTAGATTCATCTGAGGATGAAGGAGAAAGAGAAATGCAAAGGGTCTTTATAGACCTTGTTACCAGAGATGAAGAGGCACAAGCAGATGTCGAAGTCGTGGCTACATGTGACGCAGTGGCCGTGCTGCCTACGCAAGATAACCTCGAACAGGAAGGAACTTCGAATGTCCTACCAAGCCAAGAAGCCCCTGCCGCTGAAGGCTGAGTCAAAGTAGCAACTGATCAAGATTCGATTCCGGACGAAGTGATGACTACTGTTCCGAGATAGGTTCCTACAGCTAATCGTTCGGTTCCCGACTCCGAATCCAATGAAGACTTTGACGGGGCGTTCGATCCTCCAAGTAGTCCCATACTCGTTCATCGACAGGGTTTCGAAGGTAAGCCTCATTAGAGCACCTTTTTCTTTATGTGCTGCAAAATTATGCAATATATAATACCTTTGATTTAGCAGGATCAACCCCCATGGAGACGACTACTTCCGCGAAGTCTGTGCCTGAAACCTCAACATCTCTGAAGTCAATTCCGGAGGAGGTTATAAAAATTGGGCCTGGAAAAGTTAAAGGGAAAATGGATCCTTTTGCTGCTCCGAACTCTGGATTAACCTCATCGGTATCCACAGAAGGAGGCCAATCCGCGGAAGGGGCCAATCCACCGATGTCTCCAGGGATGCAGCGCTGCGCTCCGACCCTTCAACCAATGAAGACGATCAAAGAGCCTTGTCAATGCTCCCCCCTAGCTCTTTTCCTAGAGCAAAGGATCGGGCTTCGGACTTTGCTAGATCCTTTGTCTCGAGCTAATCACGAAGTCGGGGAGGCTGACTTGGTGGCTATACTCAGGGATGCTGCGGGGTCGGAGTTAGATGCAGCCTTAGAGCAGGCAGCATACCAGGTACGAAGTATCTACAATAACAAAGTTAGTTTCAACTTGTAAATAGTTTACTCACATTGCTTTTTTCCTTCGCAGCAAATATTCTTGGCTTGAGCTACGGCTGTCTCTAACGAGTGGGAATGCGATCGTCTTAAGGAGAAAATAACTGCCCTCATAGAGAGTTTTAACAGCTCCGAAATTTGAACTTCCAGCTTGGACGAGATGGTAGTAGTAGAAAGGAAAGCCAGACTTGGTCTAGAAGCTGCTAATCAGAAGCTCGAAGCCGAACAAATCATGCTTCGAGCTGAAGTAGAAAGAATACAAACGGAGCAAGCGACCATGGGGGCCGAGCTGGTCAAGCTCCGGGAGGAGCAGGCGAAGTCAATGGAAGAGGCCAACAACTTGCTCGGTCAGAAGAACTCCCTGGTTAAGGAGGCAGCCAGGCTATTTCTTTGATAGACGAACTATATTCATCAAGGAATATTTTGGTCGAAGACAAGGTGAAGTCCGAGAAGGTAGCTACAGAGACCATGGACAACCTTTGGGGTGTCTTGGAATACTTAGGTACTTATTGGACATTACCTTTGACTGGCGACGTCCCCCTACTGCGAAGGTTGAAGATGATCCAAGCAGCAGCGAAGATGATGAAGATAGCGGGTATTCGGTATGGAGAAATCTCCGGCCAAGTATCTGCTCTCGAAGTACTTCGCTACTACAAGGATCTAGGGCTATCAGTAGCACCAGACTTGGGGCGGCTCCCATTACCTTCGACGACAATCGGCTCTTAAACCCCTCCGAGGACGTAGCCGCAGCTTGCCAAGCCTTCCAAGCATCTTGGAGAGCTGAAGGTCGATCAGCGATCAAGGCTTGGATTGATGTAGGACTTCACCAGAAACAAGCGTGGTCACAAGCTTCGAGTAGCCAGCCCCCACCAGACCCGAAGGTCTAGCTTTGCTTGGGACTTCGAATATGTAAAAATTTATGCTTGATCTTTTATGAATGAAAAGACTTATTTGGAAATGTTTTTAGGCTTTCCATCTTTTTATGGATGATCTCGAAGTTCTAGAGGTTAACGAAGAACTTCGCCTGCTATGGGCTACCTTCTAAACTTTAAGACCTCACAAATGCCCTCGATTTTCAATTCCTCGAGAAATCTCTGGTATAATTGCGCCCGAAATATGCAAAGATATATTATCTTACATTAAAGAGGAGGAAAAAGAAGTTAACTTGGAAACTTCATCTTCTGAAGACATTGAATGGTCCAAGGAAGAAAATACTGCTAAAGAACAAACAAAGAAAAACGCTAAACAACTTGAAGCTGGGAAAGAAGCCCCGAGTGACTTCGAACTTGGGTTGAACTCCAGCAGGAACAAAAAGATTTATGAGCTTGGAAAGGAGCGAGAAGAGTTAAAAGTAAAGTTATTAAAACTCCCGGCTCCATAACTAGTCGTTCTGGCTTTAGCAGTTGTTGGCGTAAAAGATTACGCTAATAGGTTCTCTAAGATCAAGAACTAACAAACAGTGAATTTGTGTTGAGAACTATCTCAAGCCTCCGAATTGGATAATAGATTAAGTAGTCTGAAATTGTGTATTGAATAACTGAGTATTCGATGCCTCTTATAGGGTAAGAAGGGGGGTATTTATTTGCAAAAAGTCTAAGGAAAATACCTATTTATCCCTCTATTACAACCGACATATTGGAAACTATTCGGTACCCTGAACAGGATTAAAATGGTAAAATCTACCTGGAGTAAGTAGATAAGACAAACATCTTATCAACCTTGCAGATTTTGTAGTGAAGCATCATATCCTACGAAGGGTTCCTTCGGATTGTAAGTTGAAGCACCGTTCGGCTTGATGACTGCACCACCTTCGGGCATAAGCTTGGAGCTTCGAAGTTGATAAGTTATCTTGAACTGTTAATCTCTAAGTCCTGAAGGTGAAGTATTTTCCCCCCAACAGTAGCCCCTCGAGTGCGCTTCTCCGATTATAACCCGTATAGTAGGGAAGCAGTATACGCAAGGAATATTTTCATATTTAGAGACTTAGAGAAATTTGAAAGTATTACAGTTATTCGAAGGGCCCTTGACCCCGAAGCACCCAGACAATAGCCTCGCATCGGAACTGCTGTGTGAATGCTCCGTGAGAAAGAGAACTGTTGCGGAGTTTAAACGTCGTGAGGAGCCGTTAATCTGGAGCCGTTACTCTACAAGTAGACGTTATACTCTCGAAAAGGTAACGGTCAAAATTTACTGCGGACTCACACCGTTTTGCTTCCTAGGCCCACCTGCCAGTGACGGAAGTTGAACCTGCAATGTGAATGCAATCGAAGCACAACAACTGTTGGGAGGCTATAAAAGGGGAATCAGAATTCACCAAGAACTTTTACCGTGCTTGACATCTGAAACTTACTCCCTTCAACCTTAAATCTCTAAAATTCCCGAGCGATCGAGTCATGGCGAGGACCAGCAACACCGTGCTAGCGGCGGCGGGTACTTTGGCACAGAGGCAGGCTTGGGCGGCTTTAGCGGCAGCGGCAATGGCGGGGGCTCCAGGAGATGTTTGTCCCAAGAACCCTCGGGAGCTCCGGCCCTCATCCAAGAAGAAAATCCCCAAAAGCTTCCTCATCGGCGAGTCCACGAGCACTGCGGAGTCCATTAAAGAAGCCATGGATGGGAAGCTGGGGCCCAGAATGAGGACTCGTGTCCCCGGAACAGAGTCGACCCCGAGGCCACAAAGCGGAGAAGTTGTAGTCTTCGAAGCATTCTTCGAAGTGGGTCTGGGACTCCCTGCCATCAACTTTTTATCAGAGGTACTAGAGATGTTTCATATTACTTTACCTCAACTGTCTCCCAATGCCATCGCTCGGCTGGCCATCTTCGAATGGGCGCTTCGAGCCGAAGGATACGAAGGACGATCAGAGGTCTTTGCCCCACCCACGAGGCTACCTGCCAGAGATACCAAGGTGATAACAGCCTTCAGAAGTGTTAACTTCCAGCTGCGGAGGGAGCATTCTCAACACTTTCCAGTGAAGGCCATCAACGACCGATGGTATATGAACTGGATCCTTCGGTGGTTCTACGCCGAGGTCTGAGACGATTCCCCCTTCGTAGGACCCCTTCAGGAAATCTGGTTTCGGAAGGAGGTAGAGGTCACCCCGAACCCTAGCCTGCTCTCAACGAGGCTAGGGCTATTTACTTCAAGTGCTAGCCGCAGGAGCATGCGGGACCTGGCTGAAGAGTTTATCACGCTCCGAATTTGACCCCTCGGGGCTGACTGGCCGATAGCATTCCAACATGCTTCGTAGGTTAAGCTTCGAAGTCTAGGTAAGCCTTCGAATTTCCTGCAATAATATGTTAGAAGAAAAATAACATACTTATAATATACTACCTTTTTTCAGCGGCTGCATTGGCGTTAGCCCCGGAGCGGATAACAAGAGCCACCGAACGGGTGCTCAGAGCCCCTACGGTGGCCGAAAGGCAAAAGAGAGTAGAACTCGTGGGGAGCTGGGAACGCTCCAACAGAGTATGGGGGGCCCTCAGAATGGTGCCTCCTCCTCTGCCAGACTTCAACCCAACCGGGGCGGCCCCCCGGAAGGGGAAAGCCGTCGCCGAGCCCTCGAAGAAAGGTGGCAAGACCCCCATTAAGAAAGGGAAGAAAATAGCCAAAATCCCTCCTTCGTTGACCCCAGCGTCCTCTACTTCATCCCTGGGCATTCAGAGCTCAGCATCGGATGACTCTGCTAACAAAGGCTCTGAAAGCAAGGGCTCCGATGCCCAGTTGGACAAATACTTTGAGAACTATCTTCTAGATGGCAACGAAGACGAAGTAGTGGTTAGAACCGAAGCTTCTGCTCGAGAGGCTGTGGAGGCGGACACGGCACACACTCCAGCACCCGTCGCTGCGAGTTCAGAGCTGGAAGCAGCCATCCCCAACTCACATGTGCCCGGGGTGATAACAGCGGAGGTCGAGCCTCCAGTGGCAACTACACTAGAGAGGACATCGGTGGACGACCTAGATGAGATTCTCTGGATGTATGAAGTCCTGGAGGACCCGACAATTTTACCTCAAGGCACCCCCGAATGTAGACTCCGAAACTTTTGTCTTTGTCAATTCCTGCAATAGTTATTACCCACAAACGTTCATCAAGTACCTCAATGTTGTAGGTGCGTCGAAGGGTAATGTAGCCCCGGCCGTAGACGAGGCACCAGCTTCTCCCGGAGTTGCAGCTCCGATGGACACCTCGGCTCCACTGGACTCCCCGGATCTGGCGGCGGGAGCCATCTCCATCGAAGCGGTTCCGACCGAAGGGACACCAGTCGAAGGGGGATCTAGCTCCGTCGGAGTCGTGCCTCCAGCCTTCGTACCAGGAAGGGGAACAAGCATGACAAGTCTTGGTCTCCCTCCTGCCCCGATGACAACGCCTTCTTCCAACGAGCCTTCAGCGAGCAACTCAGAAGAAGAGGCAACGGTAGATGAACGTCAGGCTTTATCTTGGCTTCCTTTGTTGGCTCCCTTCCTGGAGCAATGAACGGGCCTCCGGGCGCTTCTAGAGCCATTGGCAGAGAAAGTCCAAGAAGTCGTAAACTCCGACTTGGTCTCCGTCTTGAGCGAAGATAGAGCCCCGGAGCTTAATATGGCCCTCGAAAGGGCTGCCCTTCAGGTATACAAAGTACCACAAATCGGAGATCATTAAAAGTAGCTCGAGTTTGCTCTCTCCACAGCCCTCCACGTCATGATTTTGCAAAACAACCCTCCAATTTCTAGGTAATTCGTTGCGGCCCTGTCATTTTAATTGGTGTGGATGCCTCCGCTGGCCGCCACGTCTCCCGGGACGGGGCCGGCTTTTTTGCGAGAACACCCCCGGTTCATCGCTATTTGCGCGAAGGCCCGATGCCCTACCTCTGTAGAGTTGCGTTTTTTGCGTCTGAGCTCCCGTTTCCTGATATTTGAAACCCGAAGGAGAGAAAATTCGTAAAAGTGGAGTGCGCTCTAAAATTGAGAAACGCAAGGGGTTTTTTGCGAAACGCCTGGCCGCTAGGGGTCCAGAACCCCCACGTGCCCGCTCTCCTATTCGGCCGGTCTTGCCCCCGTCGCCAGCCCTAACCCTAGCCTTCGTGCATGCTAGCCGCTCGTGCCCTTGCTTCTGGTACCAAACACCAATCCCCTCCCCACCGTGCAGCTCTCGTACTTTGTCTCAGGGAACGACACCGTCGCCTTCATGTTCCAGCAGCTCGCCTCCGTCCGCAACCCCAACCGCGCCCCGCTGGCCCACTACGACAGCTCCTCGTGGAGCAGATCGACGGCGGTCGCACGCAGTACATGGCCACCAACTTCACCATCCCCGTCTTCGTCGTCCTCCTCTACGGCGCAGACCATCACCGTCACCGCCTCCGGCCTCTCCCCGGTAGTGGCCACCGCACTAGCGCTTCATCACCAGCAGCAGGAAGCACCGCCGCTGTTGGAGGTGGACTCTCTTCTGGTGGTGAAAGGGAAGGTGACCATCCTCCGGGTGTTCACCCACCACGTCGAGGCATCCAAGGTGTGCCGCATCGGCGTCTCGCCGGCCGACGTCCGTGTGCTCGGCTTCCGCTATTGAGCTCCACTCAGCCAAGATCTGACTCCCTACATTTGGTCGGTGGTGTCCTCTTAATTTCTTGGATCAATTCTTATGAAATTTGTAAAACAATGTATCTTCTTTTTGCAATTTAGATTCTTTTTCATGCGATTTCTGAGTGTGCCATTCCTAAATTTTTACCTGCTTTGCTAGATTCCTGCAGCATTATTGTTGTAGATTAATACTAGATTTCTAGGTGTTAATTTTCAGAGTCCAGACCAAACAAAGATTTGGTTCTTGAGATGCTCCATTGGAGAACAATTATTGGTTCTGCCAAGCAAACATAGTGAGTAAAAACCTGAACCCTAAGTTTGCGATGCCTGTTCATGATGAACTAGTTCGATAATTAAACTTGAACAAAGTTATCAATCAATTGTCGAAATACCTGAAAGTGTACTCAGATCACCCAGATAGATTACTGGCCTACAAGATTAGTTGATTTTTTTATCTACTAATGTTCTGTTTTTTAATCTGTTAAATCATTCTTTTCTCTATTTGCTTTCATGGAATCTATTTTTCCACTTAGTATATCTACAAAATAGGTTTATATTTGACTTGAATGTTTTTATTGCATGTCTGAATAAGAAATAGTTACACTTAGATTGCTGGATAGAAGAACATTGACATGTCGTTATTTCCAAATTCATGAAGATTCTGAGATAATCAAGATTAATACTAGGTGTCCTATTAAAGGAGATGGTCATGGAGTGTGTTAACCTGGACGAAAACTTTTAACATGAAATGATGGTGTTTAGGGTCATGTTTAACATTACTTTTATTGAAGACAAATTGTTGTTACTTGATAGGGACCAGATTGACATTCTGTGGAACACAAATCACCGGTTTCCTGCGGACTTCAGAGTTGAGGTAGTGAGATCTTTCATGCATACTGTACATTCTTCACCTGCTCATTTCATCTTCCTATGTAATTATGTGGTATTTTTGCCTTGATCATCATAGATTTTCAGATATGGACGCAGTTACAACAATTCACACATCTCAGTAGTTATCGAGTGAGGATGAGGAAAATTTTGCTAGGGCTGAAGATGCATTCAGTCATCTTGATTGGTTAACCAGAAGCAATAACATCACACCTGATGCAACAGAACAGAAGGGATCTTACAATGAACATGATGGCTTTGGTGTCATATCTCTTCAGGAAACAGAAAGAAGCAATGCGACATCTGAACTTAGCTTGCTCGGTAGCAGATCTATCCAGGTTATTCAGATGGAACCGGAACATAGCCATTCTTCTGAACCAAAGATTGATGGTGTCAACGACTCTGTTGCTGATGCATACCCCTTGGCAGAACCTTCACAACATGAATTCTTTGATGATTCAGCTACAGGGGAGCTAGCAAAATGGGATATCACTACCAAGAACAACCCAACTCTTTGGCGTTGTCCATTGTTTGATCCTTGGGCAAGATAGAAATAATCAGGTTTTAAGTCACAACATATGGCAAAATCCACTCATCCAAACTAAATAAATGCTACCTTGATGCTCTCTCTCCTGTGATGTAACTTGAGTCATATGGCTTGCAGTTGCTATTATTCATTTTCAGAAAAATTGTTTTGGGCGAGTTGATTTCGGTTGTAGATATTTACGATATTTATTTTGTTTCAAATGAGGTTATGAGTTTGTGACTAAAATATGATACATGTGTATAGAGAAAATATTGTCTTATAATTTGGATTTCTTGTTTTATTAATAATTGTGTTAAACTCCTTTTACGAGAGGTTAGATGGGGTGCCCGAAGTGCACCTCCCGTGCTCGTATCTTTAATTGACAAATGTAACTACTTGGTACTTGCTCTTTTTGCAGTAATTTGTCCTTGCTAGAGCGGTAGCGACTTCCAACGAAGTCGAAACCAATTGTCTTAAGAGGAAGGTCACCACCCTCCAATCCGCACTCAAAGACTCCGAAGACAAAACACTTCGGTTGGAGGAAGAGCTCCTGGAGGAACGGAGGGCTAGAGCCGCTACCGATGAAGCCCTTCGGCTTGAACAACAGAGAAGCGGCACACTCCAAACTTCGGCCCAAGAAGTCGAAGTCGAGCGCTTGGTTCTCCGAGCGGAGGTGGAGAAGCTCCGGCAAGCGGCAGCCACTTCGAGTGCTCAACTGGTAGAACTCCAAGGCTTGCTCAAACAAGTGATGGCCCAGAAGAGCACCTTGCTCTCTAGAATGGCTGAGGTGTCTGCTACTGCTGCGGGGCTGGAGGCAGCAGAGATGAAGAATGCTGCAATAGCGGAGCGTACCTTGGATGCCCTTCAGGGTACCTTGGCATATTTTGGCACTATGTGCCCTTCGTCTTCTGCTGCGGTGAGCGAGCCCCTCGATCGGAAGCTAAAGAGGATTCAAGTAGCGACGTTGCTGAAGTGCTTCGGCCCTGGCGGCCTGAGGACGAAGAATCTCGACCTCCGACTCTACCGCCCTGAGCCGGTCGATCTCGGCCGCTTGCTCCTGGACCGTCCTCTCGGTGGCCTCCGCTCGCCCAGAGAGCTCTGAAGCATTTCTCTCATGATGGCTACGCTCGGAGAGCAGGGACAACAGCGATCCCTGCGCCAGTGCGACTATTTGCGCATGAAACAGCAAGTTAGAGCAGAAGAGGCTAGGGGCTCGTCCAAGAGCGTCCTGAAGGCGTACCTGACTCGCGGTGCTCTCAATAGCCCGTCCGAGACCGACGTCGTCCACTTGGCCGAGCTCCTCTATCAGCCCGGTCTCCCTCAGGCGCAAGTAAGAGTCGTGGAGAGCAGTCATCCTCACCGCGATGTCTTGGCCCTCCTCCAGGAAGGGAACCAGGAGGGCACGCTGGAGAGCGCGCGCTTTGGGTCAGTGGGTGCCCAGATTTCGGTCTCCCGATCGGCCCCCTCCGGGGTCTCTTCCGGGGTCTCCTTCGGTTCCGCCTCGTCGCCTAGCCCCGAAGCACCCGCCGTATTTGCGGGGGCTTCGGGCCATATGTCGGCGGCACCTCTAGAGAATGCCGGAGTTGGAACTGGAACCCGGGCGGAAGTGCCTGCTTGGGAAGAGCAAGAGTCAGAATCGAAGGGATTTGATGCGTCTAGGCAAAGAGCCAGGTTAAAGCCACGTACCTTCGTCCGTAGTTTCAACCGGGGGATCCGAAGGCCGGACACGTCCGGGGGTGCCAGGCCGATAGAACAGGTCATCCATCGAGTTTATAGGGGAGCCCACCGCCGCCGTAGCCAGTTCGGCCTCGACGTCGGCGCTCCCCTCTACAGCCCCCAGGGGGTCAGCTAACCCTCCCCAGTCCAGGCTGTCGGTTTCCTAGCTCCCGCGGGAGCTAGCGGAGACCCCCTCAAACGCCAGACGTCGCGGAGGGGTGGATTTAGGAGACGCCGCTACTCCAGCGCCCGACGCCTTTTGCCCCGCCCTCAGTGCGGGCTGCCGTGGACTCGGCGGGACTGGCGCGTCTCTAGTACCACCGGAGGCTTGCTGCTTTGGACGGGTCGGACTAGGATCCACCAAGGAATCATCCAGCTCCGTCCCCGCCCCCTCGCTGGAATATCCACATTCGGAGTGGGAGGCGGAGTAGTGAGCCGGGGAGAGTCTCTTCGGACCCTTTTTCGTGCTCTTCTTCTTCGAAGATCGCTTGGGAGAGACCCGGCGTCGAGGTCCGCCACCCTCTTCTTCGAAGGCGGGCAGAGGGCCTCCCTCTCCGGGAGGGGCGGAGGAGAAAGCTCGAGCGCATCCCACACGTGGTTGAATCGCTCCTAGGACCCAACAAGCTCCATCCGACGCTTGTATTCGGTCGGAGTGGGAGCCCCGACAATCTTCTCGGCGAGTCGGGCCACTTCGTCGGGAGTCTTGGCGATGAGCGACCCTGCATCCAAGGTTAGATGTTTTAGCCCTACGAACCTTGTGATAGAATTGCGAAGCTTGAAGGGAGGCAAGGAGGACAATAACCTAGCTGGTTGGAGAGCTCTTCCGAAGAAGATTCATCCCGAGTGCTCCGAAGCAATGCCGGCCACTCCTCCTTCAATGGCGGAATCTCAAGAGCGACGAACTCCTCTATCAAATCTTGCATGCTCATCCAGCGGGCGACGATCTGGAGTAGCCGGATGCGAGCGGAGACTGAACCGCACTAGCTTCGATGGTAGCCTCCCTCCGAAAACAAATGTGGCGTGGAGGTGCGGCAAGCCCGGAGTTCAACCCCACTCGGATGTAGAACCAGCGGTGTACCCATGTTGGGGGAGATAATCCCGATGGCTGAAGGGGGCCCACAACCAGGGAGCCCGAGGCCTAGTGCCGGAGGGGGCCAGGACCTACGGGCGAAAGAAGCCGAAGGCCACTCTCCGGCATAAAGATGCCGGAGGCCACTCTCCGGCTTGAAGATGCCGGAGGCCACTCTCCGGGAGGAAGATGCCGGAGGACACTCTCCGGCATAAAGATGCCGGAGGCCACCCCCCGGCTTGAAGATGCCGGAGGCCACTCTCCGGGAGAAGGTTGCCGGGGGCCACCCCTCGGCCCGTGATAGTGAATCCGGAGGCAGTGCTGGCGGGAAAAGGACTGGACGAATATACGGGGAGACAGAATCGCGATCCTCTGAGCTGTGTCGGGCGGCGCATGCAGCGTCCGACACGGCTGATACGCTGTCAGAGTCGAATCTTCTTGTCTGTGCTATGTATAGTCTGTTTTGTCGGTACTACCGACCGGCGTCAGGCCATGTAACCGTTGGCGGTCCAGAGGAACTTGGTTCTCGGGATGGGGCGCCTTATAAATACCCCTTAGCTGTAGTTGTAAGAGACAGGCTCAAGGACATTGAATACACTACCCTCGTTCTCACTAAGAAAACCTGCTGGTCCGATCTGTCGTTCCAACAGTTGGCGCCGTACGTGGGGACCTTAGTTCAAGAAGCTAGCATCCTCTACACCCACTCACCAAAGCATGTCGAGTCGGAAGGGAGCAAGCACGGTTCCCCTGCGTCGGTCAGCCCGCACTGCCGGGATCGAGCCTGCTCCGGTCCCCGACCCCAATCGGCAGCGTCGGGACTACGTTCGGGAGGTCGGACATATCGGCACACCCGGCCCCTCGGCCCTCCCAGAGTGGTCCCATGTCCCCATCACTTTCACCGCTGAGGATGCCTCCGGAGTCAAGTTCCCGCACGCTGACCCCCTCGTCATCTTAGCAGACATCGTCGGAGTCGATGTGTGTCGCATACTGGTTGACGGAGGGAGTTCTGCTGACATCATATTCGTGCAGGCCTTCGATCAGCTGTGCTTGTCGCGCAAGCACCTATTGCCAGCTTCGCGTCGGCTCCAAGGCTTCACAGGCCCCCCGCTCGACGCCCTGCGCCAGGTCGTGCTGGAGGTGACCTTCGGCGACTCCCCCCTTCAGCGCTGCGAAGTGATCCTGTTCGACGTGGTCGATGCTCCGTACGCCTACAACGCTATCATCGGAAGGGGGATGCTCAATCGCATCGGAGCCATCGCCCACCACAACTACCTCTGCCTCAAGATGCCGACTCCCGGAGTGGTGTTGTCAATCCTGGGCGACCAGGCCGCAGCACGCCGGGTCGAGTACGGTCACTCGGTGCCATTGGAGCCACGACAGATTCACAGCGTCCGCGAAGGCGCCGAGGGAGCCGGCCTCCTAGGAGGTGGGGACCCCGGGGAGAAGGGCCGTCCCGCCAAACCTCTTCCGGAGGGGGAGGTCATTACCAAGATCTTGACCCAAGACGGGAAGGAGTACCCGATCAAGTTCGGAGGGGGTCTGGAACCGGAGGTGTCGGCGCAGCTCGAGGCCATCATCTGCGGCAACCTCGACATCTTCGCATGGTCCGACGAAGACATTACCGGCGTCGACCGCTCGATCATTGAGCACTCATTGGCCGTCGACCCGAAGGCGCGGCCGGTCCGCCAGGGGCTCCGGAGACTTTCCACCAAACGGGCCGAGCTCGCCAAGGCTGAGACAGAGAAGTTGCTCCGAGCAGGGGTCATCCGGGAAGTGAGTCATACCGACTGGTTGTCTAACCCAGTGTTTGTCCAGAAGAAAACATCTGGCAAATGGCGCATGTGTATCGACTTTACTTCTCTGAATAAAGCTTGCCCTCGTGACCCCTACCCCCTGCCTCGCATTGACCAACTAGTTGATTCCACCGCCGGAGCAGAACTCCTCAGTTTCCTCAACGCTTATTCTGGCTATCACCAGATCTGGTTAAAGCCCGAGGACTAAGTAAAAACAAGTTTTGTCACCCCCGCCGGAGTATTATGCTACCTCGGATGCCCTTCGGCCTCCGCAATGCAGGGGCCACCTTTTCAAGACTAATCTCCAAAGCCCTGGGTCATCAGTTGGGGTGTAATGTGGAAGCATACATGGATGACATCGTCATCAAAAGCACCACCAAGAGCCATCACGGCTCAGACATAGCGGAGTCCTTCGATAGCCTCCGGCGGTGTGGAATCCGTCTCAATCCAGAAAAGTGTGTCTTCGGAGCGCGCGCAGGGAAGCTGCTTGGGTATCTCGTTTCCAGCCGGGGCATCGAAGCTAGCCCGACGCAGGTTCAGGCATTGTAGAACATGTCCCCCCTCAGAACCTGAAGCAAGCGCAGAAGCTGGCCGGACGGTTGGCAGCCCTCGGGCGATTTCTAGCAAAATCAGCAGAGCGAAGTTTGCCCATATTCAAGGCGCTCCGCGGTTCTAAGCATTTTGAGTGGACCCCCGAATGTTAGGACTGTTTCCAGCAGATCAAGGAATATCTCTCCAGCCTCGTGGCACTCGCCACACCCCAGGCCGACAGTCCTTTATTGGTCTACCTTCTTCTTTGGCTGGCAGAGAGCTTCGTGCATCTGCGCGAAGACCTCCGCCCTCCCTTCGCAGCCTTCGGCGCGCATGGCCCACTCGAAAATGGCGAGGCGGACCACGGCGTTAGGGGACAGCTGCGGGAGCTCCAGATGGAACGCATCCCGCACCCCGGTGAGGAGCTCCGAGGCAGGGAACCCCAATCCCGTGTCGAAAAAGGCTTCGAAGACGACGACCTCGCCTTCTCGCGGCTGCGGGGCAGTCTCTCGACCAGGCTTCCTCGCCGGCGTCTCAGGACCGAGGCGGGCCCTGGTTGCTTGCTCGATCGACGCTTCTGTGCACGCAGACGGGCCGAGCTATAGGGTCTGCTCCCGAAACCACTCTGAGGCGGGGCGGAGCTCGCGCGCGCCGCGCGTCTCTGACGAATCCGTCGCCATCGCCGCCGCCGCCGCCATCTGGCGCTGCAGGAAGCGCGGGTCCATCGCCATTGCTGGGGCGGCGCTCCTCACCATTGCTCGAGGAGGCGAGAGGGGACTTAGAGCTCAGGAAGCAGGACGGATGCTGTCTGAAGTAGCTAGAGTGATTGTAGCAAAGTGAAGGAGGAAGAGCAGGCCGCGCGGCGTGTTATATTTAAGCTTCAAGGCCTTCGGTTCCTCTTCCGGTTCGTTCAGCGTGTGAACGCGGCGTTTGCATGGCACCGCATTTAAGGCCAAACCGGCGCGTCGGGGCACGGCGGCTCCCTGGTGGTTCGCCTCCCCGATGCCGTTTATGCACGCATTAACTGCTTCTGGCGGCGTCTGGCCGCCTCCTCGGGGCCAGAGCCCCCAGGTCAAAGGTGCGCGTGCACCCAGCGAGCCCGGTCAAACTCCTCTCAACCCGTCGGAGAGAGGATTCAAAGCGGTCCTCAACCTCTGGGCCCGATCGCGCCTCCCCACTTCGGAGCTCCTCCGCGTCGGACGCAGGGGGCCACGCTACGGCTGGATCAAGCACCCCAATGTAAGTTAAGTTCCTTATGAAGGTCGTCGGAATTATCATGTCCGCTTCCACCCTCTTTTAACGCAGGGCTCTCAAGAGGAAAGAAGCGAGGGGCTACTGTTGGGGGAGATAATCCCGATGGCTGAAGGGGGCCCACAACCAGGGGGCCCGAGGCCTAGTGCCGGAGGGGGCCAGGACCTACGAGCGAAAGAAGCCGAAGGCCACTCTCCGGCATAAAGATGCCGGAGGCCACTCTCTGGCTTCAAGATGCCGGAGGCCACTCTCCGGCTTGAGGATGCCGGAGGCCACCCTCCGGGAGGAAGATGCCGGAGGCCACTCTCCGGCATAAAGATGTCGGAGGCCACTCTCCGGGAGGAAGATGTCGGAGGCCACTCTCTGGCATAAAGATGCCGAAGGCCACCCCCCGGCTTGAAGATGCCGGAGGCCACTCTTCGGGAGAAGGTTGCCGGGGGCCACCCCTCGGCCCGCGATAGTGAATCCGGAGGGAGTGCTGGCGGGAAAAGGACTGGACGAATATACGGGGAGACAGAATCGCGATCCTCTGAGCCATGTCGGGCGGCGCATGCAGCGTCCGACATGGCTGATACGCTGTCAGAGTCGAATCTTCTTGTCTATACTATGTATAGTCTGTTTTGTCGATACTACCGACCGGCGTCAGGCCATGTAACCGTTGGCGGTCCAGAGGCACTTGGTTCTCTGGATGGGGCGCCTTATAAATGCCCCTCAGCTGTAGTTGTAAGAAACAGGCTCAAGGAGCATTGAATACACTACCCTCGTTCTCACTAAGAAAACCTGCTGGTCCGATCCGTCGTTCCAACAACCCACTTGGAGTACCACCACTCGTTAATGGCCTTCGTAGGAAAGGAGTCAGCGTACCTCTTCTTGAGGTGGAAGTTGATACTCCTGTAGGCTTGCACCAAGCCATCCTTCTTCTTCGGCTGGCAGAGGGCTTCGTTCATCTGGGGGAAGACCTCCGCTCTACCCTCGCAACCCTCTGCACGCATAGCCCACTCAAAAATAGAGTGGCGGGCCACGGCATTCAGAGACAACTTGGGGAGCTCGAGATGGAAGGCATCTAGAACCACTACACCACAGCATAGAATTCCCTACAGATAAGTTGGTAGGGAAAACCACTTTTAGCGACCGAATGTTGGTCGGGAAAGAGTTTTCTCGACCAACCTTGTCGGTCACTAAAAGTTCGGTAGGCAAAGCTCTTTCCCGACCAACATTTTTTTGCCGACCAACTGTTGGTCGGGGATAAAAACTTTTACCGACCAACAAATTCTTTCCCGACCGACGTTCGTTTCCCGACCGACGGTTGGACACTAGATTTTTACCGACCGACTATCAGTAGGCATAGCTCAAAATCTTTTTCCCGACCAACAGTCTGATAGTGTGAAATTTTACCGACCAACACTTGACTATACTCTCATAGCCTATTGCCAACCAATCATCTCTCAAAACATAAGTGAACATAACTGACCATAATTAAACGAAGAATTGATAGTCAACCATACACGATCTTTTCATTGTATTGATTACTAAAAAATACAAGTTCATCCACCACTTAGTGTGAAAGTCATAATCATCCATAACAAGTTCACAAAAATAATCGGCCTTGATGATCCCAAACAATGGCTAGAAGGTCGTCTACCACAACATACATTAATCCAAAAAGCTACTAATCCATTCGCCCCCAAAATGGTAGCTTGCCTTTTTCCTTCCTACAAAACATGTCAATAAGATAAACCATGTCAATAGATTTATTACAAATCTAATATAAAGTCAATTCAGTTTAGCTCTAATTAAAGCTAAACCATGTCAATAGATTTATTACAAATCTAATATAAAGTCAATTCAGTTTAGCTCTAATTAAAGCTAAACCATGTCAATAGATTTATTACAAATCTAATATAAAGTCAATTCAGTTTAGCTCTAATTAAAGCTAGGGGATTGGGAATGTAGTGCGCGTGGAGAGCCAAATAAAAGGTTAGCCAAGTAACCTAGCATTATAGTTACAGGGAGTCGGAACAACTGAATGCAACCACTTCAACATGATGTGCAAAGATACTAAAGAGTAATCTAGTAAGATAGGTACATCATGCTATACTTTTTTATGATGTATGAATGGAATCACAGGTTTTGAATTCTGATTTCCTAAGTTCATCCTCTCCGAAACTGATAATTAACAGCATACACTATTCACCAACAAAAGCACAAATAGATTCTACGATACTTTCAGATTATGATAAGCAATGAATTCAAATGATATTTCAACCCACAACTGATTTACTTGCTGAAACAAGAAAGTTAAATGCTAAACAAGTTTTGTCGACAACACTGTAGTGCATCAGAGAAACATCAAACTCCTAACTCTGAACAGAATCAATTTTACAGAGTTTTGCTCTCAACTTTGATTGAAAACTGAGTACAAACTGAGTGATTGCAAGGTGATATGGGCGTGCGACTGTGTGGCTGAAAAGCAAGAAGCTGTATAGAAACAGTGCTCCTGTCCATGATGTCCAATCCTTGCAATGTCTACTACAGCGAGACATTTTTCAGAAGAAAAGGGAGACATCTGAGCACATACTCCATCATTTAGTTTGCAAAATGCTTTTCATGTCACATCCATATGTTGCTTTGGAGGCACTATTGTATGTCTCTTGGATTAAGGATGAATACAAGAGAGGAAGCTACCATCAAATGGCATTATGTATGTTTTCATGATTGAACACATTCTAACTAAATATAGATGAACATGCATGCCTAACAGAAGACATGATGGGGCCAAACAAACAACAGAACAGATGAGCTCCATCCACTAGATCCTAAAGAAATGCTTTTAGAGTACAAAGAAAAAACAGAGTGTAAAACCGAAGGCAATTAGAACGCATGAAACCAGCCATGTTCTTGTCACAAAAGTCTGTGATCACTAGCTTAATGGCTGCTACTACTACTTCACAGTCCACGCCCAAAAAGGGGGGCAAAGAATGAATTGGTTAAAAAGATTGATAAAAAATATTTTGCATTAAACGACAGATTAACAAGATGGCGATTAATGTTGGTTGGTCTGACAGATTGCAAATTTTTTTTTTTACATTTTACAACAATGAGAATGTCTGAATGTGTGCGTGTGTGTGTCGATGTGTCATGGAAGAAAATAACTTGGCGATCGATCGAACAATCGAAGAGACGTACCTGACGGCGGCTTCGGAGAACCGGCGATGCGGCTGGCGCTGGCGGAGGACGTGGAGGTCGCCGCCAGGGCAGAACTCGGTGAGGAGGCAGGACCAGCGGTCGCCCTCGGCGACGCCGTAGAGGCGCGGGAGGAAAGGGTGGTCAACGGCCTCGAGGATCTCGCGCTCGGTGCGCGCGCGGCCCTCCTTGTTCCTCCCCGCGAGCTCCTTCCTGTCCATCACCTTGGCGGCGACCAGCGCGGCCACGCCCCCACTCCCGCTCCCTCCGCCGTCGCCGCCCTTCCCCTTGACCTCGGCCAGGTAGACGCTGCCAATGTCCCCGGATCCGAGCCGCCGCACGAACCGCACGTCCGAGAGAGCGACGGTGCCGAAGCGCTGCGGCGCGGCGACGGCGGATTCTTGGCGGACCTCGGCGGACCTCGGCGGCGGCGGACGGCGGACACGGGCTCGCCGGACGGCGGATTCTTGGCGGACGGCGCAACCGGGGAGTTGGGATTCTTGGCGGTCCTGGGTAGATCTGTGGAAGAGAGGCGGCAGGTCTCAGGAGGGAATGAGGGATTCACGGGAATATACGGGATGGACTTAGGGTTTTGAAATTAAGCCCATTACCGACGGACGACATTTACCGACCAACGGTTCATCAGTAAAAACACTATTGCCGACCAGCTATTAGACAATAAAAATATTAGCTTTACCGACCAACAGTCTGATATGATATGTAATTATTGCCGACCAACAATTTGTCGCTAGTTTTACTGACTAACTGTCGGTCGGTATATGTTAACTTTTCCCAACAGACGTTGGTAGGGAATTCTGTGCTGTGGTCTAGTGAACCCTCGAAAGGAGCTCTGAAGCTGGGAACCCAAGCCTCGCGTCGAAGAACGCCTCGAATATGATGACCTCTCCTTCACACGGCTCCGGGATTGACTCCGAGCCCAGCTTCCTGGCCTCTATGCCAGGACCAAGGCGACCCCGAGTCGCGACCTCGATGGACCCATCCGAGCACACTAACGGCCCCAACTCCAAGGTCTGCTCCCGAAACCGTTCTGAAGCCGGGCGGAGCTCTGGCGGGTCGCGTGTTTCTGATGGGCTGGGAGCCGTCGCCGCCACCGCCGCCGCTGCCATCTGAAGCTGCAGGAAACTCGGATCCAATGTGGCCATTGGAGTGCCCCTTTCCACCATGGCTGGAGGGAGTGGGGAAAGGAAACTAGAGGTTTGAAGATTGGAAGCCTAGCCGCGGAGCTTGAGATTCTAAAGACTAGGCAAGTGAGCAGGAGGGGTTTAGCCGGCCCGCGGGGGCTATTTATGCGCAAGGATAGCCACTGCCTAACCAGCTCAGTGACTGCCGGTTCGCATTCCACCCACTCGGCGCGCACGCCGGCCGCGTGTTCACCACATTAAAGCCTCACCGGTCCACCTTTGCGTTCGCTAGTCCCCGACGGTACGCCTTCCTCATGCGCCACGCACGCCAGCCGCGCGGCCACCTTATTAAAGTCTTGCCTTTCAACTTTCCCATGCGCCAGCGCCCGACGGTCAAGATCGCACGGTCATCAAGCCCGGTCGGTCCAAGTTCCTTCCGCGGAGCATTATGCGACAAGTGCATCCAAACCACTCTGGAGCATTTCCAAGGCTCTGGAGCACCTCCGAGGCATTCGAACGAAGGACGGATCACTGCGAAGATCCAAGACCCCGCTGTGAGTGGATTTCCTGTAAAATTATCAGAATTATCTTGTGCGCTCCTTCCCTTTCTTCCGTGCAGGGCCCTCGAGCGGAAAGAAGCGAGGGGCTACTGTTGGGGGAGATAATCCCGACGGTAGTTGAGAGCATAACGAGCAGGAGTATGGTCCAGAGGGAAGGCCACGCTTAGCGGGGGCCTGGTGCCCCATTCCGGAGGCGTCTGCGAGCCCCAAGGCAGGGAGGCCTGGGGACCTCCGGAAGCTCCGAAGCAGGTGAGAGGGGCCCCCTGAGCGGAGGTCCGGCGGGAGGCTGGAGCCAAACCTCCAGAAGGGGCGAAGGCTCCAGGGCGCGACAGATGACCAGGGGCCGGTTCGGTCAAGGTGGTCTGGGGACAGGATCGCGATCGCCTGCGCTGTGTCAGGCGATCGCTGCAACACCCAGCACGGTTGATACGCTGTTAGGGCTACACTTTCTGCCTGTACTATGAGGCTCCTACCTTGTTTGTATTACATCATGTGCGAGGCAGTGTAATAGTTAAGGGGTTTTGGAAGTATTAGACCCCCTTCTAGTTGGGTTGCTCTATAAATACTCCTATCCCCCAGTTGTAAAAGACACACGATCCAAGAATACAATCTGAGATCAACAATTCGTTACTCCTGTTGGCGTAAAAGATTACGCTAACAGGTTTCTGAAGATTAGAAACTGATAAACGAAGTGTTTGCGAAGTGAACTGTTCTAAGCCTCCGAAAGGATAATAACTTGTATTGAATAACTTGTATTCGGTCCCTATTACAGGGTAAACCGGGGGGTATTTATAGGCCTAAACATTAAGGAAAAGACCTTTTTACCCCTTTGTTACAACTGACATAGTGGAAACTATTCGGTACCCTTAATAGGGCTAAAATGGTAAAAGACTAATCTAATGAGAAAGAAGATAAGTCTTCCATCTTAGCTGGCAAAGGAGCTCCTGGAAGAGTCTAAGTTCGAAGGTGTGCTCCGAACTAGAGCCCGTCATCATGCTTCGAACTTGATTTAATGTATCTCCGAAGGTATACGCTGGAAGTCTTTAGCTTAATCACCAGTCTCTATCTTGTTACTACAATAACCCTGAAGATGGAATATTTTCCCCCAACAGTAGCCCCTCGAATACGCTTCTCCGCTAAATCTGTAATGTTAGGAGAGCAGTATACGCAAGAAAAATAATCATGCGTAGGGGTTAGCAGATTTAAACCATCTCCGAACCATGTGGAGATGTAAGCTTCGAATCAGTTTCTAATAAAATTATATTCGAAGTAACTTAGAACTAACTCAAGAAATCTGAAAGCCTTTTTAGACTTAGAAGAAATAGCCGTTAGTTTCTTTCTTCTAACGGAAGTTACGAAATGCTTTAATTTCAGAGCAAAGTAACGGTTGGGAATGCGAAACGGCATGGGGAAAACGGTAAAAACTTAGAGTCTGAGCTATAAATAGAGGACACAAACCCTTCTTGAGTACCTTTTCACCGCTTTCGTGCAATCAAACCATCACCTGAGCCCTAGCCTCCAACCCGAGCCCTAGCCTCCATTTTTCTTCTGAAGGAATCCGTGAGATTCAATGGCAAAGACTAGTTTCAAAGGCCCTGGAGCAGCTTCAACCCTGGCCCGGCAGCAGGTTGCGGCAGCAGCTGCGGCTGCAACCTTGGCGGCAGCGACCCCGAATCCTTCAGTGGCAACAATGGCGCCGGTGGGAGGAAATCCCCAGAATGTTGGCCCCCAAGACCTCTTTCCAGCCTCAACGAAGTACACGGATCAATCTTATCAACTGGGGCCGTCAACCTACAGAAGAGAATATCTTGCGGCTGTAGTAGAAGGCAGAATTAGTTCGGGGGTGATGATTCGCAAACCTGGGAAAGAGATCATTCTGTCACCAAGGCCCGGAGAGGTGGTTGTTTTCGAAGCCCTCTTCGAAGCTGGCTTAGGACTTCCGGCAGTTGATTTCTTGGCCGAGGTATTGGATTTGTTCCACGTCACTCTCCCTCAACTTTCTCCGAATGTTGTAGCTCGTCTCGCCATCCTCGAATTGCCGTTGCGAGCCAAAGGTTGTGAGGGGAGGGCAGAGATCTTCGCAGCGTTGCACCGAGCTTTGTGCCAGCCAAAGACCTTCGTAGGCCCCGGAGGTGAAAAAATGGTAGTAGCCTTCGGAAGCATTAACTTCAGGCTTCGGGACGAGTACGCTCTCCGATTTCCTGCCAAAGCTATCAACGCTAGATGGTATATAGACTGGATCATGAAATGGTTCTATGCCGAAGTTGGGGCGAGCAACCGTCTAGCTGGACCTCTGCAAGACATCAACTTCCGAAAGGAAGCCCTTGTGCATCCAGACCCGGGTCAGCTCGAAGCTCGCCTTAGCTTGCTTCAAAAGATCAGTCATCAGTTGAGCATGCGAGACTTAGCCGAAGAATTACTCGGGCTCCAAATCTCTCCCCTGATGGCCAACTGGCCTATCATCTTCGAAGAGGATTTGGAAGGCGGTCTCCGAAAAATTTCCTCAACTTCGAGTCCTGCAGGTAACTTTGAAAACAACATACTCTATGTATATTTATTCGAAGAATTAACAAACTTAACTCATTTTTTAGCTTCTTCAGCCCCTATAACTTCGGAGCAAATCGTACGGGCTTCGGAGAAGATTTTGGACGCTCCAACATCGACCGAAAAAGAATAGAGAATCAAGTTGGTTGGGAGTTGGGAACGATTTAACAGAGTATGGGGACTGCTGGAAATCGTTCCGCACCCTCTGGTGGATTGGGTAGCTTCGGAGAAAGGGCCCAAGAAGAGGAAAGCTGAAGCCGGGACTTCGAGCTCCACCAAGACTCCGGTTAAGAAGGTGGCTCGAAAGCCAAAAAACCCTGCACCTCTAAGTTATTATCCTTTCAATTTCTGCTCGACTCGAAGGTGCAGTAGCGAAGCGGCTAGGCTCTTCGAAGTAGTAGAAGAGCTAACTTCGACGAAGGATGCACTAATCGAAGATAAGCTGAAGTCCGAGAAGGTAGCTGCGGAGGTTATGGATCAATTGCTAGGCGTTCTGGAGTACTTCGGTACTACCGGGACGCTTCCTTCTGATGACAACATCTCCCTTCTGCGCCGGTTGAAAAGGATTCAAGGAGTGGCGAAGCAAATGAAGACAGGAGGCATTCGTTACGGAGAACTCTCCGGACAAGTGGCTGCTGTTGGCCTACTTCGTTACTACGAGGATCTGGGTCGATCGATAGCTCCGAGCGCAGGAGAGGGCCCCATTACCTTCGACAATGAACAGCTTCTCACTCCTTCTGAAGGTGTGGCCTCTGCCTGGCAAGACTTCCAAACTTCATGGAGAGCCGAAGGTCGCTCTGCGATCAAGGCCTGGATTGACGAAGGACAACGCCAGAAGTAGGCTCGGACCCAAGCTTCGAGTAGTCAGCCTCCTCCGAACCCGCAGGTTTAGATATGTCTTAGGATCTTTGACTATGTAAAGCTTTGCGCTTATGTACATTTATGAATGAAATTTTGTTTATCATATTTTTAGGCTTTGCCGCATATGGAAGATGTCGAAGTGTTAGACATTAACGACGAACTTCGCTCATTATGGGCTACCTTCGATGTCTTAAAACTTCACAAGCGTCCTCGATTTCTAGTTCCTCGAGATAGTTCCGGAGCAATTACGTCCGAAATAAGTAAAGATATATTATCTTGTTTTATAGAGGAAGAAAAAGAGGTTAACTTGGAAACTTCATCTTCCGAAGACATTATATGGTCCGAAGACGAAGTTGAAACTCAAAGTAAAAAGCCTGAAGAACTTGGAAGCTGGGAAAGGAGTCCCGAACGGCTTTGAACATGGGTCGAGCTTCAACAAGAACAAAAATACTTTAGAGCTTCGAAGGGAGGCAAAAGAATTAAACGTAAAGTTGTTAGAACTCCTGGAACTAGAACTAGTCGTTCCAACCCTAGCTCTAGAGATCAAAGAGGTCTTCGATTCCTTCTTGGTATAGATACCAATTTTTCATGATGTAATCTGTAATCATATTCGTTCGAATAATAAATATCGATTTAAAATTGTCTCCCTATTTATTAGCCCCACTTTGGGTGTAAGCAACTTCGAACTGTATTCAAAGATGGTTATGCACAAAAAAAAACTTCGGAGTAAAATTTTTTGGGGTTCGGAGCCCCTCTGTAATTTAAAGATCTTTTAAAATCTTATAAAATGTCTTCGACTATTTATAGTCTGAAGAATGGCGACTTAGCGCCTTATGCTTTTGAAAGAAATCACTTGAGATAACTTTCTGGACACTTTAGTGTCTTAGATAATTTGTCACTTTTGGACTTTCTTAACAGACATTCGAAGCTCATGGCTCAAATTTTGTTTTGTTTTGGCCACCTTCGGCTCTTTTTTTGCGAATTCTATCGAACCAGTGGTTCGGAGTTCGCAGTGGTCTTTTTGGACTCTTTTTACGGATACCTACAAGCCGGTGGCTTGGGCTCCACATATTTTGGTCGCCTTCGACTCTTTTTACGGATATCTACAAGCCGGTGGCTTGGGCTACACATATTTTGGTCGCCTTCGACTCTTTTTACGGATGTCTTCCAGTCGGTGGCTTGGACTCCGCATTCTGTGGTATTCGGCCTCTTTTACGGATGTCTTCAAGCTGGTGGCTTGGACTCCGGATTATGTCAGCCCACCACCTGGTAAAAATATGATTCAAATTAATGACACTTCCCTCTCGATCAACCCCGCGATTCCAGTGCGTCCACTCGGAAGCTGGAAGTTTATGAGGGGAAGGCACTATCTGAACCATATGCTTTATTAATTCAAAAAGTGATTACACATGATTACAAGGAGCCCTTATGCGAAGTATCGCTTTAGGTGCTCCGCATGCCAAGTATGTGCTAATGCTTCACCTTCCAAATTAGCTAATTTAAAAGAGCCAGGACGTCCTGAATGAACAATTAAGTATGGACCTTCCCATTTATTTCCTAATTTTCCTGGCGCTATAATGCTTCACAAAACAAGATGACCCGGTCTAAGTTCATTGATCTTAACCTTCGGGTCAAACCAAGCCTTCGTCTGCTGTTGATATTTTGATAAATTGGCCACAGCTCGAAGTCTTGTTTCTTCTGTTAAATCTAGCGAAGATTGTCTTTCTTCTTCAATCTCCGGTTCGGTGCTGCGAAGTGATCCTCCTTTGAGCTCCGTTGGAGTCATAGCTTCATCTCCGAATAGCAATCTGAATGGAGTAAAACCTGTGGACCTTGTTTGTGTAGTCCGAATGGACCACAAAATCTTCGGAAGTTCTTCGGTCCACAGTCCTTTTGCTAATCCTACTATCCTTCGATTTAGCCCCGACAAAATATTTCCATTGGCTCTTTCTACAGCTCCATTAGACTGAGGATGCCTCACTGTAGCAAAACATAACTGAATACCTAGATCTTCACAGAACTTTCTGAAAGGTTCGGCATCGAACTGTGTTCCATTATCAACTGTGAGTTGTCTAGGCACTCCGAACCGGCAAATGATACTTTTCCAAAAGAATTTCTGTACGTTGTTCGAAGTGATAGCTGTTAAGGGCTCTGCTTCTACCCACTTTGAAAAATACTTAATAGCTACCACTACGAACTTTAAATTTCCCTTAGCTACTGGAAAGGGACCAATCAAATCCATACCCCATCTGGCCATGGGCCATACCGGAGCAATAACTTGAAGAGCTGTTGGTGGGCGATGACTCCGTCGGCCCATCCACTAACATCCTTGGCATGTGCGTACTATGTTCTCCGCATCTGCTACTATCGTAGGCCAATAAAGCCCCTGGCAAAGTGTTTTTCCTGCCAAAGCTCGAGGGGCCAGATGGCTACCACAAAGCCCTTCATGAATTTCTTGAAGAATATCTCGGCCTTCGGTTTGGGATATACATCGGAGTAAAGGGGAACCTACTCCGGCCTTGTATAAAATACCGTTGATTATTTGATAATTCCTGGCCCTGAGTTTCAATCTTGAAAACTGTGGCTCTTCAAACGAATTTGCTCCTCCTTGCAAAAGTTCCATGATCGAATTTCTCCAATCTGTACATGGAATGCAAAGAATCTCTGCGGAGGGAATTTGTGGCACCGAAGGTGTACTGAGCTCCTCATAAAAAGCCTCTTCTGGTATATCCATAGCTCCGGCTGCAGCTTTTGCTAAAATGTCCGCTTGTACATTTTCTGCTCTTGGTATACTCCGAATGGAAACACCCTTGAATTGTGTTTCGATCTTACGGATTTCTTCTAAGTACTTTGCAAGCTGTGGATGCCGAACTTGAAAACTTTTATCTACGTGCCCTGCTACTATTTGAGAATATGTCTTTATAACAACTCTTGTAGCCCCTAGAGCACGTGCTTTTCGGAGTCCCAGTAAAATCCCTTCATACTCCGCTATATTATTGGTAGACTTAAAGTTGAGTCTTGCGGAGTACATTGCTCTTTGCCCTGAAGGCGAGATTAAAACTGCTCCAAAACCTGCTCCGGATGCTTGGAAAGCTCCATCAGAAAAAACAGTCCAAATTCCTTCACTTGACTTCTCCGGAACTAACGTTGCAGGGGGAGTCCACTCTGCTACAAAATCTGCTAAGATTTGCGATTTGATTGCTGTCCTTGCCAGAAAGGATATGCCGAAGGGTGCTAGTTCAACTGGCCACTTTCCAATTCTTCCAGTGAAATCTTTACTTTGGAGCATATCTCCCAAAGGATACGAAGTTGGTACAATTACATTATGAGCCAAAAAATAATGTCTTAATTTCCTCGAAGCCATTATCAGAGCATAAACGAACTTTCCGAGTTCGGAATACCTTGTCTTCGCTCCTGATAATGCTTCGGTTACAAAATAAACAGGAATTTGTACCAGCTTCCCATTGAAATCTATTTCTCTGACAAGGACTACACTGACAGCAGAGCCTGTAGCTGCAAGGTAAAGGAGTAGGGTTTCGTCGGCAGTAGGCACCGTGAGTGTAGCAAGATTACTGAGATACTCTTTAATATCTTCAACTCCGGTGTCCATGCAAAATCTTCGGACCCTTTCAATGCTTTAAATATGGGCAAGCTTCTCTCCGCAGACCTTGCCAAAAATCTGCTAAGTGCTGCTAGACGACCTGTCAGCTTTTGCACTTGTTTCAAGTTTTCCGGAGGAGCCATCTTTTGTAGCGCAGTTATTTGAGTAGGGCTAGCTTCAATCTCCCTACTTGAAACTAAATACCCTAACAACTTCCCGGCCTTAGCTCCGAAGATACATTTCTCGGGGTTAAGGCGAATCCCACATGCCCGAAGGCTATTAAATGTTTCTGCTAAGTCTAGGCTGTGTTGGTGCTTTAAAGCACTCTTTATTACAATATCATCCATATAGGCCTCCACATTGCGACCTAATTGATGACCTAGAGCTTTAGCAACTAACCTCGAAAAAGTAGCCCCGACATTTCTTAAGCCTAAAGGCATTCTTACATAACAAAAGACTCCCAAGGGAGTTACGAAGCTTGTCTTGATCTCATCTTCGCGTTTCAACCATATTTGATGATAACCGGAATACGCGTCAAGGAAGCTTAATAACTCCGAACCTACGGTGGAGTCGACCAATTGATCAATTCGGGGCATGGGGTAGGGGTCACGAGGGCATGCTTTATTCAAGGATGTGAAGCCAATGCACATGCGCCACTTCCCGGAGGATTTCTTCTTGACGAAGACTGGGTTGGCTAACCATTCTGTGAGCCACTTCTCTAATAATCCCAGCCTTCAACGATTTTTCAACTTCGTCTTTTGCAAGAACAACTCTTTCTGCAGACATTTTTTGGAGTCCTTGCCGAACAGGCCGGGCCTTCGGGTTTACAAGTAAACTATGTTCGATGATATCCCGACTGACTCTGGTGATGTCTTCGTCAGACCAAGCAAAGACATCTAAATTCTCTTCCACTACTTTTTCCAAGGAGGTAGCAACTTCTGGTGGTAAATCTTTACCAAATTGAAATGCATATTTTTTACCATCTTTAACAATAATCTTCGTTGCAATTTCTCCTTTAGTACTTGGTCTTGGGAAGGATTTCTTCGAAGATTCGGAAGGAGCTAAAAATTTTCTTGATTATCTTGTACATTATTCACTTGTCTTGGATCAAGAGGGGGGCCATGACCATATTCCGCTCTTCGGGCGGTAGCTTGATCTCCGAAGACAGTAAGCACTCCTGCTTGCGTGGGCATCTTCATGCACAAGTAATTGTGGTGTGCCACAACTCCGAACTGATTTAACATGCCTCTTCCGAAGATGACGTTGTAGGCATATGGAGCATCTACAACATCAAAGATTACTTCCTCTATCCTGGCTAACAATCCTTCTCCGAAGGTAACTTCCAGGTCTATTTGGCTGAGTGCATCAAGTGGTGGTCCTGCAAAGCCTTGCAATGGACGAGTGCTGGAAGAAGGTGCTTTCTGGAGATGCACAATTGATCGAAGGCTTGAACAAAAATAATGTCTGCTGAACTGCATCCATCAATTAACACTCTTCGAACCTCAGTTCCTGCAATATCGGCAGTAATGACAAGTGGGTCTGCATGTGGAAATTTAATGCCAGCTGCATCCTCTGCAGAAAAATATATTGGCACATGGGACCATTCAGGCATAGCAGCTGCAGATGACGAAGTTCCAATGTGCCCCACTTCTCTGACATAATCTCTTCTCTTCCTTTTTGACATGCTTCTGAGAGTACCTCCTCCGGAGATGGGGAGGACTACTCTTTTTCCTCAGTATTGCCCTTCTTCTTGCTTCGGAGGTGGCATAACATTGACCACCGGAGGGCGTCTTGCGGCTTCGAAGTTTTCTATCCGCGCCATAGCCTGAATAGGCTCCGAGCGCACTTCAGTTGGAACTCGGTCGGTAGTACCTCGACCCGAAGTTCTTTCCAGATACTCTCCTCTCAGAGTAAGTATAGTCTTGCAAGTATCAGTTGCATGGCTTCGGTTTTCGCCATGAATACAGCAGAAAAGGGTCTGGCCTTTGCCAGCCGGTTTCCCTGGCGGCCTCCAGCCGCTGGCCTTGTTTCCCGAAGGTTGTGGAGCTCTTTGGGCGAACTTTTGCGGGGGTGCAATGTTCAAGACTTCTGAACGAGGATGCTTTTGCCCCCTTCTCCTATCATGCTGAACTTCGAAGACAGGTTCCCGCGGCTGTGCCGAAGTTTTTAATTCCAACTTTTCTTCTTGCAATATGGACGGAGTAGTTGCAGTTCTTCGAAGCCAGCCTTCTTCCGATCTCGCATATTATTCAAAATATGACATCAACTGAGAAACAAAAGATATGCTTTTCCGGTGGAGTTTATCAAGGAGGCCTGGATGAATGACTCCCTCTCGAGCTGCGTCAACTACTAAAGATGTAGTCAACCCTCGGATCTGCGACTTTGTATGAGCGAAGCGCTTGAAATATTGCCTCAATGTCTCTCCAGGGAGTTGCTTCACCTGGAAAAGACTTCCCGTCGACATTGGAGACACGAAGGTGCCTTGAAAATTGCTTACGAACTTCTTATTCAGCTGTCCCCATGAATTAATTGATCCTGGCTTCAAAGACCAGAACCACCGCAATGCCACTCCTTGAAGAGCTAAGGGAAAGCATTTAGCCATGGTGTCCCGTACTCCTCCACTAGCTTCAATTGCTAGGGCATAAGAACGGACAAATTCTCCAGGATCCTCATCTCCGGCATACTTGCAAAGCTTCGATGTCTTAAACTTCGGATCGAAGCGAACTTTTTGCAGTTCAGGATGCAACGGAGATTCGTTATCAAAGGAGGTGTTCTCCGGGGCTTCAGGATAGATTGGTTCGTCGTCTTCAGGCACTTCAGGAATAACTGGGATGGCTTGAGAGCGAAGCCTACTTGCAGCTTCTTGTCGCCATCTCGCTACTTCAGCTTGAAGACTGGCCATTTGAGCGGCCATGTCACCAAGATTGTCTTCATCTCCTCCTGAAGGATCTTCCGGGTCTTGAGAACTGTGAGGATCAGTTCGTAGTGGAACTTGAGGTGGAAGAGGAACTTCGGGCGGTTGATGTATAGATGGAGTTGGCGGAGGAACTTTGTGTGCTCGTGGAATGGGAACTCCTTCCGGAGTTTGAGGTGGAGGAAACGTCGATGGTTCTCCGGCCTCAACAGTGTCGGGAGGTGTCTCTCCGGAGGTCCGAGGGGACCTCCGAATAGGATTACGTGTTGCGCTCCGCTTAGGATGCATGATGTAGGAAATTGGTAGAGAACGAAGTTTCTTGGACTAGGTTCCCCACGGACGGCGCCAACTGTTGGCGTAAAAGATTACGCTAACAGGTTTCTGAAGATTAGAAACTGATAAACGAAGTGTTTGCGAAGTGAACTGTTCTAATCCTCCGAAAGGATAATAACTTAGAATAGTTCGAATGTGTGTATTGAATAACTTGTATTTGGTCCCTATTACAGGGTAAAACGGGGGGTATTTATAGGCCTAAACATTAAGGAAAAGACCTTTTTACCCCTCTGTTACAACCGACATAGTGGAAACTATTCGGTACCCTTAATAGGGCTAAAATGGTAAAAGACTAATCTAATGAGAAAGAAGATAAGTCTTTCATCTTAGCTGGCAAAGGAGCTCCTGGAAGAGTCTAAGTTCGAAGGTGTGCTCCGAACTAGAGCTCGTCATCATGCTTTGAACTTGATTTAATGTATCTCCGAAGGTATACACTGGAAGTCTTTAGCTTAATCACCAGTCTCTATCTTGTTACTGCAATAACCCTGAAGATGGAATATTTCCCCCCAACAACTCCCATTCCAAAACCTATTGGTTTGATCCGTTGTTCCAACAAGAACAAACTCCGGCTTTGTATAAAACTCCATTGACAAGCTTATAATTTCGAGCCCTTGCTTGCAACCTTCGGAAATCCGGACCTTCTAACGAATCTGTGCTGCCTTGCAAGACATCCATTATCGAAGCCCGCCAATCTGTAGCTGGGATGCAAAGGACATCAGCGGAGGGTAATTGATTGACTGTATGCTTGACTAGTTCTTCATAGAAAGCACCCTCCGGGAGGTCCAATGCTCTGGCTGCAGCCTTCGCTAGAATGTCTGCAAGTTGATTATCTGCTCGAGGGAAACATCGAACAGAAAATCCTTTGAATATTGCTTCTGTTTTGTGGATTTCTTCCAGATACTTTGCCAGATGTGGGTTCCTTGCTTGGAAGCTTTTGTCAACATGCCCTGCGACGACTTGGGAATCTGTTTTAATTATTATCCTTGCCGCTCCAAGTGCCTTTGCCTTTCGGAGGCCTAGCAGGATTCCTTCGTACTCTGCGATGTTATTAGTGGCCTTAAAGTTGAGCCTCACAGAATACATGGCTTTTTGCCCTGACGGTGATATTATTACTACTCCACCTCCGGCACCAGATGCCTGATATGCTCCATAAGAAAAGATTGTCCATAAACCATCGGAGGGTTCTTCCGGAGCCCAAACTGTAGATGAAGTCCATTCTGTTACGAAGTCAGCTATGATCTGGGATTTGATAGCTGTTCTTGCCATGAAGGAAATTCCGAAGGGGGCTAGCTCGACAGCCCATTTTCTGACCCTACCCGTAGAATCTTTCCCTTGAGCTCAACTTCTCTGACCAGTACTGCACTTACTGCGGAGCCTATTGCTGCAAGATAAAGAAGGAGAGTTTCTTCCGGGAGGGGCACAATATATGTCGACAGGCTTCCGAGGTACTCTTTGATATCATCGAAGCTCTTCTGACACTCTGACGTCCAGTTGAAACTTTCGGACCCCTTTAGAGCTTTGAAAATTGGAAGGCTCCGTTCGGCTGACCTGGCTAGGAATCTGGTGAGAGCTGCGAGCCGTCCTGTTAGCTTCTGGACTTGCTTCAAATTTTCTGTTAGAGCCATTCTTTGCAGTGCACTTATCTGCGTTGGGCTAGCTTCGATTCCCTTACTCGAAACTAAGTACCGTAACAGTTTTCCTACTTGCGCCCCGAATATACATTTTTCAGGGTTGAGGCGGACTACACATGCTCGGAGGCTCTCAAATGTTTCAGCTAAGTGTAGACTATGTTGGTGCTTTACAACACTCTTTATTACAATGTCATCCATATAGGATTCGACATTTTGGCGTATCTGGTGACCTAGAGCCTTAGCTATCAAACATGAGAATGTGGCTCCGGCATTCCGCAAGCCAAAAGGCATTCTTACATAACAAAATACTCCGGATGGGGTTATGAAACTTGTCTTGGCTTCGTCTTCTCGCTTTAGCCAGACTTGATGATAACCGGAGTAAGCATAGAGGAAACTCAATAATTCGGAGCCAGCCGTAGAATCCACTAGCTTGTCTATTCGGGGCATAGGGTAGGGGTCTGGCAGGCATGTTGTATTTAATGATGTAAAATCGATGCACATGTGCCATTTGCCGAAGCCGTTTTTCCTGACAAAAACAGGGTTAGCCAACCACTCCGTGTGGGCTACTTCCCTGATGATGGAAGCCCTTAACTTTTTTTCCACCTCGATCTTGGCGAGGTCTGCCCTCTCCGCAGATAGCTTACGGAGACCCTGGCGTACTGGCCTTGCTTCTGGGTTGATGAGCAAGCTGTGCTCGATGATACTCCGGTCAACCCCGGTGATGTCTTCATCGGTCTAGGCAAAGATGTCCAAATTTTGCTTGACTACTTTCAACGAGGCAGCTATCTCCAGAGATAGCCCCTTGCCGAACTGCATTGGGTATTCTTTGCCATCCTTCAAAATTATTTTCGTGATGACATCACCTTCTGGGCTTGGCTTGAGGGAAAGGCCCTTCGAAGAGTTTGAAGACTTTGGAACCTCTTCGGTGTGCTCCATCACACTGTGTACTTGCCGAGGGTCCAATGGCTGGCCGTGACCATACTCCGTTCTTCGGGCTATAGCTTGGTCTCCTGAAATAGTAAGAACTCTACCTTGCATGGGCATCTTGAGACATAGATAGTTGTGATGTGCTATAGCCTCAAACTGGTTCAGCATCCCCCGTCTGAAAATTGCGTTGTAGGCATATGGGGTGTCGTCGACGTCGAAGATCACCTCTTCCACCCTGGCCAAGGGTGTAACACCCCAAGATTTAAAAAGAAATAAAATAAAGGAAATTATTATTCAAAGCATTTTCTGAAATTAGTTATTAAAGAAAATCCTAAAAGAACCCTATTAAAGCCAAACAGGGAGAAATATTCAAAATTTGGACTTGGAAAATTTATGGAATAATCTAGAGGCCAAGACATAATTTCAGGAATTTTTACAAATTTTTATCAATAGTGATTCAACCCTTAATCAAATAAATGAATTACTGGATTTATTTTAATTAGAAAACAATTATAAATCTAAATCGGCCTCAACCTCGAATCTGCCTTCAGCCCAGCCTAACCCAACCTCGAGTCACTGACACGTGGGACCCGCCTGTCAGCACTCGCATCCCGCCCCTCTCTCCCGCCCGCGCCCCGCTTGGTCCCACCCGTCAGCCTCGCCAGCACCTTTCTCCGCCACTGACAGCCCGGCCCCGCCTGTCGGCCCTTTCCTTTCCCGTTCGCCCACTGACAGCTTGAGCCCACCTGTTAGGATCTTCGTCTCCAATGGAAAGGGATCCCCCCTTTCATCGCCGGCGAGACCGCTTCCCTAATCCGCCACCGGCCGCCCGATCTCGCCAATCCGAGCCCAGGATCGTGATCCCCTGTCTCCGGCGATCACTTTCCATCCAAGCCCGACACGGATTCGCGGATATGGAAGCTTGGCCGAAGGTTGGAAACCCTCGCCGGAGTTCTTGGAAACCCTCGGTTTCCTTCCCTCCTTACGCCGGCGAACCCCCTATAAATACCCCTCCCCGTCGCCGCCCTCTACCCACACCACCGCAGCCGAGCTCGAGTGAACCAGAGAGCTTCCCCCTTCGTTTTTTTGTTTTCCCTCTGCTTCAACTCCGGCCGCCGCTTGCCGTCGACTCTGGCCTCCCCCGTCCTAGCCGTCACCACCATCGAGACCGCAGGAGCCCGCCCATCCTCGGCCACGCCTCCGTCGGCCGTGAAGACCACCGGATCGTCGTCACCGTCGACCACCCGAACAACCTCCTTCGTCTACCTTCGCCGTCGGTCGCCGTCCGTCGCTCATCTTCACTACCGAAGGTACGGTCGTGACCACCATAGCCTCCACTTTCCATTTCCGGAGAGAGCTAGGTCCTTAGGCACTCGCCGCCACCGTCCCCGCACACCCGAGGACGCCGTCGCCGGAGACGAAGGGGGTACGTGCCCCCTTACGCCCGTGCCGTGCCGGATGGCCCCCTGGCCGCACGATCGCGATCAGAGGGCTAGGATTAAATCCTTTAAGGATCTAATCCGGGCCCTTGAATCTGGTCAAAGGGGTACAGGGCGATCTCAACCGTCGATCACAACTTAAATCCCCGAAGCAATCTCGCGCGTCCACGTTATACCCTTTCGCGCGTTTTAATCACAACAGTCTAATTTCATTTAACTGTCCCGCCTTGCGCCTGGCCACCGAATCCAGATCCAACAGCTCTAGATCAACCGGTCCACGCGCACAGTGCGCCTGTCCACCATGGGCCTGGCTCACCGTGGACTAAAGCCCAATTTCTGTTTAAATAAAATTCAGAAATTAATTTAAACTTTGAAAATTCATAACTTGCTCATTTTAACTCCAAATTTCACCATTCCAATTTTATTAAATTCAGCATATTATTCTATACATACTAATGCCATAAAAACAGTATGTTACTTTAGCACAAAATACTCTTATGAATTAAATAAATAAAAACCCCTTAGGGATAAATTAATAATTCATGAAATAAATTAGGAAAAATCCCAAAACTTTAACTTTTAATATTATTAAATATAACTTCAGTAGAATAAAGCTCAACTCACGTATTAAAAACCCTTATGCTTGTATGCTTATGGTTTGTGATATTTTATTTGTTTATTAAATGTATTGTTTACTTTTTCCGTATCGAGAAGACTACGAGTACGCCGAGGAGCCGGAGTTTTTCCCCGAGGTTCCACCTTCACCTTTTGCTGATCAAGGCAAGTGACAACCCCCATTGTGATCATCATTGAGCCCATGTTTTAATAAATTATCGCTATAACTCATAGGATAATATTGCATTAGTCTAATCTCAAGCCCTACACTTATATTTATTAGATCCCCGTCCTTGTGTGCAAACCTAAGCCATGCTTATTGAGCCTACACTCCTTGTCACTCTACAAAATATTATATTAGCGAGTGCCCAATGTACCGGCACAACTGCTATAGGATAAAAAGAATGAGTCGTAGATAGATGGATTCTACTATATGAAATTTCCACGTTATTCTTGTCTCTAGACTCTGTTGGAGTTGGCTATGTTATAAGTATGGTGGGTTCCGGGTGCAAGCTAGGGCATTGGTTGGTCGCACCTGGGGCACAATAAGGACCGGTTTGCGGGATCTGTTACAAAGCACTTCCGTACCAACTACAAGTCTAATGGGTATGTCCTAACTGAAAGTATGGACCAATCCGACTCGATGCACCATAGTGGAGGGGGCAAGGGGCAACCTACGGGTGACTTGTACCGACGTGGCTCAAGGGGGGGTATGGTGAGGCTCGACGCGTCGGGACACCGTATGAAACCCATAAGAGGGTGCTGTCGGGTTGAGGAGGACCATATGGAAGGTTTATGCATGAGTTCCCGTGGTATGGGTCATCTCGTTACACGTTCGTGTAGGTGATGAGTGTGTGCCTTGTGGGTACAGTGGTACACCTCTGATCAGAGTATTTAATCTTTCGAAAAGCCGAGCCCACGGTCAAGGGCGGGTTGTGTGACTACTCGCAGTTAGTTTACAATTGTTTGAATGGTTGAGTTATTCATGGCATGTAAGGACTGTTGAGCGAGGTGGGGCTGACTGTACCCCTCGAGTTAGAAGATGATGATGCATACCCATGTTTACATTTTAGTATTAATCAATTGATCACATTAAATGCTTTACAATTATGCTTTTCCACAAAATTAGCCACTATCTCCCTTGTTATTACTCTGCATTATATTTGCATCCGGTGGCTTGCTGAGTACGTTTGTACTCACCCCCGTTGACTTACACCACTAGAGCCCGTCTACTACGAGGAGGATGAAGGTCTGGACTAGTGACCCAGTCAAGGCGAGATTGGAAGGAGGCGTTCATCTAGGACCCTTTGTTTTATTAGTTTCTCTTCATCTTTATTCACTTTTGTATTAATACGGTCTACGAACCGTGAATGATTGCTTGTATTATTCGTGGTCGCATGATGAACATCTTGTTCTTATTGATTTTCTATGGAATTTAGATAAAGGTCCTGATTTATTAAATCGGGGCGTGACAAAGGGCCCCTCTCCGAAGGCAACCTCGAGGCCTATTTGGGCAAGGGCATCGAGAGGTGACCTACAAAACCTTGAAGTGGCCAAGCCGCCGAAAGTAAATGCCTCCGAGGTATGCACATTTGATCGATGGCCTAGACCAAAAGTATGTCTGCGGAGCTCCCGCCGTCCACCAAGATCCTTCGAACTTCCACCCCAGCTATATCTGCTTAAATGACCAAGGGGTCAGCATGGGGGAACTTCACCCCCACAGCATCATTGGCAGTAAAGGAAATAGGTACATGAGACCATTCGAGCATTCTCTCCACGGAAATGCGAGGTCCCTATGTGTCCTACTTCGTGGATGTATTCTCGCCGCTGCCTTTTGGACATGTTGCCGAGGGTCCCTCCTCCGGAGATGGGCAGGACCACTCGCTTGCCGCGGTCTTGGGGGTCTTCTTGCTTCGGTGCTGGCATAATGTTAGCCACCGGTATCTGCATGGGGTCTTCGGGGACACCAGCTCGGGCCACAATTTGCATAGGCTCCGACCGTGCCATTGGAGGGGTTCGATCCGAAGTACCTCTCCTGGTACTTCATCCTAGGTATTCACCCCGAAGGGTTAATACCGCCTTGCAATCCTTCGTGTCATGGCTTCTGTTGTCACCATGCACGCGACAAAAAAAGCTCTGGCACCTGCCAGGTATTCTTTCTCGGGGCTTCGGTGCTCCAGCCTTGAAGCCTTGCGCCTGCTGAAAGTTGGCAGGTGCCTTCGGAATGGAGGGTGTGATGTTCAACACCTCCGAGCAGAAGTGCTTCTTTCCCCGCCTATGATCGTTGAAGCAATTGTCTTGAGGGGTTTTGCAGAGAAGTTGAGGCTTCGGGCTCCGTCTTCACTTCCCGAAGGGCTGGTGCAGGTGTTGCGGCTCGTCGGAGACATCCCTCCTCTGCCTTGGCATACTATTCGATGTATGCCATCAGCTGTGCCACGTATGACACTGGCTTCCGATGAAGCTTGCTGAGGAGATCTGGGTTCAACACCCCTTCACGAGCGGCGTCGACTACCGAAGAGGTAGACAAGCCCTTGATCTGCGATTTGGTGTGGGCGAAGCGCGTGAATTATTCCCCAAGCGTCTCCCCTGCTCACTGCTTCACCTGAAATAAGCTCCCCGTTGACATCGGAGCCACAAACGTACCTTGGAAGTTGCTTACAAACTTCCTCTTCAGCTGCTCCCAGGATTTGATCGATCCTGGCTTCAAACACCAGAACCATCGGAGAGACACACCTTCGAGAGTGAGGGGAAAACACTTTGCCATAGTGTTATGCACCCCTCGGCTTGCTTCTATCGCTAGGGCATATGAACGAGCGAATTCTCCAGGGTCAGACCAACCGGAATACTTGTGCAGCTTCGAGGCTTTGAACCTGGGATCGAAGGGCACCTTTTGCAAGTCCGAATGCAGCGAAGACTCGTCATCGAAAGATGCGTTCTCAGCCTCCTCCGGGACTTGGACAGCTTCGAGAAGGTTGCAAGCACCACCGTCTTGGGGCCCTTCTGGAGCCTGGGTGGAGGCTTGGGAGCGGAGGGGATCAGTGGCCTCTTGCCTCCACCTAGCTACTTCCTCCTGAAGTCGCGCTACCTAAGTAGCCTCATCCTCAGGAAGGTCTTCGTCTCCATCGGAGGGGAGCTCCGGGTCTCGAGAACTGGCATAATCGGTTTAGAGCACCGTAGGAGCAGCCCGAGGGCCTCTGGGTACTCAACGTCCAGCGACGCCTTCGGCGGTTGTTGGACCAGCTGAGGGTCCTGCTTCGTTGGTTCGAGGGGACCTTCGGGGAGGATCCGAGGCTAGGCTCCGCTTGACAGGCATAGCTGGTGAAAAGGAGGTCCGACGACCGAGGACTCTGATTGGTTTGGGAAGGCGAGGAAAGGCCTTCAAACCGCACTAAGAAGGCCCTTACCGAAGGGTGCGCGGAATCTTGAGACTCCGAAGCTCCCTCCGCAAATGCTCTTCGAAGTGCAGTCAGCAGTAGGGAACTATCTTTTAGAACTACGGTCCCCACGGACGGCACCAACTGTTGGCGTAAAAGATTACGCTAACATGTTCTCTAAGATTAAGAACTAACAAACAGTGAATTTGTGTTGAGAACTATCTCAAGCCTCCGAATTATATAATAGCTTAAGTAGTCCGAAATTGTGTATTGAATAGCTGAGTATTCGATGAGTATTAGAGAGTAAGAAGGGGGGTATTTATAGGCAAAAATTCTAAGGAAAAGGCCTATTTACCCCTCTATTACAACCGAGATAGTGGAAACTATTTGGTACCCTGAACAGGGTTAAAATGGTAAAATCTACCCGGAGTAAGTAGATAAGCCAAACATCTTATCAACCTTGCAGCTTTTGCAGCGAAGCTTCATATCCTGTGGAGGGTTCCTTCGGATTGTAAGTCGAAGCACCCTTCGGCTTGATGACTGCACGACCTTCGGGCATAAGCTTGGAGTTTCGAAGCTGATAAGTTATCTTGAACTGTTAATCTCTAAGTCCTGAAGGTGAAGTATTTTCCCTCCAACAGCAGTAGTTCTAAGGATCGAAGAGGTCTTCGTTTACTTCTTGGTATAGATACAGACTTTTCATGATGTAATGTAATATGTTCGAATGATAAAGATTAATGTTTTAAAATTGTCCCCCTACTTCCGAGCCCCTCTTTGGGTGTAAGCCACTTCGAAATTCATCGAAGGTGGTTACGCGCAACTAAAATAACTTTAGTTAGGAGTACAATTTTGGAGGCTCAAAGCCCCTTAACAACTTAAAGATTGATTAAAATCTCAAAAAATGTCTTCGACTACTTGGAGTCTGAAAACTGGCAACTTAGGACCTTTGTTGGAATGTAGTCACTTCAGACTCTTTTTTCGGATACCTTAGTATCCAAAACAGTTGGTCGCTTTGGACTCTTTTTACAGACATTCTAAGCTATTAGCTCAAAGTCTGTTTTGTTTGGCCTCCTTTGGCTCTTTTTGCGAATGCTATCAAACTAGTGGTTCGGAATTCGCATAGTGGTCTCCTTGGACTCTTTTTACGGATGCTTTCAAGCCAGAGCTTGGAATCCATATCATTTGGTATCCTTGGACACTTTTTACGAATGCTTTCAAGCCGGTGGCTTGGAATCCATTTTTCTATGACTTTCCCACCTCGTCGGAAGCTTCGAACCAGTGGTTCGAAGTACGCAAAAATGGTTCAAATAATTAACACTTCCCTCACAGCCAACTTCATTCCTCTAGTGCGTCCACTAGAAGTATGAAGTGTTTGAGAGGTAGGCATTATCTGAACCATGAACTTTATTAATTCAGAAGGTGTTTACAGATGATTACAAGGAGCCCCTATGCGAAATATCGCTTTAAGTGTTGCGCATGCTAGGCATGCTTTAACTCTTTGCCTTCTAAATTAGCTAGTTTGAAAGAATCAGGGCATCCTGAACGCAGAATAATATATGGACCTTCCCACTTGTTTCCTAATTTATCTGGTGCTATGATGCTTCGCAAAACTAAGTGACCTGGCTTAAGTTCATTAAGCTTAACCTTCGGGACATACCAACTCTTCGTTTGCTGTTGATATTTCGACAAGTTAGCCACGGCTCGAAGCCTTGTCTCTTCTGTTAAATCAAGCGAAGCTTGCCTTTCTCCTTCTATTTCAGGTTCGATGGTGCGAAGAGATCCTCTTTTAAGCTCTGTCGGTGTCATAACTTCATCTCCGAATAATAATCTGAAAGGAGTATAACCTGTGGACCTTGTTTGAGTGGTCCGAATGGACCATAAAATCTTCGGGAGCTCTTCGGTCCACAGCCCCTTTGCTAACCCTAATATTCTTCGATTCAGCCCTGATAGAATATTACCATTAGCCCTTTCAACAGCTTCGTTAGACTGAGGATGGCGCACAACAGCAAAGCATATTTGTATGCCAAGATCTTCACAAAACTTCCTGGAGGGCTCTACATCAAAATGTGTCCCATTGTCGACTGTGAGCTGTCGAGGCACTCCGAATCTGCATATAATATTCTTCCAGAAAAACTTTTGCACATTATTCGAAGTGATAGCTGTGAGGGGTTCTGCTTCGACCCACTTGGAAAAATACTCAATTGCTACCACTACGAATTTCAGATTTCCTTTTGCTACTGGGAAGGGGCCAATGAAATCCATGCCCCATCTGGCAATGGGCCAAACTAGAGCAATGACTTGAAGAGTCATTGGCGGACGATGACTTTGTCTTCCGATCCATTGACAACCTTGGCATGTGCGGACTAAGCTCTCTGCATCAGCTACTATTGTAGGCCAATAAAGCCCCTAGCGAAGTGTTTTTCCTACCAAAGCCTGAGGGGCCAGATGGCTACCACAAAGGCCTTCATGAATTTCTGGGAGCATCTCTTGACCTTCGGCTTGAGATATACATCGGAGCAGAGGGGAACATACTCCAACCTTGTAGAGAATACCGTTGATTACACGATAATTTCGAACTCTTAATTTCAACCTCAAAAGTTGTGGCCCTTCAGGAAAATTTGCTTCACCTTGCAACAATTCTATAATTGAGCTTCACCAATCAGTGCATGGAATGCAAAGAACCTCCACATATGGGATTTGTGGCACCGAAGGAGAAGTAAGCTCTTCATAAAAGGCTCCTTCTGGAATGTCCATAGCTCCGGCTGTAGCTTTTGCTAAGGTACCAGCTTGCATATTTTCAGCTCTTGGTATACTTCGAATGGAAATCCCTTTGAATGCTGCTTCGATCTTACGGATCTCTTCCAAATATTTTGCAAGCTATGGGTGACGGACTTTAAAACTTTTATCGACGTGCCCTGCTACAATTTGAGAATCTGTTTTAATAACAACTCTTGTAGCAGCACCCAAAGCACGCGCTTTTCGAAGTCCTAAAAAAATTCCTTCACACTCCGCTATATTGTTGGTGGACTTAAAGTTGATCCTTGCAGAGTACATTGCTCTTTGCCCTGAAGGCGAAATAATTACTACTCCGATGCCCACTCCAGACACTTGAAAAGCTCCGTCGGAGTATATAGTCCAAATTCCTTCATTTGACATCTCCGGAGCCCATACTGCAGATGGAGTCCACTCTGCCACAAAATCTGCCACCACTTGTGGCTTGATTGCTATCCTTGCTATGAAGGAGATGCCGAAGGGTGCTAGCTCAACAGCCCATTTTCCAATTCTTCCCGTAGAATCTTTGCTTCGAAGCATATCTCCGAAGGGATACGAAGTTGGTACAACTACATTATGTGCTAGAAAATAATGTCGCAATTTCCTCGAAGCCATTACAAAGCTTATGTGAACTTCTCAAGCTCGGAATATCTTGTTTTTGCTCTAGAATATCTTGGATTCTGCACCAACTTCCCATTGAAATCAAATTCTCAGACAAGGACTGCACTGACAGCGGAGCTAGTAGCTGCAACGGGCACAGTGAGTGCAGCGAGGTTGCTGAGATAATTTTTAATATCATCAAAACTCTTTTGACACTCTGGTATCAATGCAAAATCTTCGGACCCTTTCAATGCTTTGAAAATAGGCAGACTTCATTCCATAGGCCTTGCTAGAAATCTGCTAAGTGCTGCTAGACGGCCAGTTACCTTTTGCACCTGCTTTTAATTTTCCGAAAGAGCCATCCTTTGTAATGCAGTTATTTGAGTAGGGCTAGCTTCAATCCCTCCACTCGAAACTAGATACCCTAACAACTTTCCATCCTGAGCCCCGAAGATACATTTTTCGGGGTTGAGACGGACTACGAATGCCCGAAGGCTATCAAATGTTTCTGCTATGTCTAGGCTATGTTGGTGCTTTAAAGCACTCTTTATTACAATATCATCCATATAGGCTTATACATTGCGACCTATTTGATGACCTAAAGCTTTAGCAATTAACCTCGAAAAAGTTGCCCCGGCATTTCTTAAGCCAAAAGGCATTCTTACATAGCAGAAGACTCCCGAAGGAGTTACAAAGCTTGTCTTGATTTCATCTTCGCGCTTTAACCAGATTTGATGATAGCTAGAATACGCATCGAGGAAGCTTAATAACTCAAAACTAGAAGTGGAATCAACTAATTGATCAATTTAGGTCATGGGATAGGGGTCACGTGGGCATGCTTTATTCAAAGATGTAAAATCAATACACATGCGCCACTTCCCGGAGGATTTCTTTCTGACGAAGACTAGGTTAGCTAACCACTCCGTATGAGCTACTTCTTTGATGATCCCAACCTTCAGCAATTTTTCCACTACTTCTTTAGAAAGGATGGCCCTCTATACGCATAACTTCCGAAGTCCTTGTCGAACAGGTCGAACCCTCGGGTTCACAAGCAAGCTATGCTCAATAATATCTCGACTGATTCCCAGAATGTCTTCATCAGACCAAGCAAAGACATCCAAATTTTCTTCAACTACCCTTTCTAACGACGTAGCGATTTCTGGAGGCAAATCTTTGCTGAACTGAAAAGAATAGTCTTTGCCGTCTTTTACAATAACCTTCATTATAATTTCTCCATCGGGGCTGGGTCTTGGGAAGGACTTCTTCGAAGGTTTGCCTAGAGTAGAGATATCCTCCGAATTGCCTTGTACATTGTTCACTTGTCTCAGATCGAGAGGGGGGCCATGACCATATTCTGCTCTTCGCGCAGTGGCTTGATCTCCGAAGACACTGAGTACTCCCGCTTGCTTGGGCATCTTCATACATGAATAGTTATGATGCGCCACGGCTCCGAACTGATTTAACATGCCCCTTCCGAAGATAACATTATATGCATAAGGGGCATCTACAACATCGAAGATTACTTCCTCCGTCCTTGCCAGGAGCCCCTCTCTGAAAGCAACCTCTAGACCTATCTGGCTGAGGGCATCAAGAGGAGGTCCTACGAAGCCTTGCAGGGGATGAGCTGCGGGGAGGAGATGTTTCCTGGAAATATAGAGCTGATCGAAGGCTTGAACGAAGATGATATCTACTGAACTCCCTCCATCAATCAGCACTCTCCGGACATCGGTCCCTACTATATTGGCAGTAATAACAAGGGGATCTGCATGTGGAAACTTTATGCCAACTGCATCATCTGCTGAGAAAGATATCAGCACATGGGACCACTCGGGCATGGTAGCTGCAGACGAAGAAGTTCCAATATGGCCTACTTCCCAAACATATTCTCTTCGTTGTCTCTTTGACATACTGCTGAGGGTCCCTCCTCCAAAAATGGGGAGGACTACCCTTTTGCCCCGATCTTGGCCATCTTCCTGCTTTGGAGGTGGCATAATATTGACCACCAGAGGTTGTCTTGCAGGGTCGAAGTTGTCCATGCGTGCGGCAGCCTGCACAGGCTCCGGACGTGCCTCGGAAGGGACTCAGTCAGTAGTGCCTCGACCAGAGGTCCTTTCAAGGTACTCGCCTCTTAAAGCGAGTATAGACATGCACGCAACAGTAGCGTGGCTCCGATTTTCACCATGAATGCAGCAGAAGAAGGCCTGTGCTTTGCCAGCTGGCTTCCCTGGCGGCCTCCAGCCGCTGGTCTTTCTTCCAGAAGCTTGTGGATTTCTAGGGGCAAATTTCTGCGGATGAGCAATGTTCAGGACTTTGGAGCAAGGATGCTTTTTCCCCCGACGTCTGTCATGCCGGACCTCGATGCTAGGCCCCTGCTAAGGTGTTGACGTCTTCACTTTGAGCTTGACTTCTTGCAGGATTGATGGAGTTGAAGCTATTCTTCGGAGTCACCCTTCTTCTGACCAAGCATATTCTTCAAAATAGGCCATCAGCTGTGCTACAGAAGATATATGTTTTTGATGAAGTTTATCAAGGAGGTCTGCATGGGTAACTCCCTCTAGGGCTGCATCAACCACGGACGACATAGACAACCCCCATATTTGCGACTTCGTATGAGCGAAGCGCTTGAAAAATTGTCTTAAGGTTTCTCCAGGTAGCTTCTTTAGCTGGAAAAGACTTCCCGTAGACATTGGGGGTACGAAGGTACCTTCGATGTTACTTATAAACTTCATCCTTAACTGCTCCCAAGTTCTAATTGATCCCAGCTTCACGGACCAGAACCAACGCAAAGCCACCCCTTCGAGAGCAAGGGGGAAACACTTGGCCATGGTGTCTTGAACTCCTCCGCTGGCCTCAATTGCCAAAGAATACAAACGGGAGAACTGCCCCGGGTCCTCTTCTCTGGAGTACTTACAGAGCTTCAAAGTTTTAAACTTAGGGTTGAAGCGCACTTTCTGTAATTTGGGATGCAGCGGAGACTCTCTATCGAAGGAAGCGTTCTCTGGGCTTCGAGATAAAGAAGAGAGTCGTCATCTTGAGGCACTTCGGGAATGACCGGGGTGGCCTGAGAACGAAGCATATATGCGGCTTCTGGCCTCCACCTCGCCACTTCGGCTTGGAGACTGGCCTTCTAGGTCACCATGTCACCAAGACTGTCTTTATTTCTTCCTGAAGGATCTTCCGGGTCTCGAGAACTGTACATGTTAGTTTGAAGCATAGTCGGAGTTGGAGGAGGGTGAGGAGTCATGCTGAATAGCGTGGGCCTCATGGCTCCAGATGTCATGAGTCATTGTCAACGATAGTCAAAGAGGACAGAAGAAGAAAGGAGATCTGCTGTTTCATGGGCCGCATGTGACTGAGGTACACGGGCAGCGAGCGACTGTCGGGCTGAGAGAGCTACGAAGTCGGGCTGGCCCAATCCGGGTACATGGGCCAGAAGCAGTAGAAGACCCACTGGGTTGTTGACCAGGATTGACTCAGGTAAACGGGCGGTGAGTGATTGCCGGGCTGAGAGAGCTGCGGAATCGGGCCGGCCCAATCTGGGTACCTGGTGCAAAGCCGGTGGAGGCTTTGTCAGTTTCGGCGCAAAACTGACAACCGTCGATCTTGTATCGGACTATCCAGAAGAGAAGCCGTAGTCGCTACGAAAGCTTAGCTTCCGGATAAGTCATCTGTATCTCTAGGCCCACAGTCAGTCAGTCATGTCTGTAAAAATTCCTAAGGGCAGTTTAGTCTTTTCCTTTATTCCTGCGTCTGTAAAAAACCCTAAGGGGCTGGTGGAATATTCTAGGTCATTGGGCAGCCTATAAATAGGGCCCCAATCCCTAGGGTTGGACTACCCTTTTTGGCTGAAATCAATACTACTCCTTTGGGTCATTTTGTCTCTTGCATTTTCTCTCTCTCTCTCTTCGGTTGTGCACCGCCAGGCTGTTGTTCTTGATTTTGTGCCTTGCATTTATTCAGTCTTCTCTGATGCAATGAAGCTTCTATTCTCTGATCGTGCGCAACATTTTTGTAGCAGTTTTTATGGCTTCGTTTCACGTGCATAGCTGATTTTCTTGAACATTTGTGCATCAGTTGCTACTGTTATTCACGGAAGTGGTACTAGTTCATACTGGTTGCAAGTAGTACTACTACACTATAGCAATAGTACACTAGTACTCTAGCCTTGCTTTTACTGCACAGCTTTTTGATCGAGTTGACAGGACTAAAGTCCCTTTTCTGGCTGTTCTCTTGCGAAGCCCCTTGTTGGACTGAAAACGGCGACTAGAGGGGCGGTGAATGGGAGCTTTTAAAATTTCAGGCTAAAAATAGCCTTCTGTTTTAATACAGTCTAATGCAGAACAGGCTTCGAACACAACCTTCGAAGATCTGGTTCGGAGGTGTTTGACGGCTTCGAACACAGGCTTCGCAAGGAGCAAAAGTTCGAAGCCAAGAAGATTTCGCTCCACTCACAACCCTGGAAAATCTACTCTGCTAAGTCAGTGCAGGCTCCGCACACAAGGTGCTTCGAGCAGGCTTCGCACTTCACCCTTCGCACGAGTGGACTGACCTCTGAGGACTTCGACCAAGTACTTAGCGAGAGCAACCGGTGCTCGGCTTCGTACACCGAAGGTCTAAACGCACACTACAGACACCACTAGGGGCTTCGACACGATAAAAACGCGGGCTTCGATCAGGGCTTCGCTAGTAAGCAGTGAGGTCTAGCCTCCTGTTACACAGAGCGAACGCACACTGAAATACACACTTCGCACAAAACACCCTTCGCCTAGACAGGCTTCGGTGCACTACAACTAGCGAGGTATGCAAGACAAGCTCAAGCAGAAAGACAACACAGAAGTAGGGCTTCGCTGCTTGAACAAGGAACACAGTAAAAGAACTCACTGGATGAATACAAACAGTGGAGGCTAGTACAGGAGCTCAACAGTAAATGCTCAAAGTGTTAAATGTTACCTACCCAGTCCCCATATTTATAGCCACTATTCACCCTAAGTGAAATGACTACTTTACCCCTAGGGTTTACACCAGTTTTGTCTCTACAGAACAGAGGGGTACAAAAGGAAGTCAACTTTATTATGGAGGCTTCTCTGTCAGCTTTGCAGAGGGGACGGCGTCAGCTTTTTGCAGAGCAGACAATGTTAGCCTTTGCAGTCTTTGTCCTTTCTGGAGCCCCCCTTCGCACGCAAGGGGTGCGGTAGCTTCGGTGAGAAGCCTTGAGCCTGATGGCCTTCGCTTCACCGAAGTTAGTCTCCGATACAGTGACGGTTTTGAGCCGAAGCCGTCAAAGCCCTTGGGCCTTCGCACCAACACCCTCGGAGTGGACCACCACGGCTTCACAGCTACTCCCAGCTCGAACTCCGTCAGTCCGTGTACCCAAGCCATGCATGGCCGAAGCACCACAAGTCAACCTCGCTCCGGAGCTAGCCTCGCTGCGAAGCCTTCCTCACTCTGAAGCCCCACCTTCGGAGTACCACCCTTCGAAGTCCCTCCTTCGTCCAAGGCCTCCGCACGAAGCATTCCATGAGCACTTCATCGCAGTGTCTCTCCACGAGCACACTCCTCGACGAGCCTCACCCGGACCATGCCTTCGACGTGCCTCGACTTCTGAGACCTTCGTCGGGTACCTTCAAATGTCTCCCTCCAGAGCACACTTCGAACGCCTTGCCTCCACAGAGGACTTGTTCCACCATACTCCGAAGTCACTCCATCCGGAGTACCCTTCGAAGTGCCTCGCCTCCGAGGACTTTGTCTCGGAGTACCTTCACCCGGAACCACGCTCCACACTTACTGCCTTCACCTGGTGCACCTCGACCCGAGGACCGACCTCGACCCCTTCACCGCCTCCGTGACGAAGCTCCCCGCTCCAATGGCATCAAGCCTCCCGCTTGACCCAGGTTACCTGCTACGAACCGTCCGTCGCCTCCGCGGTCCCCTGCGCACCACAGATAAGCAGACAAGTGTATCTAGTGCTCCGGAGACCTCTCCGGGTTAGCAACCTTCGGCACACACTCCGGTGTACCGCCCAAAGTACCGAGACCTTCGGTACAACCCAATCATCGTGTACTGTCGGACCCCTCCGACAGGCACACTCCGCTGCAACAGCTGCAGCAACCAAACCACTGAACCCTTCGGTGAAACCACCTCCGAACACCTTCGGAGTTCCAACCTCCGAACCCCCTTCGGAGGTACCCCTTCGAACCAGAGGTTAAACTCTGTCAATCACTCATCACACTCCGAAACCAACCCTTGGTTTCTCACCCCTTCTCTGTTCGAAGCCCCTCAGCTCCGTGAGGTAGGCTTCGATCTGATATCCTCGAAGGCTTCGCTTGAACTTTGACTTCGCTCTTGTCCTGTGAATCTAGCTTCGAAGTATGTGTTGCACTTAGTCTGTTGGCTTGTCATACTTTGATTGTCTTTACGAAGGTGAACTCCGACTTTGGCTATTCGAAGTTCATACTTCGACAGGCTTCGAAGTTAGTTTCGAAGCTAGCCTGTGGTTCGAAGGTCATACCTCGCTAGTGCTAGCTTCGAACATAGTCGTGTAGGCTTCGAATTAAACTTGCTGCCGTGTGTCGGGCTTCGCTTTTCCTTCGAAGGTTGCTTTTCTGTGAGCCTGTTCGAACCTCTATTCAAAGTCTAGGCTTCGAAGTACTTTGTTCGAAGCAAGCTTCGATATTCTCATACTTCACTTCGAAGCATACTTCGCTCCCTGCCACTTCGAACTAGGCTAGACCAAACACAAATTCGGCATTTTCACAACAGCCTTCGACAGACTTCGACACTGACCTCCAAAGCAGGATTTGTCACTGACCTCCGAAGCAGGCTTCGTCACTGACCTCCGAAGCAGGCTTCGACACAGCGAAGAAGGCTTCGACACAGTGGAGCAGGCTTCACCGAGTTCTGAACAGGAGACAAATCTGAACAGTAACTTCTCATCTCACTTTATTCATACTTAGATCATCCATTGAGAGGTTTAACCTGCCATGTCTTAAATATCCTTGTTTATCTCCCTAGTATCAATGCTTTGATGTTTCTCTGTGTTTGTCATCTGTTGCTTCTAGGCTAGATATTTTTAGATTTAGGCAATCTGTTCATATTTTGTTGCTTAGTCTTTTGAGGTGCGTTGGGTGTTGGGAACAGGCCATATATTCGAATGAATTTTTAAGGCGCCCATTCACCCCCCCTCTGGTCGCTACTTTCGGTCCTACAAGTGGTATCAGAGCGAGGTTAGGTTTTTTCCATACCTTAACCGGTTCTAAACCCCAGTAGTGACCATGACGTCTCCTGGCAAGGTCCCGTCCTTGGAAGCCTATGGCTATAACTATTGGAAGACTGGCATGCGAGCCTATCTCATGAGCCAGGGTTCGGACATTTGGGACATTTGCGTTCACACCACATTTGTCATATTGCTAGTCGCTGAGCATGGTACTGCTGGTATCATTGCTCAACATCTGAGCAACAGTAAGGCTGTGAACATTCTTTTCTCTCGTTTAGGTCCCAGTGAGTTTGAGCGTGTGAGTCATCTCTCCACTGCGAGAGAGATCTGGGCTACCCTCAGGGCACACCATGAGGGAACAGCACAGGTCAAGGATCGGCTCTATCAGACCTACCGGCGTGAATATGAGAATTTCACACAGAAGCCGGGTGAATCTGTTGAGGCTTTGTTTGGTCGTTTTCAGTCGATCATAAACAAGCTTTGGGACAACAAGGCTGAGGGTGCTCAGTTAGTCTCAGATCATTAGCAGGCGCTCAAGGTTCTCCATACCTTGGACCCAAAGATCTGGGAGATCAAGGTATCTTCTATCATTGAGAGTACTTCTTATGATACCTTGACCATTTCTGAGTTGTTTAGCAAGCTGAAGGCTATTGAGGTTGATCTCCAGCTGAGATCAAATCTCACTGGTTCTGGATCAAAATCTCTAGCCCTTGCTACACCTTCTGTTGATCCCTCTTCTGTGAGTTGTGCTAGGTTCTCTTTGATGTCTATCACTGAGGACCAGCTTGAGTTGTTGGGTGATGATGATTTGTTTCTTTTTAACAACAGGGTGCGTCTTGTCTATGACAAGAGAATGTTCAAAAGACACTGCACAAAATACAGATGCTTTGAGTGTGGTGATCCAGGACACTTCATCGTCGACTGCCCCAAGCGCAATGGACACAAGAAGGGCACTAGTGGCAGCTTCCATGACTTCGGCAAACACGACAGCTCTTCCTTCAACAAGGGCAAGCCGAAGACCAGATTCTTCAAGAAGGCCGTGAAGGACTACCGGCGAGAGAACAAGAAGCGCAACAAGGCCTTCTTCGCCGAGATGGAGAAGAGCTACTCCAAGCGGTCCACGTCTTCTTCCTCTTCATCGAGCTCAAGCGATGAGGAGATTGCCATCAGGAAGGGGAAGGACAAGAATGATCCGGCGGGCCTCTGCTTCATGGCTATCGGGGACAAGCCGAAGAGCCGCTCACACCAGCGTCGAAGATCCCGCAAGAGTTTCTGCTCAATGGCTCTTGGGGATAAGGAAGAAAAGAGCTCCTCCGACGACTCCGACGACGACAACGAAAAGGTATCATCCTATGAACGCGAAATCGTTGATTTAGTTGAAAGCAATCATCAGGAGTTGAAATATCGGGAAAAACTGCTTAGGGGGGCTAAGAAGAGGATAGATGAGTTAGAGAGTGAGCTTGCTGTGGCCAATGGCAGAATTGAGAGTCTATCTTCTTCCCCTTGCTTGGGTGATAGCAGTGAGTGCCCAAAGTGTGAGGTGCTTCAGTGTGACCTGTCGACTCTGAAGTCTAGGTACACAGAAAGGGTTGATGAGAGGGACGCTTTGGCCACTGAGCTTGAAAGCGCTCAGCTGGAGCTGAAAGATGCTCAAGCCACTGTCGTCGCACCCTGTGCTGATTGCCCATCTCATCTAGCTGTCTTAGCTAAGCTGAAAGACAAGGGCGATGAGCATTTAGGGGATTTGGAGAGAGTGAGAGCTGAGCTAGCACAGACTAGGCTAGAGCTTGAGACACTGTCAGTTCCACCCACTGTCTGTGAGAACTGCCTGTCTCTTAGAATGGAGTTGATTAAGCTGAAAGCCGAGAAGTCTGTTCAAGTAGAGAGTGAGTGTGAGACCTGCTTGTCACAGGTGGAGGTTCTAGCTTCCTTGAGAGAGGAGCTAGCAGATTCTCAGAATGAGAACTTTTACCTCCGTTCTATCCTGAGTTGGATCAGTGCCAGAGAGCCTCAGCTCGGCATGATGATCCAGCCATTCAAGAGGCAGGATGGGTTTGGAGTAGGTTGATGAGGACATCACTTCACAGGATACACACATGGAGCCTCCACCTACAATTCAATTACAAGGACCAATCACACGCGCCCGTGCCCGTCGCTTGAACCATGAGGTTAATTCGTTCCTTAGCAACTATGTTAATATTTGTTTGGAAAGCTGAGGAGAAGACGGATCGTTTGCCGTTGGTTTCACATCATTTGGACTCTCGAGTCGTTCTGTATGATTAAAACAGTCCTGCGTGACAGAACTGGGCCGTGTTGGCCATAATCTCTGAGTCTGTACATCTTCTAGCCCACAGCCCAAGTCTGTTCACCTCCCACAGGCCGCCGCCCTATATATTCTCACGCCAGCCACTTCTAGGGTCAGGTTTTGCTTTGTTGCATCTACACTGTTGTGTTTAGATCCCGCCTCTTGCGCCGGACCGATTGGCTGCCGCATTGGCGTTTGTGAAACCTCAACTTATCTTCGTTTGTCTGTGATTTGGCATTCGATTTGTATCCTTCCTGTTCTTGCTTGTGTTCTTGGGTTCGCTTGCAGGAATTAGCCTTCGTGGCGAGGTCAATCGCGTTCTGCGTGGTTGATAACCAACGGAGACAGTGGTGTAACGATTGCAAGGTTTTGATCCGCCGGACCGGAGCCTTGGATCGCCAACGTCGAGATTCTCCACCAACCCAAGTTTATCCCTTACCTAGCGGAAGATCGGGACCACTCCCCCATCAGCTGGTATCATAGCTCAGATTCCCCGTTAGGTAATCTCGATCTGCTTTTGTTTTACCCAGAGTCCAGAAAACCGCACCAAAAAAAATTCCCCACCGAGAACCCCTTTGTGCCTTGCGATTTTAATTTCAGTTTTAACTTTGTTGAGTTCGTGTTCTTGGTCGAGTCTTGTTGCTGGTTTAGTCATCCCTCTGTGTCGTTTGAGTAGTAGTTGTTCTTGTGTCTCAGAAAAAAATTTCCCCACCGAAACACACCCCTTCCGCATCCCTACATTGTTTTCCACATCTGCTCTTTGTGACCCCCCTTCAGTAAAACAGGCATAACTTTTCGCTCGTTTGGCAGAAAAATCTGAAATTTTTTGAGCGTGTTCCTGACTCAATTTGGAGGGTCCCCTAACTTACAAAGGTCGGTTAGCCCTCACTAAAATCGCCAAAAAAAACCGGGAAGATAAAGAAAAAAATTGGACAAAGTTTTTGCTCGCCGGACAGCGAACTTGTTTGAATTTTTATGAGCCACATCCCACCTCAGTTGTAGGTGCCAATTTTTGTGGTTACTCCTCTGGTCATCCTTGTTTCAAAAAAAAATAGAGTGAAAAAAAAAGAAAAAAAAATATAAAAAAAAGAGAAGCGGGCTGTTAGTTGCTTGTCCGAACTCTTGTCCGAACTCTTGTCCGAACTCCTGTCCGAACTCTTGTCCAATCTGAGGCAGTCTTTGGCTGTTTGCTGCTTGTCCGATCTCTTGTCTGAACCTTTGTCCGAACTCTTGTCCGATCCGAACAGCAGCAGAGAAAAAAAAAAGAGAGAAAAAAAAATTGCACATACCCTTGTCCGATCACTTGTCCGATCTCTTGTCCGATCCCTTGTCCTATCTATAGAGAGATGATTTTGACCTGTTTTTGCTTCCTTTTGATTTTTGGGCACATAGTTTCCCTCTATTACTTGAACTTTCACTTTGGGAGCACTACGGTCAGCAACTTTGACGAGTACTTGGGAATACTTATTGAACTTGGTTTAACTGTTATTATTATCGCTAATCCTTGCTACTCACTTGCCTTCCAAGCTACACATTTCTCTTGGTCAGGACAGGATCATTTCTTGCAATTGTACACCACCCTCCACTTGGTTCATCACCTGTAGGCCGGTGACCTCCCTGCGGCGTGGTAAGAACACTTGCAAGCGTGGGTAAGGTGCTTGACGAATTGCTTCCACCACACAGCCACCACCCCACCTAGTTGTTTTCCATCAGGATTATTCTTTGTTGTTTTGTCTTTCACTAACATGGCAGATAACAGCGGCACCCCTCCATCTGATTTTAATGAATATGTCTCACGACGTGCTCTACTAGAGTCTCAGCGGCAGACCCAACATTCCATCGAACGTCTCGCACGTACTGTGGCTGACCTAGTAGACCGGATGACTGCCTTGGAAACACGATTGCCTGCTGCACGAGCCAACAATGACCATGTTGAAGAGGAAGACGACCATATTGAAGAAGAAGACGACCTATCCTATGCCGAAAACAATGCCATTGACCCTGACGAGGCTGCACCTCCACGAGGTAACAATGACAACCACAGGAACAATGATCCCTACTCCAAGGTAAAATTTTCAGTACCTTCTTTTGCTGGCACCTATGATCCAGATGCATATTTAGATTGGGAGATGTCAGTCGAACAAAAATTTAATGCTCACATGGTTCCTGCTATCCACCGCGTGCGTTTAGCTACTAGTGACTTCACTGGATATGCTCTTCTTTGGTGGACTGAAATAGTTCAGGTTGGAAATGAACCACAAACTTGGGATATGTTAAAACGGCAAATGCGCGGTAGATGGGTCCCTCCTTCATATAAACGTGATTTGAGAAAAAAATTGCAGCGCCTAAACCAAGGAAATAAATCGGTAGAGGAGTATTATCAGGAATTGCAAATAGGTTGCATGCGTGCTGAAATTGAGGAGGACAATGAGGATAAAATGGCCCGTTTTTATGGTGGTTTAAGACGTGAAATTCAGGATATCATTGATTATAAAGAATACAATACTATCACTCGTCTTTTCCACCTTGCTATGCTTGCAGAAAAAGAATTGCAGGGTCGCCAACAACCACAACGCAGCATGAGGACCAACATTGGTGGTGCTACTTCACGCTCAAGTGGGCAGCAGCAACGACCACCCGCACCCCCTTCTCGACCGGCGGCTACATCAGCACCCTCTACATCTACAGCCCAGGTTGAGAGCTCCAAGACTGCAGCAACCAAGGCGCCAGCCAAGCCCACCTCCTCGGCGGCCTCTACTGCACGTTCTGCAGCGATCCAGTGTCACAGATGCAAAGGACTTGGACACGTTATGAAAGACTGCCCTAGTCAGCGGGCTTATATTGCTACGGAAGACGGTGGCTATGTAAGTGCTAGTGATGTTGAAGATGAATATGCACTTGCTGCTAACATTGCAGGAGATGATGATACATTCGACGATGACGATGTTCTTGCGTCGGATGCCACTGCCGACCTTGAAGCACTTATTGTACAACGCGTCTTGAGCACTCACATGGAGCAGGACGACAGGGCACAACGGAACAATCTGTTTCAGACCTTCTTCGGCGTCTGTTGGGGGAAAATATCTCATCTTCGGGGTTATTGCCGAAGCAGCATAAAGACAGCCAATCAATTCGAAGGTTGTTCGAAGACCATCTTCGAAGATGCCCAGAACCTCGTTCGAAGTCCGAAGACTGGCATTGGTTCGAAGTACGTCTTCAAACCAAAGCTCTTCAGGATCTTTTCTGCCAGCTAAGATGGAAGACTTATCTTCTATCCTATTAGATTAGTCTTTTACCATTTTAGCCCTATTAAGGAAACCAAATAGTTTCCTTAATGTCGGTTGTAATAGAGGGGTAAATAGGTCTTTTCCTTAATGTTTAGGCCTATAAATACCCCCCATTTCACCCTGTAATGAGGACCGATTACAAGTGAATCAATACACACTTTCGAACTATTCTAAGTTATTATCCTTTCGGAGGCTTAGAACAGTTTGCTTCGCAAACACTTCGTTTGTTAGTTTCTTTTCTACAGAAACCTGTTAGCGTAATCTTTTACGCCAACAGTTGGCGCCGTCCGTGGGGAACCTAGTCCAAAAAACTTCGTTCTCTACCAACCTCTTGCATCATGCCTCCTAAGCGGAGCGCACCTCGCAATCCCACTCGGAGGTCCTCTCGGATCTCCGGAGAGATACCCTTCGACACAGTCGAAGTCGGAGGGTCTTCGACTATCCCTCCACCTCAAACTCCGCAAGGGGCTTTTATCCCTCGAGGATATGAAACCTCTCCACCAACCCCTTCCACACTCCGACCACCCGGAGCCACTCTGCCACCCTCCATTCCGATTCAAACTGATCATACCAGCTCTCAAGACCCGGAAGGTCCTTCCGGAGGAGATGAAGATAGCCTTGGAGACATGGCCACTCAAATGGCCAATCTTCAAGCCGAAGTAGCGAGGTGGCGGCAAGAGGCTGCGAACAGGCTTCGTCCTCAAGCCACCCCAGCTATCCCCGAAGTGCACGAAGACGACGATCTTGATTATCCCGAAGCCCCGGAGAACGCCTCTTACGACAATGAATCTCCGTTGCATCCCGAGCTTCAGAAGGTTCGCTTCGATCCGAGGTTCAAAGCTTCAAAGCTTTGCAAGTATGCCGGAGACGAAGATCCTAGTGAGTTTGGCGCGTTCTTATGCCCTAGCAATCGAGGCTAGTGGCGGAGATAGAGAAACTATGGCGAAGTGCTTCCCGTTAGCCCTTCAAGGAGTGGCGTTGAGATGGTTCTGGTCTTTAAAACCAGGATCAATCACTTCATGGTCACAGTTGAAGAAGAAGTTCATAAGTAACTTTCAGGGCACCTTCGTGCCCCCCATGTCGACAGGGAGCCTTTTCCAAGTGAAGCAGCTCCCCGGAGAAACATTGAGACAGTACTTCAAGCGCTTCGCTCACACGAAGTCGCAAATCCGGGGGCTGTCTACATCTTCAGTGGTTGATGCGGCTCGGGAAGGCGTCAGTCATAAAGGCCTTCTGGATAAATTGCATCGAAAGAGCATCACCACGGTATCACAGCTGATGTCGTACTTCGAGGAGTACTCGAAGTCAGAAGAAGGTTGGCTTCGGAGGACTACTGCTACTTCGACAGTGTTGACAGAAGTTAAAGCAGAGGTGAAGACTTCGGCTCAGCCGCAAGAACCAGTCTCCGAAGTGCAACATGATAGAAGAAGAGGGCAAAAGCACCCTCGCTCTGAGGTCTTAAACATTGCACCCCCGCAGAAGTTTGCACCAAGAGCTCCACAGTCTGCGGGGAACAAGTCCAGCGGCTGGAGGCCGCCAGGGAAAACGGCTGGCAAGGGCCAGATCCTTTTTTGCTGTATTCATGGAGAGAATCGAAGCCATGCAACTGACACCTGCAAGGCTATTCTTACCCTTCGAGGAGAATACTTGGAGAGAACTTCGGGTCGAGGTAGTACCGACCGAAGTCCAGCAGCAGCAGTGCGCTCGGAGCCGGTCCAGGCTGTGGCGCGGATAGAAAATTTTGATGCTGCAAGGCATCCTCCGGTGGCCAATGTTATGCCACCTCCGAAGCAAGAAGAAGGGCAAGATAGAGGGAAGAGAGTAGTTCTCCCTATCTCCGGAGGAGGTACCCTCGGAAGCATGTCCAAGAGACAGCGAAGAGAGTACGTTCGAGAAGTAGGCCACATTGGGACTTCGTCATCTGCAGCTGCAATGCCGGAGTGGTCTCATGTTCCAATATCTTTCTCTGCGGAGGATGCAGCTGGTATCAAGTTCCCGCATGCAGATCCATTGGTTATTACTGCTGATATTGCAGGAACAGAAGTTCGAAGGGTGCTAATTGACGGAGGTAGCTCGGCAGATATCATATTTGTACAAGCCTTCGATCAGTTATGCATTTCCCGGAAGCATCTCCTCCGAGCGGCTCGTCCTCTGCAAGGCTTTGCAGGACCTCCGCTAGATGCACTTGGCCAAATAGGCCTGGAAGTAACCTTCGGAGAAGGTTTACTAGCCCGAACTGAAGAAGTTATCTTTGATGTGGTGGACGCCCCGTATGCTTATAATGTCATCTTTGGGCGAGGCATGTTGAATCAGTTCGGAGCTGTGGCGCATCACAACTACTTGTGCATGAAGATGCCCACACAATCAGGAGTTCTGACAATCTTCGGAGATCAAGCCATAGCTCGGAGGGCAGAATATGGTCATGGTCCTCCTCTTGATCCGAGGCAAGTAAACAGTGTCCAAGATAATGGAGAAATTTTTTCAGCCTCCTCCGAAGCTTCGAAGAAGTCATTTCCAAGACCAAGTCCCGAAGGAGAAATTGCAACGAAGGTCATTGTCAAAGATGGTAAAGAATACACTTTTCAATTTGGTAAAGATTTACCTCCCGAAGTTGCAACTTTCTTGGAAAAGGTCGTAGAAGAAAATTTGGATGTCTTCGCTTGGTCTGACGAAGATATCACCGGAGTCGATCGGGATATTATTGAGCATAGTTTGCTTGTAAACCCGAAGGCCTGGCCTGTTCGACAAGGGCTCCGGAAGATGTCCGCAGAGAGAGCTGCTCTAGCTAAGGACGAAGTTGAAAAACTGCTGAAGGCTGGGATTATCAGAGAAGTGGCCCATACAGAATGGTTAGCCAACCCAGTCTTCGTCAGGAAGAAGTCCTCCGGAAAGTGGCGCATGTGCATTGATTTCACATCTCTGAATAAAGCGTGCCCACGTGACCCCTACCCCATGCCCCGAATTGATCAGCTAGTTGACTCCACTGCAGGTTCGGAGTTATTAAGCTTCCTCGACGCGTATTCAGGTTATCATCAAATATGGTTGAAGCGCGAAGATGAAATCAAGACGAGCTTTGTAACTCCTTCGGGAGTCTTCTGCTATGTAAGAATGCCCTTCGGCTTAAGAAATGCCGGGGCTACTTTTTCAAGATTAGTTGCTAAGGCTCTAGGTCATCAACTAGGTCGCAATGTGGAGGCCTATATGGATGATATTGTAATAAAGAGTGCTTTAAAGCACCAACATAGCCTAGACTTAGCAGAAACATTCAATAGCCTTCGGGCATGTGGGATCCGCCTTAACCCCGAAAAATGTATATTCGGAGCTAAGGCTGGGAAGTTGTTAGGGTACTTAGTTTCAAGCAGGGGAATTGAAGCTAGCCCTACTCAAATAACTGCGCTGCAGAAGATGGCTCCTCCGGAGAATTTAAAGCAAGTGCAAAAGCTGACTGGACGTCTGGCCGCACTTAGCAGGTTTTTATCAAGGTCTGCGGAGAGGAGTTTGCCAATCTTTAAAGCTTTGAAAGGGTCCGAAGATTTTGCATGGACACCGGAGTGTCAGAGAAGCTTCGAAGACATTAAAAATTATCTCAGCAATCTTGCTACACTTACGGTGCCTATTGCGGACGAAACCCTACTTCTGTATCTTGCAGCTACAGGCTCAGCTGTCAGCGCAGTCCTTGTCAGAGAAGCAGATATCAATGGGAAGTTGGTCCAAAATCCTGTCTATTTTGTATCCGAAGCATTGTCAGGAGCAAAGACAAGATACTCCGAACTTGAAAAGTTCGTTTATGCTCTGATAATGGCTTCGAGGAAGCTAAGGCATTATTTTTTGGCTCATAATGTAATTGTACCAACTTCATATCCTTTAGGAGATATGCTCCGAAGCAAAGATTCCACTGGAAGGATTGGAAAGTGGGCAGTAGAACTAGCACCCTTCGGCATATCTTTCCTGGCAAGGACAGCTATCAAATCTCAAGTCCTAGCAGACTTCGTAGCAGAGTGGACTCCACCTACGAAGTTGACTCCCGAAAAATCAGATGACGGAGTTTGGATTATTTACTCCGATGGGGCTTTTCAAGCATCCGGAGCAGGCATTGGGGCAGTATTAATTTCACCATCAGGACAAAGAGCAATGTACTCCGCAAGACTCAACTTTAAGTCTACCAATAATATAGCGGAGTACGAAGGAATATTATTGGGACTTCGGAAAGCACGTGCTCTAGGGGCTACAAGAATAATTATAAAAACAGATTCTCAGATAGTAGCAGGGCACGTAGACAAAAGTTTTCAAGTCCGACACCCACAGCTTGCGAAGTACTTGGAAGAAATTCGCAAGATCTAAGCACATTTCAAGGGTATTTCCATTCGGAGTATACCAAGAGCTGAAAACGTGCAAGCGGACATTTTAGCGAAGGCTGCTGCCGGAGCTGTGGATGTGCCTGACGAAGCTTTCTATGAGGAGCTCAATATACCTTCGGTGCCACAAGTTGCTTCTGCAGAGATTCTCTGCATTCCTAGTGCAGATTGGAAAGATTCAATCATAGAACTCTTGCAAGGAGGAACAAATTTGCCCGAAGAACCCCAATTGTCAAGATTAAAGCTCAGAGCAAGAAACTATCAGTTAATCAACGGTATATTATACAAGGCCGGAGTATGTTCCCCTCTACTCCGATGTATATCTCAAGCCGAAGGCCAAGAAATTCTCCGAGAAATTCACGAAGGCCTTTGTGGAAGTCATTTAGCCCCTAGAGCTCTGGCAGGAAAAACACTTCGCCAGGGGCTTTATTGGCCCACAATAACAGCTGATGCGGAGAGCTTGGTCCGCACTTGTCAAGGATGCCAGTGGATGGGTCGATGGAGTCATCGCCCACCAACAGCTCTTCAAGTCATTGCTCCGGTATGGCCTATGGCCAGATGGGGTATGGATCTAATTGGTCCCTTTCCGTTAGCAAAGGGAAATTTAAAGTTCGCAGTGGTAGCTATCGAATATTTTTCTAAGTGGGTCGAAGCAGAGCCCTTAACAGCTATCACTTCGAATAATGTACAGAAATTCTTCTGGAAGAACATTATTTGCCGGTTCGGAGTGCCTAGATATCTCACAGTTGATAATGGAACACAGTTCGACGCAGAACCCTTCAGGAAGTTTTGCGAAGACCTAGGCATTCAACTATGTTTTGCTGCAGTGAGACATCCTCAGTCGAATGGAGCCGTTGAGCGAGCCAATGGAAATATCTTATCAGGGCTAAATCGAAGAATAGTAGGGTTGTCAAAGGGACTGTGGACCGAAGAGCTGCCAAAGATTCTATGGTCCATTCGGACTACGCAAACAAGGTCCACAGGTTTTACTCCGTTCAGACTACTATTCAGAGATGAAGCCATGACTCCGACAGAGCTAAAAGGGGGGTCGATTCGCAGCACCGAACCGGACATCGAAGAAGAAAGACAAGCTTCGTTAGATTTGTCAGAAGAAACAAGACTTCGGGCTGTAGCTAATCTATCAAAGTATCATCAGCAGACGAAGACTTGGTATGACCCGAAGGTTAAACTCAGCGAGTTAAGGCCGGGTCATCTTGTTCTACGAAGCATTATAGCACCAGGGAAGTTAGGCAATAAATGGGAAGGTCCATATCTAATTGTCCGCTCCGGGCGCCCTGGTTCATTCAAATTAGCTAATTTAGAAGGTGAAGAGTTAGCGCATACTTGGCATGCGGAGCACCTAAAGCTATACTTCGCATAAGGGCTCCTTGTAATTCGTTTGTAATCACCTCTAAATTAATAAAGCATACACCCTGTGGCTTGCCTTCCCCTTGACACTCCTAGTTTCCCGAGCGGACGCGCTGGGACAGAAGTCGTTCGAGAGGGAAGTATCATCAAGCAGGGCTGTATTTCCGGACTTCGTACCCATAAAGTCGAGGCCTCCGGTGTGGTGGCTGAAATCCATCCGGAGCCCAAGCTGATACCTTGTAGGCATCCGTAAAAGAGCCAATACCACATTCTACGGAGTCCAAGCTTCGGCTGGTAGACTTCCGTAAAAAGAGCCGAAGGTGGCCAAAATCTGCGGAGTCCAAGCTGCAGCTTGTCAGACTTCCGTAAAAAGAGCCGAAGGTGGCCAAATTCTGCGAAGTCCAAGCTCCGGCTGGTAGACTTCTGCAAAAAAGAGCCCAAGTGGCCAAATTCTGCGAAGTCGAAGCTCCGGCTGGTAGACTTCTGCAAAAAAGAGCCCAAGTGGCCAAATTCTGCGAAGTCCAAGCTCCGGCTGGTAGACTTCTGCAAAAATAGCCGAAGGTGGCTACAATTTCTGCGAAATCCAAGCTCCGGCTGGTAGATTTCTGCAAAAAACAGCCGAAGGTGGCTAAAGCAAAACAGCATTTAAGCCATGAGCTTCGAATGTTTGTTCATATAAGTCCAAAGTGACAAATTTCTTAAGACACTAAAGTGTCCTCGAAGTTATCTTAATTGATTTCTTTCGTAAAGCAAACAAAGGTACCAAGTTACCATTCTTCTGACTACAAAGGTCAAAGACATTTCATAAGATTTCAAAAGATCTTTAAAAATGACAGAGGGGCTCCGAACCCCCAAAAAATTGTACTCCGAAGTTTTTTCTTTGCGCATAACCATCTTTGAATGCAGTTCGAAGTTGCTTATACCCAAAGAGGGGCTAGTAAATATGGAGACAATTTTAAATCGGCATTCATTATTGAAACAAATGTGTTTACAGATTACATTATGAAAAATTGGTATCTATACCAAGAAGGAATCGGAGACCTCTTCGGTCCCGAGAGCTAGGGGTGGAACGACTAGTTCCAACATCGGAAGTTCTAAGAACTTTGCGTTTAACTCTCTTCCTCCCCTTCGAAGCTCTAAAATCCTTCTGTTCTTGTTGAAGCTCGGCCCAAGTTTGAAGCCGCTCAGGACTTCTCTCCCAGCTTCTAAGACCTTCAGATCTTTTATTTTGGGCTTCACCTTCGTCTTCGGACCAATTAGTGTCTTCAGAAGACGAGGTGTTTGCGTCGATTTCTTTATCTTCCTCTTTAATATAAGACAATACGTCTTTGATTACTTCGGGCGCAATAACGCCGGAGTCATCTCGAGGGATAAGAAATCGAGGACGCTTATAACTCTTTAGAAGTTCGAAGGTGTTCCACAGTGAGCGAAGTTCGCTGTTAAGCTCTAACACTTCGATATCTTCGATAAGAGGCAAAGCCTAAAAATATGACAAACAAGATTTTCATTGATAAATGTTTACAAGCACAAAGCTTTACACGGTTAAAAATCCTAAAACATTCCTAAACCTGTGGGTTTGAAGGAGGTTGGCTGCTCGAAGCTTGGCTCCGAACATGCTTCTGGCGTTGGCCTTCATCAATCCAAGCCTTGATCGCAGATCGACCTTCGGCTCTCCACGAAGTTTGGAAGGCCCGCCAAGCAGCAGCTACACCTTCGGAAGGTTTGAGAAGTCGGTCGTCGTCGAAGGTGATTGGACCTCTTCCTGCGTCCGGAGTTATTGATCGGCCCAAATCCTCGTAATAGCGAAGTAGACCAACAGCAGACACATGTCCGGAGAGTTCTCCGTATCTAATGCCCGCCGTCTTCATCTGCTTCGCCACCCCTTGGATCCTTTTCAACCGGCGCAGAAGGCTGATGTTATCATCAGAAGGAAGAATTCCGGTAGTACCGAAGTATTCCAGGACTTCTAACAACTGATTCATAACCTCCGCAGCCACCTTCTCAGACTTCAACTTATCTTCGTTCAGTGCATCCTTCGTCGAAGTAACTTCGTCCAAAACACCAGAAAGCCTAGCATTTTCAGTGGTCAAAGTGTTTTTCTGTGTCAACAATTGGCTAGCTTCCTCTTCAAGTCGGACGAGTCTAGACCCTGCAGTAGCATGTTCTGCCCGCAGTTTTTCAACCTCTGCTCGAAGCACAATCCTCTCTGCTTCGAGCTCTTTCTTTGCAGCTTCTAAGCTTTGCCTGGCCCTTCGCTCTGTTAATATTATATTGTCCATTTGAGTCACTCGACTTTCAGAGATGTTAAAATTCCTTTGAAGAGTGCTATTTTCTTCCCGAAGCCGAGCGATTTCTTCGTCATTACATAAACTTGCAGCTCGGGCCAAAACAGTTTGCTGTCAAAGTAAAAACTAAAGTAAATATTCATTCGAAGATAAATTCTATAATAATTTGCAGTTGCTTCGTACCTGATAAGCTGTACGTTCAATAATGGCATTAAGCTCCGTCCTGTCAGCCTTGCGCAGGATGGCCACTAATTTGGTCTCCCCTATGTCACGACTAGCTCGATCCAAAGGTTCGAGCAAAGTCCGAAGACCAGTTGTTTGCCCTAAGAAAGGAGCCAGCAAGGGGAGCATGCTTATTGCCTCTTGGTCATCTTCGTTCAACGAAGGACCAGAGCTTTGGCCTACGGTCTTCGGAGCCACTGGAGTTTGAGCCTCCCTGGAAGATTGGCTCTCGTCTGTTGAATCAGACGGAGTTGATTCGGAGCTTATAGCAGGCAGGGGCTCTATTTGTCTTTTGCCTCTTCCAGGCCCCTTTTGAGTAACTCTCGGGGCTGGCTCCGAAGTCGTCGAAGGTTCAGGAATTATTTCCTCCTGGCGGACTTCTTCCATAGGAGTGGGTTCTGCAAAGTAATCAAAAGTATTATACATAGTATAAAAATTCAAATAAATACAAAAGTTCTTCGAAATCTACCTTCGGCAGTCCGTGGAGGAGTCGTTGTCGGACTGATTGGTGGATCGAAAGCTAATTCTTCATCTGAATCAGCCGTTGAATCATGGACTGCAGGAGCATCGTCCTGGGTAGTCCTCGCTGCTTCTTCGGGAATCGAAGCCATAGTGACTTCGACCCCACTTTCATTCACAGGAACTTCGTCCTGAGCTACATCTTCTTGAACTACCGAAGTCCTTGGCTGATCAGTATTTTCTCCAGACTCCGGTACGTTCACAGATACTTCGGCCTGTGCGAGCTTTTGAGTTTCATTCTCTTCCATTAGCCGCACAAGTAACCTTTCCATTTCTTCTTGGGAATCGGAAACCGAAGCTCTGGAGCTCGAAGGTATAGGATCTAAAGGTGCGAGGTTCTTCGGCTTCCGAGCCACCCTCTTCACCGGAGTTTTTGCTGAACTTGAAGTTCCAGCTTTGGCTTTCCTTTTTTGAGGCCCTTTCTCCAAAGGCGCCCAATCCATCAGAGGGGGAGGAGTGAGTTTCAGCATTCCCCATACTCTGTTAAATCTTTCCCAACTCCCAACCAGCTTAATTCGCCACTCTTTTTCGGTCGGAGTTGGAGCACCCAAGATTTTTTCCGAAGCCCTTATAATCTGTTCTGAAGTAACAAGGGCTGAAGATTCTACAAAATAAATAATTCAAGTCAGTTTTTTCTTCGAAGCAAATATGTTTAATGCATGTTGTTTTCGAAGTTACCTGTAGGACTTGAAGTCAAGTTAATTCTGCGAAGACCACCTTCGGAATCATCTTCGAAGATAATAGGCCAGTCGGCCATCAGTGGAGGAATTTGAAGACCGATGAACTCTTCTGCCAAATCCCGCATACTGAGCCTTCGGCTAACTTTTTCAAGCAAGTTCAGACGGGCTTCGAATTGACCTTCGTCAGGACGCACCAAAGCCTCCTTTCGGAATTGGATTTCTCTAAGGGGTCCGGCCAGAGGATTGCTTGCCCCGACTTCGGCATAGAACCATTTCAAAATCCAGTCGGTGTACCACCTAGCGTTGATGGCTTTAGCAGGAAAGCGAAGGGCGTACTCATCCCGAAGTCTAAAGTTGATACTGCCAAAAGACGTTACTACTTTTTCACCTCCGGGAGCTACGAAGGTTTTTGGCTGGCAGGTTGCTCTATGTAATGCAGCGAAGATTTCCGCCCTTCCTTCACATCCTTCGGCTCTTAAGGCCCATTCAAAAATAGCTAATCTAGCTACTGCATTCGGAGATAATTGAGGAAGAGTTATATGGAACAGTTCGAGTACCTCTGCCAGAAAATCCACTGCAGGAAGACCCAAACCGGCTTCGAAAAAAGCTTCGAACACTACTACTTCTCCGGGTCTGGGCACTGGAATTACTTCTTTCCCTGGTTTTCGAATCATAACTCCCGCACCAATATTTCCTCCTACTGCCATTGCCAGGGACTCTCTTTTGCAGGTTGAAGGTCCTAATTCAAAGGATTGGTCCAAATATTTGGTCGATGGAGGGCACAGACCTTGATCATCGGCGATTTGGGGATTTTTTCCCTTTGCCGCCATGGAAGTTGTTGCCTGCATCGAAGGCGTCGCCGCCACTGTTGCCGCTGCCGCTGCCGCAGTCGCTTGTTGACGAACCAAGGTTGAAGGAGGTGCAGAGCCTTTGGTCTTCGCCATCGCAATCGCTGGATCGATCTGAGAGAGTGGAGACTAGGGCTCAAGAACTCAAAGGGCTCAAAAGGCTTTTGACTGAGAGGAAGCAGTGAAAAGGTAATCGAGTAAGTTCTGGAGTTCTTTATTTATAGTCTAAACTTTCCGTTTGTTACCGTTTAGGCTCTGCCCTTTCGCATTCCCGCCTGTTATTTTCTAAGTCTAAAAAGACTTTCGAACTTCCTGAGTCGGTTCTAAGATAGTTCGAAAAGTAATTACCTTATGACTAATTCGAAGTTCATATCTTCATGTATTTCGGAGATAAAATGAAAATCAATAACCCCTATGATTGGTTATCTTTTCTTTCCGTATACTGCTCTCCTAACGTTGCAGGTCGAACGGAGAAGCGTATTCGAGGGGCTACTGTTGGGGGAAAATATCTCATCTTCGGGGTTATTGCCGAAGCAGCATAAAGACAGCCAATCAATTCGAAGGTTGTTCGAAGACCATCTTCGAAGATGCCCAGAACCTCGTTCGAAGTCCGAAGACTGGCATTGGTTCGAAGTACGTCTTCGAACCAAAGCTCTTCAGGATCTTTTCTGCCAGCTAAGATGGAAGACTTATCTTCTATCCTATTAGATTAGTCTTTTACCATTTTAGCCCTATTAAGGAAACCAAATAGTTTCCTTAATGTCGGTTGTAATAGAGGGGTAAATAGGTCTTTTCCTTAATGTTTAGGCCTATAAATACCCCCCATTTCACCCTGTAATGAGGACCGATTACAAGTGAATCAATACACACTTTCGAACTATTCTAAGTTATTATCCTTTCGGAGGCTTAGAACAGTTTGCTTCGCAAACACTTCGTTTGTTAGTTTCTTTTCTACAGAAACCTGTTAGCGTAATCTTTTACGCCAACAGCGTCAATAACTGTCGTGTACGTGTCATCATCGACAGCAGTAGTTGCAACAATTTGGTGAGCCATGACATGGTAACGAAGCTTCAACTTCCCACACGCGCGCATCCACACCCTTACCATGTGCAATGGTTCAACAATAGTGGTAAGGTCAAGGTAACACAAACTGCTCACATCAAATTTTCCATTGGTACATACGTCGGAGCTGCTGATTTTGATGTAGTACCAATGCAAGCATGTTCTCTGTTACTTGGTAGACCTTGGGAGTATGATACTGATGCTACACACCATGGTAGGAGCAATACGTACACATTTATGTATAAAGGAAAGAAAGTTACATTGCTTCCTATGACTCCTGCTGAAATTGTAAAATTTGAACAAGAAAAACATGCTAGGGATGCACAAAAGAGCAAACAACCTTCTGAAAATCAGCAAGTAGCTAAGACGCTTTTGAGGCAACAGAAAGATAAAATTGCTTCTCCTTCTTCATCACAAGTTATAAATCTGAAAGGGCGTGTCATGCTTGCAACTAAAACTGACCTTGCTGAAATTTGTGATGATACTCCTTTGCTATACGGTTTGATTTGCACAAACGTGTTGTTTTCACTTGCGAACATTCCTAGCTCTGTTCCTGTTGCAGTCACTGACCTTTTGCAGGAGTTTAAAGATGTTTTTCCTGCTGAGATACCACCCGGGCTGCCACCGATACGCGGCATCGAGCACCAAATTGATTTGGTCCCGGGGGCGTCTCTTCCTAATCGTGCAGCGTACCGCACCAATCCGGAGGAGACAAAAGAAATTGAGCGCCAAGTACAGGACCTTCTTGATCGTGGGTACGTCCGTGAAAGCCTTAGTCCTTGTGCAGTACCCGTTCTTTTGGTACCTAAGAAAGATGGTAGTTGGCGCATGTGTGTTGATTGTCGTGCTATTAATAATATCACCATTCGATATCGACACCCTATTCCTAGATTGGATGACATGCTTGATGAGCTTAGTGGTGCCATTATCTTTTCTAAGATCGATCTCCGTAGTGGCTACCACCAAATTCGCATGAAACTAGGTGATGAATGGAAAACTGCTTTTAAAACAAAGTTTGGATTATATGAGTGGCTTGTCATGCCTTTTGGTCTTACTAATGCACCTAGTACCTTCATGCGCTTGATGAATGAAGTCCTACGACACTTTATAGGACGCTTTGTGGTTGTATACTTTGATGATATCTTGGTTTATAGCAAGTCTCTCACTGAACATGTTGAACACCTACGTGCTGTTTTTGTTGCCCTCCGTGAAGCTAGAATGTTTGGTAACCTTGAGAAGTGCACGTTTTGCACGGATCGAGTTGTGTTTCTTGGCTATGTTGTCACTTCACAGGGTATTGAGGTCGACGCGGCAAAGGTAGAAGCAATCAACAGCTGGCCGCAACCCCAAACTATCACACAGGTACGTAGTTTTCTTGGTCTTGCAGGTTTCTACCGGCGTTTTGTGAAAGATTTCAGCACCATAGCCGGTCCTTTGCATGAGTTGACCAAGAAGGGAATTACTTTTGCGTGGGAGCCAGCACATGAACAAGCTTTTGCCACACTCAAAGATCGTCTTACACATGCACCTCTACTTCAGCTACCTGATTTCAGTAAGCCTTTTGAGTTATAATGTGATGCTAGTGGGTTTGGATTAGGAGATGTGCTGCTGCAAGGAGGTAAACCCGTGGCCTATTTTAGTGAGAAATTACATGGCCCACAGTTGAATTATTCTACCTATGATAAGGAATTATATGCCTTAGTGCGTGTGCTTGAAACTTGGCAACATTACCTTTTGCCTAAGGAGTTTATTATTCATTCCGATCATGAAGCATTGAAGCATATACGTAGTCAAGCAAATCTGAATAAACGACATGCTAAATGGGTAGAATTTATTGAGACTTTTCCATATATCATTAAGCATAAGAAAGGGAAAGATAATGTGATTGCCGATGCTTTATCTAGACGTTATACTTTGCTTTCTCAACTTGATTATAAGATCTTTGGTTTAGAAACATTGAAGGACATGTATGCTACTGATTTGGACTTCAAAGATGCTTTTGCAAATTGTACCGATGTCCGTGCTTGGAACAAATATGTGCTGAATAATGGATATCTTTTTCGTGCTAACAAGTTATGTGTGCCGGCTAGCTCTCTTCGCTTGTTGTTATTGCAGGAAGCACATGGTGGTGGTTTGATGGGTCATTTTGGATCAAAGAAAACTGAAGATGTGCTGTCCACCCACTTCTATTGGCCTAAGATGAGACGAGATGTTGAGCGCTATGTGGCACGATGCACTACTTGCAATAAAGCTAAGTCCCGACTAAACCCACATGGTCTTTATATGCCTCTGCCCGTTCCTAGTGTACCTTGGGAGGATATTTCTATGGATTTTGTGTTAGGGTTACCTAGAACTAGGAGGGGGAGAGATAGTATTTTTGTGGTGGTAGATCGTTTCTCTAAAATGGCGCATTTTATACCTTGTCACAAGAGCGACGATGCTACAAATGTTGCTGATTTGTTTTTCAGAGAGGTCGTACGCTTGCATGGAGTTCCCAATACCATCGTTTCAGATCGTGATGCCAAATTCTTAAGTCATTTTTGGAGGACGTTGTGGCATAAGTTGGGGACGAAGCTGCTGTTTTCTACTACTTGCCACCCCCAAACGGATGGACAAACGGAGGTCGTCAACCGCACATTGTCCACCATGTTGAGGGCTGTTTTGAAGACCAACTTGAAGCTTTGGGAAGAGTGTCTACCTCATATTGAGTTTGCATATAATAGGTCAGTACACTCCACTACTAAGGTAAGTCCGTTTCAAGTGGTCTATGGTTTTAATCCCCGTGCTCCTATTGATTTGCTACCATTACCACCATCTGAAAACTTGAATTTTGATGCTACTACACGTGCTGAATTATTGCTTAAGATGCATGAAACTACTAAAGCAAACATAGAGAAAATGAATGAGAAATATCGTGCTTATGGTAGTAAGGGTAGAAAAGAGATAACATTTGAACCGGGTGATCTTGTTTGGTTGCACTTGCGCAAGGATCGTTTTCCTGATTTGAGGAAGTCTAAGTTGATGCCCCGTGCTGATGGTCCTTTCCGTGTGCTTGAGAAGATAAATGATAATGCATATAAACTTGAGTTGCCTGCAGCTTTTGGGGTTAGTCCCACATTTAACATTTCAGATTTAAAGCCCTATTTGGGAGATGACGATGACCTTGAGTCGAGGACGACTCCAATTCAAGAAGGGGAGGATGATGAGGACATCACTTCACAGGATACACACATGGAGCCTCCACCTACAATTCAATTACAAGGACCAATCACACGCGCTCGTGCCCGTCGCTTGAACCATGAGGTTAATTCGTTCCTTAGCAACTATGTTAATATTTGTTTGGACGGAATGCTACTGAATACGGGTGATATTTTGTTGCTTAGGAACATGGGAGATGGAATAGAAGAGTTGGAGTTGAAGACGGAGTCGCACGGATGACTTCAAGTCAAGAATTCGCTGGTTCGGACTACATCGACCACCCTGCACCAAAATGGGCATAACTTCCTCATACGAAGTCCGATTGGCGCGTTCTTTGACTTTTTGGAAAGCTGAGGAGAAGACGGATCGTTTGCCGTTGGTTTCACATCATTTGGACTCTCGAGTCGTTCTGTATGATTAAAACAGTCCTGCGTGACAGAACTGGGCCGTGTTGGCCATAATCTCTGAGTCTGTACATCTTCTAGCCCACAGCCCAAGTCTGTTCACCTCCCACAGGCCGCCGCCCTATATATTCTCACGCCAGCCACTTCTAGGGTCAGGTTTTGCTTTGTTGCATCTACACTGTTGTGTTTAGATCCCGCCTCTTGCGCCCGACCGATTGGCTGCCGCATTGGCGTTTGTGAAACCTCAACTTATCTTCGTTTGTCTGTGATTTGGCATTCGATTTGTATCCTTCCTGTTCTTGCTTGTGTTCTTGGGTTCGCTTGCAGGAATTAGCCTTCGTGGCGAGGTCAATCGCGTTCTGCGTGGTTGATAACCAACGGAGACAGTGGTGTAACGATTGCAAGGTTTTGATCCGCCGGACCGGAGCCTTGGATCGCCAACGTCGAGATTCTCCACCAACCCAAGTTTATCCCTTACCTAGCGGAAGATCGGGACCACTCCCCCATCATAGGTTATACCTACACCAAGGCTGACTTTGAGAGTGCTATTAGTCGGGCAGTGGAGTGGAGTAAAATGACTCTAGAGCAGAGGTATCCCAAGACTCACTCCACTGAGTCTTCCCAGGCTTGTCAGCCCAAGGATGGAGTGATCCATGAACCACCCAAAGCTCCACCCAAGAAACCTATCTGGGTTCCAAAGCCCAAACACCTCCACACTCCTCTAGACTCTCTTCCTGGACCCTCTCAGCCCAAGAAGACAACACCTAACACCACTAAGCCCAAGAACCCCAAGCCTCAACCACAATCCAAGAAGCCCACCTATCATTGTGAGTACTATCAGAGAGACGGGCATCTTGCGGAGTTTTGCTTCAGGAGGAAGCGGGTTGAGAGAGCTTATGGTGGCCAGGAGCAGTTCTACCAGCAGGGTGGTAGACTGTGTGTTCCTCGACGCGGGGAGAGGCTGGAGGCCAGGCTGCGTCGTGTAGGTGGTGGTAGAGGAGACGGCTTTCTTGCCCGTGCTCCAGTTGGTGGTGTCCGTTCCGGCAGAGTTCCAGGCCGTGTTGGCTACGGTCCTGGACCTCGTGGTCGCAGGTTTAGGCGGAACCGAGGACCGTGCTTTGAGTCGTGTTTTGGTCCAAACTCTCTTGATGGTTTTCGCTTTCCATCTTTTGAGCAGATGGCTCGACACTGGTTTAGCTCTTTTGCTAAACCTGGTGCCGGACCATTTGCTCCAACTTACAGCCACTGATTGTGTAGGATCGGGGACTAGAGGACGTTTGGATCATAGACTTGGGATGCTCCCGCCACATGATGGGACATCACAGATGGTTCTCCAGTCTCACTCCCCTGAGCTCCAAAGAATACATCACCTTCGGGAATAGTGGTCAAGGGAAAGTAAGTGGCATTGGCTCAATTCGCATTTCAGACCATTTTTCATTGAAGAACGTTGCTTTGGTTGGAAACTTGAACTTCAATTTGATCTCTGTTTCGCAACTTCTTGAGGATGGTTTGGAGGTGCGCTTTAAGAAGGGCAATTCTTCTGTGTTTGATTCTAGAGGGTCTTTGATTTGCCAGATTTTACCATTTGGTAAAGTTTTTCGAATTGACTTCTCTAGCTCTTTTGGCCCTTCTCGCTGTTTGATAGCTGGATCTTCCTCACCTGTGACATAGGAGGTTAGGTCATTTGAGTTTTGATCTGCTAGTCAGGTTGAGCTCTATGGACCTCATCTGAGGATTGCCCAAGCTTAAAATGGAGAAAGATCTAGTTTCTCATCCCTGTCGTCATGGGAAAATGGTTGCCGCTTCTCACTCACCTGTGACTCAGGTGATGACTTCGTATTCGGGTGAGCTTTTACACTTGGACACTGTCGGTCCAGCTCGGGTACGTTCAGTCGGTGGGAAGTGGTACGCGCTTGTCATTGTTGACGACTTCTCTCGATTCTCGTGGGTTTTCTTTTTGGAGTCTAAGGATGAAACTTTTCAGTTTGTTCATGACCTGATTTTGAAGCTGAAGAATGAGAACAATGGTTGGATGCGAGCAATTTGCTCCGACAACGGCTCTGAGTTCAAGAACTCTCAGTTCGTCAGCTTCTGTAGTGATCAAGGTCTTGACCATCAGTTTTCTTCTCATTACACTCCCCCACAGAACGACGTTGTGGAACGAAAGAACCGCATGCTAGTCGAGATGGCCAGGACGATGCTCGATGAGCACAGGACTCCTAGGCATTTTTGGGCGGAAGCCATGAACACGGCTTGCTATCTGGCCAACCGCATTTTTCTTAGAGCTTACCTAGGTAAGACCTCATACGAGTTGCGGTTTGGCAGACATCCCAAGGTGAGCCATTTGCGAGCATTTGGCTGCAAGTGCATTGTGCTCAAGAAGGGAGGGCATTTGGATAAGTTTGAGTCTCGTTGCTGGGATGGTGTTTTTCTTGGTTATGCATTGCATTCTCGAGGTTTCCGTGTTTGGAAACTCGAAACCCAGCAGCTTGTCGAGACTTGCGAAGTTTCATTTGATGAGTCCCTGCATTCTTTGACTCCTTCTTTTGAGTCTTCTGGTGATGATGAGCTCGGAGAATCCATCTTCGAGGAAGATGAGGATACTCCATCTGCTGATGAGGGTGGGCCTTCTGCACCCCCTACAGAGCCCACACCTTCTGAGACTTCGACTGAGGATGAGGGTGGACCTCTGATCACTGCTTCCACTACGATCGAGCCCCCTCAGTCGAGTCCAGAGGTGCCAGTTGCTGACTCCGGTGAGGTGACTTCAGATCACCAGGGAACCCGAGCAGTTCAGCGTGACCATCCCTTAGAGCTCATCATAGGTAATTTGACTGAGAGAACTTTGCGTTCATCTAATGCCTCTCTTGCTGTGTTTGCTGAATCTGCGTTTGTTGCATCTTTTGAGCCCAGAGACGTTTCTCATGCCCTTTCTGATTTTAATTGGATTAATGCTATGCAAGAAGAGCTTGAGAACTTTGTCCGCAATCGGGTTTGGACACTAGTTGAGCCGCCACCAGGATGCAACCCCATAGGCACCAAGTGGGTATTCAAGAACAAACAAGGTGAAGATGGGGTTGTGGTGCGCAACAAAGCTCGACTAGTTGCCCAGGGTTATTGCCAGAAGGAAGGTATTGACTTTGAAGAAACCTTCGCTCCTGTTGCCCGTCTTGAGTCCATTCGTATTCTTCTAGCTTTTGCCATTTCGAAGGGTTTTAAGTTTTTTCAAATGGATGTTAAGAGTGCTTTTCTGAACGGGTTTATAGAGGAGGAAGTTTATGTTAGGCAGCCCCCTGGTTTTGAGAACCCCAAGTTTCCTCGACATGTTTTTAAACTGCAAAAAGCTTTATACGGGTTGAAGCAAGCCCCTAGGGCTTGGTATGACTGGTTGAAGCAGTTTTTGTTGGGGAAGGGCTTTGTGATGGGTTCTGTGGATAAAACTCTTTTCTTGCTCAGAGTTGCTTCAGATTTCTTAGTTGCTCAGATTTACGCGGACGATATTATCTTTGGCGGTACTACTAATGATCTTGTGTCCAAGTTTTCTGAGCAGATGCACAGTGAGTTTGAGATGAGCCTCATGGGTGAGCTTAAGTACTTCTTAGGACTCCAGATCAAGCAGACCAAGGACGGCACCTTCATCCAACAAGGTAAGTACACTCGCGATATGCTTAAGAAATTTGACTTTGGTGGGGAGTTGAAGCCGCAGATGACCCCGATGGGCACATCTGGGGGTCTAGACAAGGACGAGAGCGGCGTCAAGGTCAATGAGAGAGAGTTTTGAGGGATGATCGGTTCGCTGTTGTACTTGACGGCGACCAGACCGGACATTCAGTTCACCGTGGGACTTTGCGCGCGTTTTCAGTCTTCACCACGCGTGTCTCACCGGCAAGCTGTCAAGCGCATCTTCAGGTATCTCACTTATGCGCCCGATCTTGGTCTTTTCTATTCAGCATTATCATCTCTTGATTTATCTGGATTTTCGGACGCCGATTTTGGTGGGTGCCGGTTGCATCGCAAGTCGACTTCCGGTACTTGCCAGTTTCTTGGTTCTTCTCTTGTCTCTTGGTCTTCTCGAAAGCAATCTGGAGTTGCTCTTTCGACCACAGAGGCTGAGTACGTAGCTGCTGCTAGCTGCTGCTCACAGTTGGTTTGGATGATTTCCACTCTACGAGATTTTGGGTTGTTCTTTCCTACCAGAGTTCCTTTGTTTTGCGACAGCACCAGTGCAATTAGTGTAGGGAAAAACACATGTCTCCATTCAAAAACAAAACACATTGATGTGCGCTTTCACTTCTTGCGGGATCAATATGAGAAAGGTGTCATTGACCTTGTTCATGTTGATACCCATCATCAGTTGGCAGACATTTTCACCAAACCCCTAGATCAGTCTACCTTTGAGCGTTTACGAGGGGATTTGGGTGTTGTGTATCCTTTCTAGGATATTTTGCGTCGGTTTTCTTTCTTCCTTATTCTTTTCTTGAGTCTTCTTGTGTGTGTTCATATCTTGCATATTCATATATCACACTTTAGAGCTTGCTTCTGTTATATGATTGAACTGCTTTACTTATTCTAGCTAGTACATGCTTTTGATTACTTGTCGATGATCATGCTTTGCTTCAGTTCATTTGATATGTCTGATATCTGTCATATGCATGGCTTTTACGCTTTAAACTTGAAAAATGATCACCATTGCTTCTGGTAACTAGCATGCGTAGGCTGAATGTTCTTGCTATCTGTTACATGCCTTGTAGCTAGTTCCTGACTTAGATGCAAATATGCAACTTGGACATTTTTCTCTTTAAAACATGGAAATGTGCGTTAAAAATGATGAAAAATCAAGAAAAATGAGAATTCCATGCCCTTTTATGCATAACTTGAAAAGATCCAGGTGGGTTTGTTTTGTCGCATTGCATTATTCTGGACTGCGTACCATAGCACTTTGGTATGAACTAGGACAGTGAAATGTATGCCAAGACCAATGTCTTAAGCTTCTAATGGTCCAGTTCTGGCCTAGGCTTGACTTGGTCGGTCAGCATAAGGTTTGACACGCAAATAACCCCTTGCATAAATGAAAAATAGAAAAGAAAAAGCTTGAAAATTGAAATGATAACAAGTTTGCTAAAGCACTTTGATTTGGACAATGCTTATCTTGGTAGATATTAGTTAGCTTTTGCATCTCAAGCTTTACCTTGCTTGTTTACTGGAAAATGTGGTGATGCTTTTGTTTGCAAAAACTGAAAAATACGTGCTAATGACTTTCTTTAGATATCATCTGTTGCACTGATCATGCCATGTATCGTTAACAGTATGTCTTTTGTTGTATATGTTAGATGTTGTAATTGCAGTCAATCATATCTGAGAAGCATGCTTTATTCACTCCACCTGCACTCCAGTTACATTCATTGCATATTTTGAGGGAGAGTTGCATTTCAGGGGGAGTCTGTGTCTCTTTTGAGTGCTTGATGAGTTCACTTGTCAACAAGGGCGAGAAATTTTGGGATAAGAGTTCGAGGGGGAGTTTTTGTCTCACTTACTCTTTTGATATCATTGTTGATGTTTCTGAGATCGCACTCATTTTGAGCTTTTACCTTTGGTTAACCATAATGTCTTGCTTTTGTTCGGCTTTTGGTCATTAGGGTTAAACTTTTACCTTATTTTCTTCTTCTTTGTTTTTTCTTGTGCTTTGTTTTCGTGTTTCCACATTTGCTCGCAGGTTCTGAAGAGCTGAAGAAGCGAAGTGTTGACAATGCACTCATCAAGGGGGAGATTGAGGAGCCATGCTGAATAGCGTGGGCCTCATGGCTCTAGATGTGATGAGTCATTGTCAACGATAGTCAAAGAGGACAGAAGAAGAAAGGAGACCTGCTGTTTCATGGGCCGCGTGTGACTCAGGTACACGGGCAGCGAGCGACTGTCGGGCTGAGAGAGCTGCGAAGTCGAGCTGGCCCAATCCGGGTACATGGGCCAGAAGCATTAGAAGACCCACTGGGCTGTTGACCAGGATTGACTCAGGTACACGGGCGGTGAGAGATTGCCAGGCTGAGAGAGCTGCGGGATCGGGCCGGCCCAATCCGGGTACCTGGTGCAAAGCCGGTGGAGGCTTTGTCAGTTTCGGCGCAAAACTGACAACCGTCGATCTTGTATCGGACTGTCCAGAAGAGAAGCCGTAGTCGCTACGAAAGCTTAGCTTCCGGATAAGTCATCTGTATCTCTAGGCCCATAATCAGTCAGTCGTGTCTGTAAAATTCCTAAGGGCAGTTTAGTCTTTTCCTTTATTCATGCGTCTGTAAAAAACCCTAAGGGGCTGGTGGAATATTCTAGGTCATTGGGCAGCCTATAAATAGGGCCCCAATCCCTAGGGTTGGACTACCCTTTTTGGCTGAAATCAATACTACTCCTTTGGGTCATTTTGTCTCTTGCATTTTCTCTCTCTCTCTCTCTCTCTCTCTCTCTTCGGTTGTGCTCCGCGAGGCTGTTGTTCTTGATTTTGTGCCTTGCATTTATTCAGTCTTCTTTGATGCAATGAAGCTTCTATTCTCTGATCGTGCGCAACATTTTTGTAGCAGTTTTTACGGCTTCGTTTCACGTGCATAGCTGATTTTCATGAACATTTGTGCCTCGGTTGCTACTGTTCTTCACGGAAGTAGTACTAGTTCATACTAGTTGCAAGTAGTACTACTACACTGTAGCAATAGTACACTAGTACTCTAGCCTTGCTTTTACTGCACAGCTTTTTGATCGAGTTGACAGGACTAAAGTCCCTTTTCTGGCTGTTCTCTAGCGAAGCCCCTTCTCTGTTCGAAGCCCCTCAGCTCCGTGAGGCAGGCTTCGATCTGATATCCTCGAAGGCTTCGCTTGAACTTTGACTTCGCTCTTGTCCTGTGAATCTAGCTTCGAAGTATGTGTTGCACTTAGTCTGTTGGCTTGTCATACTTCGATTGTCTTTACGAAGGTGAACTCCGACTTTGGCTATTCGAAGTTAATACTTCGACAGGCTTCGGAGTTAGTTTCGAAGCTAGCCTATGGTTCGAAGGTTATACCTCGCTAGTGCTACCTTCGAAAGTAGTCATGTAGGCTTCGAATTAAACTTGCTGCCGTGTGTCGGGCTTCGCTTTTCATTCGAAGGTTGCTTTTTTGTGAGCCTGTTCGAACCTCTGTTCAAAGTCTGGGCTTCGAAGTACTTTGTTCGAAGCAAGCTTCGATATTCTCATACTTCGCTTCGAAGCATACTTCGCTCCCTGCCACTTCGAACTAGGCTAGACCAAACACAACTTCGGCATTTTCACAATAGCCTTCGACAAACTTCGACACTGACCTCCGAAGCAGGCTTCGTCACTGACCTCCGAAGAAGGCTTTGTCACTGACCTCCGAAGTAGGCTTCGACACAGCGAAGCAGGCTTCGACACAGTGGAGCAGGCTTCGCCGAGTTCTGAACAGGAGACAAATCTGAACAGTAACTTCTCATCTCACTTTATTCATACTTAGATCATCCATTGAGAGGTTTAACCTGCCATGTCTTAAATATCCTTGTTTATCTCCCTAGTAGCAATGCTTTGATGTTTCTCTGTGTTTGTCATCTGTTGCTTGTAGGCTAGATATTTTTAGATTTAGGCAATCTATTCATATTTTGTTGCTTAGTCTTTTGAGGTGCGTTGGGTGTTGGGAACAGGCCATATATTCGAAAGAATTTTTAAGGCGCCCATTCCCCCCCTCTAGTCGCTACTTTCGGTCCTACAGAGGGACTCCGTCTGGCCGAAGCATAGATGGAGTTGGAGGAGGAACTCTATATGCTCGAGGAAGGGAATTCCCTTTGGGGGTCTGAGGTGGAAGAACTACTGAAGGTCCTCCGACCTCGATTGTATTCGAAGATCTTGCTCCGGAGGTCCGAGGGCACCTCCGAGTAGGACTACCACCTGAGCTCCGCTTAGGAGACATGGTTCTAAGAAATTGGTAGAGAACAAATTTTTTTGGACTAGGTTCCCCACGGACGGCGCCAACTGTTGGCGTAAAAGATTACGCTAACAGGTTTTCAGAGATTAAGAACTAACAAATGAAGTGTTTGTGAAGTGAACTATTTCAAGCCTCCGAATTGGATAATAGCTCGAAGCAGTTCGAAGTTGTGTATTAAATAACTGAGTATTCGATGCCTATTACAGGGTGAGAAGGAGGGTATTTATAGGTAAAAATCTTAAGGAAAAGACCTTTTTACCCCTCAATTACAACCGACATAGTGGAACCTATTCGGTACCCCTAATAGGGTTAAAATGGTAAAAGACTAATCTAAACAGAAAGAAGATAAGTCTTCCATCCTCGCTGGCAGATAACCTCTCTGAAGATTCAACCTTCGAAGTCATACTCCAAACAGAAGTATGCATGGATTCTTCGAGCTTGGTTATGTACTAAACCGGAGTTAATACTGGAACTTCGGTTTGGTAGATTGGCTTTGTCTTATTGGTGTAGAGACCCGGAGGATGAAGTATTTTTCCCCAACACGCGTGCTATGGGTGCTACAAGAGTTGTTATCAAAACAGATTCTCAAATTGTAGCAAGGCACGTTGACAAAAGTTTTCAAGTCCGGCATCCGCAGCTTGCAAAATATCTTGAAGAGATCTGTAAGATCGAAATAGCATTCAAAGGGATTTCTATCCAAAGTATACCAAGAGCTGACAATGCACAAGCTGATACCCTAGCAAAAGATGCAGCCGGAGCCGTGGATATTTCGTAAGGAGCCTTTTATGAAGAGCTTACTTCATCTTCGGTGCCACAAATTCCTCCTATGGAGGTTCTTTACATTCCAAACACTGATTGGCGGAGTTCGATAATGGAATTATTGCGAGGCGAAACAACCTTACCTGAGGGCCACAACTTTCTAGATTGCAGCTAAGAGTTCAGAATTATCACATTATCAACGGTATTCTTTACAAGGCCGGAGTATGTTCCCCCTTACTCCGATGTATTTCTCAAGCCGAAGGCCAAGAGATACTCTAAGAAATTCATGAAGGCCTTTGTGGTAGCCATCTTGCCCCTCGAGCTTTAGCAGGAAAAACACTTCGCCAGGGGCTTTATTGGCCTACAATAGTAGGTGATGCAGAGACCTTAGTGTACACTTGCCAAGGTTGGCAATGGATGGGAAGATGAAGTCATCGTCCGCCAACAACTCTTAATGTTATTGCTCATGTTTGGCCCATGGCCAGATAGGGCATGGATCTCATTGGCCCCTTCCCAGCAGCAAAAGGAAATCTGAAATTTGCAATGGTAGCAATTCAATATTTTTCCAAGTGGATCGAAGCAGAACCCCTCACAACTATCACTTCAAATAATGTACAAAAATTCTTTTGGAAGAATATTATATGCAGGTTCGGAGTGCCTCGACAGCTCATAATCGACAATGGGACTCAATTTGATGCAAAACCCTTTTGGAAGTTCTGCGAAGACCTTGGCATAGAAATGTGTTTTGCAGCCACGCGTCATCCTTAGTCTAATGGAGCTATCGAATGAGCTAATTGTGATAATTTATCAGGCCTGAATCGAAGGATAGTAGGATTGGCAAAAGGGTTGTGGACCGAGGAACTCCCGAAGATTTTATGGTCCATTCGGACCACTCAAACAAGGTCCACAAGTATTACTCCTTTCAGATTACTATTCAGAGATGAAGCCATGACGCCGACAGAGCTCAAAGGGGGATCTCTTCGCACCACTAAACCTGAAAAAAAGATGAAAGATAAGCTTCGCTAGATTTAACAGAAGAAACAAGGCTTCGAGCTGTTGCAAATTTGTCGAAATATCAGCATCAGACGAAGACTTGGTATGACCCAAAGGTTAAGTTTAATGAGCTTAAACCAGGTCATTTAGTTTTGCGAAGCATCATAGCACTAGGGAAATTAGGAAATAAGTGAGAAGGTCCATATATCATTCTATGTTCAGGACGGCCTGGTCCTTTTAAGCTAGCTAATTTAAAGGTGAAGAGTGAAAGAATGCTTGGCATGCGGAGCACCTGAAGCGATATTTTGCATACGGGCTCCTTGTAATCATCTGTAAATACCTTGTGAATAAATAAAGCTCATGGTTCAGATAATGCCTACCTCTCAAACACTCCATACTTCTAGTGGACGCACTAGAGGAACGGAGTCAGTTGTGAGGGAAGTGTCATTCATTTGAACCAATTTTACGGACTTCGAACCACAGGTTCGAATCTTCTGATGAGGTAGGAAAGTCACAAAAAAATGGATTCCATGCCACCGGCTTGAAAGCATCCGTAAAAAGAGTCCAAGGAGACCACTATGCGGATTCCAAACCACCGGTTTGATAGCATCCGTAAAAAGAGCCGAAGGAGGCCAAACAGAACAGACTTCGAGCTAGTAGCTTGAAACGTCTGTAAAAAGAGTCCAAAGTGTCCATTTTTATCGGATGACAAGGTATCCGAAAAAGAGTCTGAAGTGACTACATTCAAACAAAAAGGTACTAAGTTACCAATTTTCAGACTCCGAATTAGTAGAGTTGAAGACATTTTCGAGGTCTTTAGTGACCATTGTTGATCTCAGTCAATCTTTAATATGATAAGGGGCTCTGAGCCTCCAAAATTGTGCTCCTAAATAATGTTATTTTCGTTTCGTGTAACCACCTTCGACCAAATTTCGAAGATGCTTACACCCAAAGAGGGGCTAGGAAGTAGAGAGGCAATTTTAAACTTTAATTTTTATCATTCAAACAGATTACATTACATCATAAAAAATTTGTGTCTATACCAAGAAGGAAAGGAAGACCTATTCGATCCCTAGAGATACTGTTCAAACTAGTACGACTTCGAAGGCGACTCGTTCCGGAGCCACGATTTTTAATAACTTTACGTTTAACCCTCTTCCCTCCTTTGGAAGCTCGAAAATCCTTCTGCTCTTGCTGAAGTTTAGCCCAGGTCCGAAGTCGTTCGGGACTTCTTTCCTAGCTTCGAAGTTGTTCAGGGCTTCGTTCTACTTGCTCTTCGGTAGTATTTTCTTCTTCAGACCATTCAATGTCTTCAGAAACTGATGGTTCTAAACTAACTTCTTTTTCCTCCTTTTTAATATAAGATAATACATCTTTACATATATCGGGCATAACTTCACCGAAGTTTCCCCGAGGAATTGAAAATCGAGGGCATTTGTGAGGTCTTAGAGCTTCGAAGGTAGCCCATAGCAGGCGAAGCTCTTCGTTAACCTCTAGCACTTCGAGATCATCCAAAAAAGGATGGAAAGCCTAAAAACAGTTCCAAATAAGTCTTTTCATTCATAACGGATAAAAGCATAAGTTTTTACATAATCAGGGCCCTAAGGAGAACTAGACCTTCGGGTCCCAAGGAGGTTGGCTGCTCGAAGGTTGTGACCGTGCTTGCTTTTGGCGAAGTCCTTCGTCAATCCATGTCTTGATCGCTGATCGGCCTTCAGCTCTCCAAGATGGTTGGAATTGAAGGCTTCCCAAGCTGCAGCTACATCGATGGAAGGAGTTAAGAGCCGGTCATCGCCAAAGTTGACAGGAGTTGCCTCTGGCTCTGGTTCTACGAATAGCCCTAAATCCTCATAGTAGCGAAGCAGTCCGAGTGCAACTACTTGGCCGGAGATCTCTCCATACCTAATACCCACTGTCTTCATAGTCTTCGCTGCTACTTGGATCATCTTCAATCTTCGCAGCAGAGGGATGTCGCCAGTCGAAGGTAAAGTCCAAGAAGTGCCAAAGTACTCTAGTACGCCTCGAAGGTTTTCCATGGTTTCTAAGGCTACCTTCTCACACTTCTACTTGTCTTCGGACAAAGCATTCTTCGACGCAGACAACTCGTCTATCAAGGATGAGAGCCTAGCTGTCTCTGTAATCAAAGATATCTTTTGTCTGAGTAAGTTGTTGGCCTCCTCCATCAACTTCAGCTGCTCCTCTCGGAGCTTGACCAACTTTGCCCCTGCAGTTTCCTACTCCCTCCGCAGCTATTCCACTTCGGCCCGAATCAAAATCTGTTTAGCTTCGACCTTGCGGTTGGTAGCCTCCAAGCGAAGTCTAGCTTTTCTTTCTATGGCCACAATTTCATCCAAGCTAGAGGTCCGAATCTCGGAGCTAACAAGACTCCCCTGAAGAGCCATTATTTTCTCCTCGAGTCGGTTACACTCCCTCTCATTTTATACGGCCACAGCTCGAGCCAAGACTATTTGCTGTGAAGGAAGAAAAGAGCAATGTATGCAAACTATTTACATGTTTAAACTAACTCTTTTGATGCAGATACTTCGTACCTAATAGGCTGCCCACTCCAAGGCCGCATCCAACTCTCACCCCTCAGCTTCCTCGAGAATGGCTACCAAGTTGGTCTCCCCAACCTCGCGACTAGCCCGAGCCAAAGGCTCTAGCAAAGTCCGAAGTCCAGTCCTTCGCTCGAGAAAAGGAGCTAGGATGGGGAGCCGTGACAAGGCTCTATGATCATCTTCGCTCGCAGAAGGGCCAGACCGCAACGTTGCGTCTTCGGAGACTTCTGTAGATTGGCCCCCTTCCGTGGATTGACCTCTGTCGGTAGACTCCAATGGGGTCCATCCCGGAGTCGGAGCAGGCAAAGGTTCCCCCTTGCCTTTACCTTTCCCAGACCCTAGCCAGTCCCGCCCCTCTTGCTGACAGGCGGGGCCAGCTTGTCGGCGCCGACCCCCTCTCTCTTCTCTCCCGCGCCTCGACCGGGCCCACCTGGCAGCCACCGGTGCTCCCTCCCTCTTGCTGCCAGCCGGTCCCGCGCGTCAGCCTCCCGCGTGCGCCCACCCGCTCGCTGCCACCCCGGGCCCGCTAGCCAGTCGCCCCTCGCTCTCGGACAAAGACAGGTGGAGCCCACCTGTCATATCCTTCTTCTCCGAAGGAAAGGGGGCGATCCCTTTCCATACCGGCGCCCCCCCTTCCGTTTTAACCGTCGGCCGCCAGGATCCGCAAGTCTGAGCCTCGGATTCCCTCCCCCGACCGCTGGCGATCTCCTTCCGCCCAAGAACAACGCGTTTTCACCCGATTGGAAGCCAACCCGACCACATGGAAGGGCTCGCTGGAGAAAAGGGGAAATCCTCTCGGTTTCCTCCTCTCGGCTTTCCTTTTTCCCGCCGGCGAGCCCCTATAAGAGCACCCCAGCCTCGCCGCAACCCGAGCACACCACCCGGGCCCTAGTTGGCGCAATCCCGAAGGCCACCGCCCTCTTTTTCGGTTTTCCCTCTGCTCTCTCTCCGGTAGCCCCTCGCCGGCGCTCCGGGCCACCGCCGTCCTCGCCGAGGCCACTGTCGGGATCGCCGTTGCCACTCCTCCCTCGGCCTCGCCTCCGTTCATGTTTCCCGCCGCCGGATCGCCGTCGCCACCGTCGACCCGAAGGTCTTCATCGCCTCCCCTCGCCGCCGGCCACCTCCGGTCTCCGTCCGCCCCCATCTCCGGTACGAATGAGACCCTTGAGCTATGCTCGTTCCACTTTTACGCTCGGCTTAGCCCCTAGGCCACCGCAACCGTCGTCGCACGCCTTGCCGTCGCCAGGGAAGACGGTACCCCTCGCCGTCATCCTGTGCCGTGCCGGACGAGATCGCAGCCACTCGATCTGCAACGGACGGCTGGGATTATAACCCGTGATCGAGCGATAGGATGTGTTTGACCCTCGGTTGACCGGTATCGACGCATCCTGGCCGTCGATCGCCACTTAAGCGCCCCGCTCCACTGGCGATCGTTGGATCTGGATCCAACGGTCTAGATCCGACCGGTCCAGCGCACAGTGCACGGGTCCATGGTGGACCTGGCTCACCGTGGACCAGAGACTGATTTCTGTTTAAAATAAAATTCAGAAAAGTACTTTAAACTTTAAAAATTCATATCTTGCTCAAATTAACTCCAAATTTCACCATTTTAATTCTAGAAAATTTGTCTTTTCATTCTCTACACATTTATGCAATAAAAACAATATACTTATTTGGCACAAAATATTCTTGTTAAATAATCAAGAAAAGACCCCTTTAGGGTTTAATTATTATTTCATTTAAATAATTCAGAAAAACTCTTAAAAATTTATATATTAATATTGACTTCAGTACACTGTTTATAAGCCAATAAAAATATAATAAGTCATTTTGCACATTTTAAATTATTAAATAACATTTCCAAGGTCCTTGAAGATAAATGATTAACTCATATAATAGAAATGTAACGTTCTGCAAAAATCATGGAAACTTATATAATATATTTAGAGGACTTAATTCCACTGATACAATAAAGATAGAATATTCATTTTTCGCACTTTAATCTATTAAATAATATTACAAAAGCCCTTTTAGGATATTTAATTAATTCATATAGTAAAGATCCATACTTTATGAAATTATCTTAAAGCTATATAACAAACTTCAAAAGACTTAATAATTTAAAGTCACTATTTTTGATACCATAAAAACATCAAGGCTAATTTATACCTTTTTAGTTCATCTCTAAAAAAAGGGGGGAAATAAAAACCCCTAGGAAAATAAATTACATCAAGTCATAAATTCAGAAATCTCATTAGGAATCAATCTTAAATATTTAAGTAACAATTTCCTAGAATTTAAGACTCTATCTCCCTTACTTAAATCCAACAACAGCTTGTATGCTTGTATGCTTGATTTTGGATTGTTTATTGAATGTTGTTTTTACTTTTCCGTATCGAGAAGACTACAACGTCGTCGAAGATCCGGAGTTCTATCCCGAGGTTCCACCTTCACCCTTTGCTGAGCAAGGCAAGTCATCGACCACCCCTGTGGAAACAGTTGATCATCATTGAGCCCATGTTTTAATAAACTATCGCTATAACTCATAGGTTAATATTGCATTAGTCAAATGTCAAGCCTTACACATATATTTATTAGATCCCCGTCCTTGTGTGCAAACCCAAGCCATGCTTATTGAGCCTTAACTCCTTGTCACTCTACAAATACTATATTAGCTAGTGCCCAATGTACCGGCACAACTGCTATAGGATAAAAATAATGAGTCGTAGATAGATGGATTCTGGTATATGAAATACCCCGTTATTCTTGTCTCTGGACTCTGTTGGAGTTGGGTATGTTATAAGTATGGTGGGTTCTGGGTGCAAGCTCGGAAACTGGTTGATCGCACCCAGGGCACTATAAGGACCGGTCTGCGGGATATGTTGCAAAGCACTTCCGTACCAACCACAAGTCTAATGGGTAAGTCCTAACTGGAAGTGTGGAACACTCCGTCTCTCGGCACCATAGTAGAGGGGGCAAGGGGCAAGCCTGCGGGCGACATGTACCAAAGGAGGCTCAAGGAGGGTTATGGTGGGGCACCGATGCGTCGGGACACCATATGAAACCTATAAGAGGGTGCTGTTGAGTCGGGGAGGACCATATGGAAGGTTTTGGCACGAGTTCCCGTGAAATGGGTCATCTCGTTACACTTTGGTGTAGGTGATGAGTGCGTGCCTTGTGGGTACAGTGGTACATCTCTGATCAGAGTAAAAATCAATCTTTTCGAAAAGCCGAGCCCATGGTCAAGGGCGGGTTGTGTGACTACTCGCAGTTAGTTTACAATTGTTTGAATGGTTGAGTTATTCATGGCATGTAAGGACTGTTGTGCGAGGAAGTAAAACGTACTCCTCGAGTTAGAAGATGATGATGCATACACATGTTTACATTTCAGTACTAATAAATTGATCACATTTAATGCTTTACAATTATGCTTCTTCCGCAAAAATTAGCCACTATCTCCCTTGTTATTATCTTGAATTATATTTGCATTCGGTGGCTTGCTGAGTACTCCTGTACTCACCCCGTTGACTTACACCATCAGAGCCCGTCTTCTACGAGGAGGATGCAGGTCTGGAGTAGCGACCCAGTCAAGGCGAGACTGGAAGGAGGCGTTCATCTAGGACCCTTGACTTTATTAATTTCTCTTCACTTTCATTCACTTTTGTATTAATGCGGTCTACGAACCGTGAATGATTGCCCGTATTGTACGTGGTTGCTTGATGAACGTCTTGGTTTATTGATTTTTCTATGGAATTTCAATAAAAGTCCTAATTTATTAAATCAGGGCGTGACACCAGACAAGACATTTTGAGTCTCTATCTGCTCAAGGTTCTCCTTAGCAACAGGCATGGACGCCGCGTCACCTTCGGCAGGGACATCAACCTCTGTTTGTACCCCTTCATCCCCAGTAATGAGGGTTTTGAACTCCCTTCGTATTTCCACTTGTCCTTCATCTTCAGTTGACTCTGAAGACGAAGTAGGGGATTTGGAAGGAGCGATGAACTTTGACTTTCGGGCCACCTTCTTCACAGGTGTCTTGGTCAGTGCCGAGGTTCGCGCTTCAGCTTTCCTCTTCTTGGGACCCGGCTCGAACGTGCTCCAGTCTGGAAGAGGAGCCTCAACTCCGAGTATGCTCCATACTCGATTGAACCACTCCCAGCTGCCCACCAGCTTCACCCTCCATTTCTTCTCGGCGAGCATAGGAGCTCCGAGGATCTTCTCCGAAGCCCGAACAACTTGCTCTGAAGTCAAGGTGGTGCGCGGAGGTGAAAGATAAGATTTTATTTCAGTTAAATCATTTTTATCAAAACTATTGCATATAAAACATTTTGCAGAGTTTCCAAGGTTACCTGCAGCACTTGAAGAGATCTATCGGAGTCCACCCTTCAGATTCTCTTCGAAGTTATTAGGCTAGTTGGCCATCAAGGGCAGAATTCGGAGTCCGATGAACTCCTCCACTTAGTCCTGAATGCTCATGCGGCGACTTATTTTTTGTAGCAGGTTGAGGCGAGCTTCGAGCTGGCTCGGGTGCAGATGAACCTCTGCTTCTCTTCGGTAAAAAATGTCTTCAAGAGGCCAGACCAAGGTACTATTCGCTCCTACTTCTGTTTAAAACCAGCGAAGGAACCAATCCGTATACCACTTGGCATTGATGGCCTTCGCTGGAAACCGAGTTTGATACTCATCTCGGAGCCGGAAGTTGATACTACCGAAGGAAATTACTATTTTCTCTCCTCTAGAGCCCTAGTAAGTCTTTGGTTGGTAGGAAGCTTTATGGAGTGCTGCGAAAATCTATGCCCTCCCTTCACAACCTTCAGCTCACATCGCCCATTCGAGGATTGCAAGGCGTGCTTTGGCATTCAGAGATAACTGAGGAAGAGTAATGTGAAAAAGCTCGAATACCTCATAAAGGAAGTCTACCGTGGGAAGTCCCAACCCAGCCTCGAAGAATGATTTGAATACAACCACTTCTCTGGTTCGAGGCGAAGGGATTGCTTCCTAGCCAGGTTGGCGAATCTTCATCCCCGGACTAATCTTCCCCGCATTCGCAGCCATAATGGATTTCTTCATGCAGGTTGAAGGTCCTAGGCTGTACGATTGGTCAGGATACTTTGAAGACGCTGGGATAAGGTCATGGGGACCAGCCGAATGAGGGTTGGCCATAGGCGCCGCCACTGATGCGGCCGCCATAGCTTGCTGCCTGGCCAAGGTCGAAGCAGGGACGGGAGCCTTGTGACTGGTCTTCACCATTGAAGAAGATGAGAGTTTGAAACTAGAGCTCAGAAAGCAAGAAGAGGAACAATGCAGGAGCAGTGAGTAAAGTATCTCAATCACATCATTGTCCCTGTAATTATAGTCTGGACTCACAAACATTTTACCGTTCATACATGTCATTCCGTCTTTTGTACCATTATCATTTCCAAAAATGAAGCGACGTCATAACTCCTTCCGAGAAAAAGCATAAGGACTATTTTTGTGAGTCTAACGGTCTTTTCAGCTTCGCAAAAATTATCTTCGGAGCTGCTCTGATGATACCTTCGCATGGAAGTCGATTTGAAGATTGTAAATTTCTAAATACTTCCAAGGTTGGTATATTTTACTAATCCCCTAAGCATGAATATGTTTCTTGCGTATACTGCTTTCCTAACTTTACAGATCATTCGGAGAAGCATATTCGAGGGGCTACTGTTGGGGGAAAATACTTCATCCCCAGGGTCTCTAAAGTTATAAGACAAAGACAATTTACTAGACCGAAGTCCAAGACTTAACTCCGACCTCGCGTATGATCAAGCTCGGAGAATCCGTCCAGACTTTTGTTCGAAGTATAACTTCGAAGGTTCAATCTTCGAAGCGCATAGCTGCAAGCGAGGATAGAATACTTATCTTCTTTCTAATTAGATTAGTCTTTTACCATTTGAACCCTATTATGGTTACCAAAATAGTTTCCACTATGTCGGTTGTAACTGAGGGGTAAAAAGGTCTTTTCCTTAAGATTTTTACCTATAAATACCCCCATTCTCACCCTGTAATGATCATCGAATACTCAGTTATTCAATACACAACTCCGAACTACTTCGAGCTATTATCCTATTCGGAAGCTTGAAATAGTCCGCTTCACAAACTCTTCGTTTGTTAGTTCTTAATCTTCCAGAACCTATTAGTGTAATCTTTTACGCCAACACGTTCTTGAGTCGCCGCCTGCTGGATGCCGAAACCAGGTACGCGTTTGTGGAACATTTATGTGTATCACTTTACTACGCATGTACCAAATTACGTCACTATCTTCTCCCTACTACATGCGTTGTCATTTGCCAAACCTGTTGGGGAAAATATTTCATCCTCAGAGCCATTATGGTAACAAGGCAAAGGCAGGTGATTGAATCAAAGGTTTACAGCATATAACTCCGGAATCACCGTGGATCAAGTTCGAAGTATGGAGGCGAACTCTAGTTCGGAGTATATCTTCGAACTAGGACTCTTCCGAGAGCTTCCTTGCCAGCTAGGATGGAAGACTTATGTTCTTTCTCATTAGATTAGTCTTTTACCATTTTAGCCCTATTAAGGGTATAGAATAGTTTCCACTATGTCGGTTGTAATAGAGGGGTAAAAGGGTCTTTTCCTTAATGTTTAGGCCTATAAATACCCCCCGTTTTACTCTGTAATACGGACGGAAGACAAGTTATTCAATATACATCTTCGAACTATTTTAAGCTATTATCCTTTTAGAGGCTTGAAATAGTTTACTTCACAAACACTTCGTTTGTTAGTTTCTAACTTCAGAAACCTTTTAGCGTAATCTTTTACGCCAACAGTTAGTGCCGTCCATGGGGAACCTAGTCAAAAAAAACTTCGTTCTCTACCAAGTTCTCAAACCATGCCTCCCAAGCGGAGTGCAGGTGGTAGTCCTATTCGGAGGTCTCCTCGGACCTCCAGAGCAAGATCTTCAAACACAGTTGAGGTCGGAGGGCCTTCGACATTTCCTCCACCTCAAACTCCGGAAGGGATTTCCCTTCCTCGAGCACACGGAGTTCCTCCCCCAACTCCATCTATACTTCAGCCGGCCGGAGTCCCTCTTCCACCTCAAGTTCCACTTCGAACTGATGCGTACAGTTCTCAAGACCCGGATGGTCCTTCCGGAGGAGATGAAGATGATCTTGGTGATATGGCCGCTCAAATGGCCAGTCTCCAAGCTGAAGTAGCAAGGTAGCGGCAAGAAGTTGCAGATAGGCTTCATTCTCAGGCCACCCCAGTCATCCCCGAAGTGCCCGAAGATGACGAACTTCTTTATCCCGAAGCCCCGGAGAACGCTTCCTTCGACACCGAATCTCCGTTGCATCCTGAGTTGCAGAAAGTGCGCTTTGACCCTAAGCTCAAAACTTCGAAGCTTTGCAAATATTCCAGAGATGAAGATCCTGGAGAGTTCACCATTTCTTATGCATTAGCAATTGAAGCCAGCGGGGGAGTGCGAGACACTATGGCCAAATGTTTTCGCCTAGCTCTCGAAGGAGTGGCATTGCGGTGGTTCTGGTCTCTGAAGCCAGGATCAATCAGATCATGGGGGGAGTTGAGGAAGAAGTTCGTGAGCAACTTTCAGGGTACCTTTGTACCCCCAATGTCAACAGGAAGCCTTTTCCAGGTGAAGCAGCTCCCCGGAGAGACTTTAAGACAGTATTTCAAGCGCTTCGCTCATACGAAGTCACAAATTCGAGGGTTAACTATGTCTTCTGTAGTTGACGCAACTCGAGAGGGAGTTATTCATGCGGGCCTCCTTGGTAAACTCCACAGGAAAAAGATATCTTCTGTTGCTCAGTTGATGTCTTATTTCGAAGAATATGCAAGGTCAGAAGAGGGATGGCTTCGGAGAACTGCTGCAACTCCGTCGATACTGCAAGAAGTTAAGTTGGAAGTGAAAACTTCAACACAGCCGCAAGGGCCTAGCTTCGAAGCTCTGCACGACAGGCGTCGGGGGCAAAACCATCCTCGTTCAGAAGTTTTGAACATTGCACCCCGCAGAAGTTTGCCCTAAGGGCTCCGTAGCCTTCAGGAAGCAAGACCAGCGGTTGGAGGCCGCCAGGGAAACCGGCTGGCAAAGCCCAGGCCTTTTTCTGCTGTGTCCATGGTGAAAATCGGAGTCACGCAACTGATGCGTGCAAATCTATACTTGCTTTAAGAGGAGAGTATTTGGAAAGAATTTCGGGTCGAGGCACTACTGACCGAGTTCCGACCAAAGTGCATCCGAAGCCTGTCCAGGCTGTGGCACGAATAGAGAACTTTGACCCTGCAAGACGGCCTCCGGTGGTCAATGTTATGCCACCTCCGAAGCAAGAAGAGGGACAAGATCGAGGGAAAAGAGTAGTCCTCCCCATCTCCGGAGGAGGGACCCTCAGAAGTATGTCGAAGAGGCAGACAAGAGAATATGTTAGAGAAGTGGGCCATATTGGAACCTCTTTGTCTGCAGCTGCTATGCCCGAATGGTCCCATGTGCCGATATCTTTTTCTGCATATGATGCAGCTCGTAGTAAGTTTCCACATGCAGACCCACTCGTCATCACTGCCGACATAGCAGGGACTAAGGTTCGGAATGTGCTAATCGACGGAGGGAGTTAGGCAGATATTATCTTTGTTCAAGCTTTTGATCAACTCTGCATCTCCAGGAAGCATCTTCTCCCAGCAGCCCGTCCTTTACAAGGCTTCGCAGGACCCCCTCTCGATGCCCTCGGTCAAATTGGCCTGGAAGTTACTTTTGGAGAGGGGCTACTGGCCAGGATAGAAGAAGTGATTTTCGATGTTGTGGATGCTCCGTATGCATACAATGTCATCTTCGAAAGGGGCATGCTGAATCAATTCGGAGCTGTGGCGCATCATAATTACCTGTGTATGAAGATGCCCACACAGGCGGGAGTGCTCACTTTTTTCGGAGATCAGGCTACCGCGCGAAGAGCGGAGTATGGTCATGGCCCTCCTCTTGATCCATGATAGGTGAACAGCGTGAAAGATAACCCGGAGGATTTCCCTGCTCCCAATGAATCTTCGAAGAAATCCTTCCCAAGACCAAGCCCCGAAGGAGAGATTGCAACGAAGGTTATTGTCAAAGATGGCAAGGAATATTCATTTCAATTTGGCAAAGACTTGCCTCTAGAAGTCGCTACTTCTTTAGAGAAAGTAGTTGAGGAGAATTTAGATGTCTTTGCTTGGTCTGATGAAGACATCACCGGAGTCAGTCGACATATTATTGAGCACAGTTTACTTGTGAACCCGAAGGCTCGGCCTGTTCGGCAAGGACTCCAGAAGCTGTCTGCAGAGAGAGCTATGCTTGGCAAAGACGAAGTGGAAAAGCTGCTGAAGGCTGGGATTATCAGAGAAGTGGCTCATACAGAGTGGTTAGCCAACCCAGTCTTCGTTAGGAAGAAATCTTCAGGGATGTGGCGCATGTGTATTGATTTTACATCCCTGAATAAAGTATGCCCCCGCGAGCCCTACCCCATGCCCCGAATTGATCAATTGGTCGACTCTACTACCGGTTCGGAGTTATTAAGCTTCCTCGACACGTACTTCGGCTATCATCAAATCTGGCTAAAGCGCGAAGATGAAATCAAGACAAGCTTCGTAACTCCTTCAGGAGTCTTTTGTTATGTAAGAATGCCCTTTGGCTTAAGAAATGCCGGGGCTAATTTTTCGAGGTTAATTGCTAAGGCTCTAGGTCATCAATTAGGTCGCAATGTAGAGGCCTATATGGATGATATTGTAATAAAGAGTGCTTTAAAGCACCAACATAGCCTACACCTAGCAGAAACAATCAATAGCCTTCGGGCATGTGGGATCCGTCTTAACCCCGAAAAATGTATCTTCGGGGCGCAGGCTGGAAAATTGTTAGGGTATCTAGTTTCAAGCAGAGGGATCGAAGCTAGCCTCACTCAGATAACTGCGTTGCAAAGGATGGCTCCCCTAGAGAATTTAAAGCAAGTGCAAAAGCTGACTGGTCGTCTTGCAACACTTAGTAGGTTTTTGGCAAGGTCTGCGGAGAGAAGTTTGCCCATCTTTAAAGCATTGAAAGGGTCCGAAGATTTTGCATGGAGACCGAAGTGTCAAAAGAGCTTCGAAGATATTAAGAATTATCTCAGTAACCTTGCTACACTCACGGTGCCTATTGCGGACGAAACCCTACTCCTCTACCTTGCAGCTACTGGCTCTGTTGTCAGTGCAGTCCTTGTTAGAGAGGTTGATTTCAACGGGAAGTTGGTACAGAACCCAGTTTATTTTGTGTCGGAAGCATTGTCTAGAGCAAAAACAAGATATTCCGAGCTTGAGAAATTCACTTATGCTCTGATAATGGCTTCGAGGAAGCTAAGGCATTATTTCTTGGCACCTAATGTAATTGTACCAACTTCATATCCTTTGGGAGATATGCTCCGAAGTAAGGATTCTACAGGAAGGATTGGGAAGTGGGACATTGAGTTAGCACCCTTTGGCATATCCTTTGTGGCAAGAACAGCAATTAAGTCACAAGTGTTGGCGGACTTCGTGGCAGAATGGACTCCCCCTGCAGCATGGGCCCCGGAAAAGCCAAGTGAAGGGATTTGGACTATTTATTCTGATGGAGCTTTCCAAGCATCTGGAGCAGGTGTCGGAGCCATGATAATTTCACCTTCAGGGCAAAAGGCAATGTACTCCGCAAGACTCAACTTTAAGTCTACCAATAATATAGTGGAGTATGAGAGAATTTTATTGGGACTTCGAAAGGCACGCACTCTAGGGGCTACAAGAGTTGTTATTAAGACAAATTCTCAGATTGTAGCAGGGCACGTAGACAAGAGCTTTCAAGTTCGGCATCCACAACTTGCAAAATACTTGGAAGAAATCCGTAAGATTGAAGCAACATTTTAAGGGATTTCCATTCGAAGTATACCTAGAGCAGAAAATGTGCAAGCTGACATCTTAGCAAAAGATGTAGCTGGAGCTATGGACATACCAGAAGAGGCTTTTTATGAAGAACTCAGTACACCTTCGGTTCCACAAATCCCTACTGCGGAAGTCCTTTGCATTCCAAGTACAGATTGGCGAAGTTCAATTATGGAATTGTTGCAAGGAGAAGCAAATATGTCTGAAGGGCCACATCTTTCGAGGTTGAAACTCAGAATTCGGAGTTATCATATAATAAACGGTATTTTGTACAAGGCCGGAGTATGTTCCCCTTTGCTCCGATGTATATCTCAAGCCAAAGGTCAAGAAATTCTTCGAGAACTTCATGAAGGACTCTGCGGTAGCCATTTAGCCCCTCGAGCTTTGGCAGGAAAGACACTTCGCCAGGGGCTTTATTGACCTATAATAGTAGGTGATGCGGAGAGCTTAATCCGCACTTGCCAAGGATGTGAGTGGATGGGATGAAGAAGTCATTGCCCACCAACAACTTTCCAAGTCATTGCTCCAGTATGTCCCATGGCCAGATGGGGCATGGATCTTATTGGCCCCTTCCCAGTAGCACGAGGAAATTTGAAGTTCGCAGTGGTAGCAATCGAATAATTTTCAAAGTTGGTTGAAGCAGAGCCCCTAACAGCTATCACTTTGAATAATATACAAAATTTTTTCTGGAAGAATATTATATGCCGATTCGGAGTGCCTCGGCAGCTGACAGTTGATAATGGAACACAGTTCGATGCAGAACCCTTCAAGAAATTCTGTGAAGACCTAGGCATCCAATTATGTTTTGCTGCGGTAAGGCATCCTCAGTCTAACGGAGCTGTTGAAAGAGCCAATGGTAATATCTTATCAGGGCTGAATCGAAGAATTGTTGGATTGGCAAAAGGACTGTGGACTGAAGAGCTCCCGAAAATTCTTTGGTCCATTCGGACAACTCAGACAAGGTCTACTGGTTTCACTCCTTTCAGACTATTATTCGGAGACGAGGCTATGACACCAACGGAGCTTAAAGGAGGATCCTTTCGCAGCACCGAACCGAAAATAGAAGCATAAAGACAAACTTCGCTTGATTTAACAGAAGAGACAAGACTTTGAGTTGTTGCCAATTTGTCAAAATATCAGTAGGAGACCAAGACTTGGATCGACCCGAAGGTCAAGATTAATGAACTTAGACCGGGTCATCTCGTTTTGCGAAGTATTATAGCGCCAGGGAAATTAGGAAATAAGTGGGAAGGTCCATACATAATTGTCCACTCAGGGCGTCCCGGTTCTTTTAAGTTAGCTAATTTGGAAGGTGAAGAGTTAACGCATCCATGGCATGCAGAGGACCTGAAGCGATATTTCACATAGGGGCTCCTTGTAATCATTTGTAAACACCTTCCGAATCAATAAATCTTATGGTTCAGATAATGCCTACCCCCCATAAACTTCCCACTTCTAGTGGATGCACTGGAATAGCGAAGTTGACCGGGAGGGAAGTGTCATTAATTTGAATCATATTTTTCGGACTTTGGACCACTAGTCCGAAGCTTCCGACAAGGTGGGAAAGTCACTGAAAAAACGGATTCCAAGCCATCGGCATGACATCATCCGTAAAAAGAGTCCAAGGAGACCAAATAATGCAGATTCCAAGTTTCGGCTTGAAAGCATCCGCAAAAAGAGTCCAAGGAGACCACTGTGAATTCCAAACCACCGGTTTGATAGAATTCACAAAAAGAGCCGAAAGAGGCGAAAAAAAACAGAGTTTGAGCTCATGAGCTTCGAATATCTGTGAAAAAAGTCCAAAGTGACCAATCGTTTGGGACACTAAAGTGTCCGGAAAGTTGTCCAAAGTGATTTCTTTCAAAACACAAGGTACTAAGTTGCCAATCTTCTAAATTGCTGAGGGGCTCCGAGTCCCCAAAATCGTACTCCTAAGTTTTTCTTTGCGCCTAACCATCTTTGAATATAGTTCGAAGTTGCTTACGCCCAAAGAGGGACTGGGAAATAGGGAGACAATTTTAAATCGATATTTATTATTTGAACAAGTTTTGATTACATCATGAAAAATCGGTATCTATACCGAGAAGGAATCGAAGACCCCTTCGATCTCTAAAGCTAAGGTTGGAACGACTAGTTCCAGAGCCGGGAGTTCTAAAAACTTTGCGTTTAACTCTCCTACCTCCCTTCGAAGCTCTAAAGTCTTTCTATTCTTGTTGAAGCTCGGCCCAAGTTCAGAGTCGTTCGGGGCTCCTTTCCCAGCTTCCAAGTTCTCCAGGCTTTTTACCTTGAGCTTCATCTTCATCTTCGGACCATGCAATATCTTCGGAAGATTAAGTTTCCAAGTTAACTTCTTTTTCCTCCTCTTTAATATAAGATAGTAAATCTTTGCTTACTTCGGGCGTAATTGCACCAGAGCTATCTCGAGGAACTAAAAATCGAGGGCGCTTGTGAAGTTTTAAAAGATCGAAGGTAGCCCATAATAGGCGGAGTTCTTCGTTAACGTCTAACACTTCGACATCTTCCATATAAGGTGAAGCCTAAAAACACGATAAGCAAATTTTCATTCATAAATGTACAAAAAGCATGATTCCTTACATAGTCAAGATCCTAAGGCAAATCTAGACCTGCGGGTTTGGTGGAGGCTGTCTACTCGAGGCTTGTGACCGAGCTTGTTTCTGGCGTTGTCCTTCGTCAATCCAAGCCTTGATCGTAGTGCGACCTTCGGCTCTCCATGAAGCTTGGAAGGCTCGCCAAGCAGCGGCCACATCTTCGAAAGGAGTAAGAAGCCGATTGTCGTCGAAGGTAATGGGAGCCGCCTCTGCGTTCGGAGTTATATATATTCCCAGATCTTTATAGTAATGAAGTATGCCAATAGCATCCACTTGTCCGAAGATTTCTCCGTATTGAATGCCTGCCATCTTCAGTCTCTTCGCAGCCCCTTGGATAATTTTTAGCCACCGAAGTAAAGAGGCGTTGTCATTTGAAGGAAGTGTCCCAATAGTACCGAAGTACTCTAGAACACCTAACAGTTGGTTCATGACCTCCGCAGCTATCTTCTCCGACTTCAGCTTGTCTTCAAGTAAGGCGTCCTTCACCGAAGTCAATTCTTCCACCACGCCGGAGAGCCTAGCTGCCTCCGTAGCTAAAGAATTTTTCTCGTTAAGTAGGTGGCTAGCCTCCTCTGCAGTTTTGGCTTTTTCCTCCCGGAGCTTGACAAGTTTAGCCCCCGCCGTAGCATGCTCCGCCCACATCTTTTCTATTTCCGCCCAAAGCACAATTTGTTCTGCTTCGAGCTCCTTATTTGCAGTCTCCAAGCTTTGCCTGGCCCTCCGCTCTGCTGAGACCATGTTGTCTAAATGGGAAACTCGACCTTCAGAAATGTTAAGATTTCTCTAAAGAGTGGTGATTTCCTCTCGAAGGCGAAGGCTTCCACGTTCGTTTGAAACGTTCGCAGCTCGGGCCAAGACTATTTGCTGCAAAGTGAAAAAACCAAGGTGAGAAATTATTTGTATATAAGATTAATTTTGTTTTGCAGATACTTCATACCTGGTACGCTGCACGCTCCATGGCAGCGTTGAGCTCCGAACCCTTAGCCTCGCTCAAAATGGCTACCAAGTCTGTCTCCCCGACTTCGCGGCTAGCTCTATCCAAAGGCTCGAGCAAAGTCCGAAGTCCGGTTCTTCGCTCCAAGAAAGGAGCTAGAAGAGGGAGCATAGACAAGGCCATCTGGTCTTCTTCGTTCGGCGAGGGGCCGGAGCGTTGGGCCATATCTTTTGGAACTTCGGCAGACTTCCCCCCTCTGTAGATTGGCTTCCGTCTGTCGATTCAGATGGAGTTAATCCTGAGCTCGGAGCAGGGAGGGGGTCCCCCTTGCCTTTACCTTTTCCAGGTCCCATTTGAGCGACTTCTAGAATTGGCTCCGGAGTAGCCGAAGTCCATAGGAGCAGATCCTGTTGAAGCAAAGGTATTATACGTTGTATAATTTCGCAGGAAAAAAGAACAAAAGAATTATGTGAAGTTTACCTTCGATGTCTTGACGGTGGGTGAGCATCGGACTGCTTGGCGGGTCAAAAGCTACCCCGAAGTCTTCGTCGGAGTCAGAATTCACAACTAAAGCTTCGACTGTTGGAGCCTCTTCGGGAGCTGCCGTCGTTGCTTCACTTGGAATCGAAGTTGATTCTACAGCAACTTCGACTCCACCTTCGTCCATAGGGGCTTCATCTCGCGATAAGTCTTCTTGAGCAGCCAAAGTCCCGACTTGCCCAAGGTTGCCTTGAGACTCCGGCACGCTCACAGCATCACCAATGTTTGCATCTGTTTGGGCTCCATCCTTGTCAATCAAGTCAACAAGCATTCTACCTTCATCCTCCGAAGAATCGGAGACCGAAGCTATTGGGCTTTGAGGCGCCGCAGTTTTTGGCTTTCGGGCAACTTTCTAAGATGGAGTCTTGGAAGAGGTCGAGGCTCTAACTTCGGCCTTCCTTTTCTTAGGCCCTTGTTCCGAAGGCACCGAATCCAAAAGAGGAGGAGGAACAACTTCTAGTAGCCCCCATACTCGGTTGGACCGCTCCCAAGTACCTACCAACTTAATCCTCCATTCTTTCTCAGCCGGAGTCGGGTCTCCCAGAATTTTCTCCGAATCCCGCACGATTTGCTCTGAAGTCATAGGAGCTAGAGAGGCTGAAAGATAAGTTGATGTTGGTTATTTCTTCAAATAAATATATATGAAACATGTTGTTTTTGAAGTTACCTGCAGGGCTCGAGCTCGAAGAAATCTTTCGAAGGCCACCTTCTGTATCTTCTTCGAAGGTGATTGGCTAGTTGGCCATCAGAGGGGGGATCTGAAGTCCGATGAACTCCTCTGCCAAATCCCTCATACTCAGGCGATGGCTAATCCTCTGAAGTAGGCTAAGGAGAGCTTCGACCTGGCCTGCATCCGGATGGACAAGAACTTCTCTCCAGAAGTTTATGTCCTGTAGAGGTCCAGCTAAGCGACTTCCTGCTCCAACTTCGGCGTAAAACCATCGGAGGATCCAATCCGTATACCATCTAGCATTGATGGCCTTAGCTGGAAATCGAAGACCGTATTCGTCTCGGAGCCGGAAGTTAATACTCCCGAAGGCCACCACCATCTTTTCACCTCCGGGGCCTACGAAGGTCTTGGGTTGGCAAGAAGCCCGGTGTAGGGCTGCGAAGATTTCTGCTCTTCCTTCGCAGCCTTCAGCTCACAATGCCCACTCGAAGATGGAAAGGCGTGCTATAACGTTCGGAGAAAGTTGGGGGAGAGTAACATGGAATAAATCCAGTACCTCGGCCAGGAAGTCAACAGCCGAGAGTCCTAATCTAGCTTCGAAAAAGGCTTCGAAGACAACCACTTCTCCGGGCCTTGGCGAAGGAATAGCTTCTTTCCCAGGTTTGCGAATCGCAATCTCCGAACTTATCTTCCCTTCTATCGCTGCTGCGAGCGACTCCCTCTTGCAGGTTGAAGGTCCTAGTTGGTAAGACTGATCCGCATACTTCGATGAGGCCGGAAGGAGATCTTGGGGATCATCGCGCTGGGGATTTCTTCCTAGCGCCGCCATTGCCGCTACTGTTGCTGTCGGAGTCACCATCGCTGATGTCGCCGCCGCCGCTGCAGCTGCAGCCTGCTGCCGAGCCAAGGCTGAAGCCGCCCCAGGAACCTTGAAACTGGTTTTCTCCATGGATTTGCTCTGGTTGCTCAAAGAAGAAATGGAGGCTAGGGCTTGTCTACTGGTTTGTTTGCAGGGAAGCAGTGAGAAAGTATTTGGGAAGGATCTGGGTCCCTTATTTATAGCCCGGGCCACAAATTTTACCGTTTGGTGTTCTGCCGTTTCACATTCCTGACCATTATCTCTTTGCGAACTTAACGCATTCCCTTAATTCCCGTTGAGGAAAAATCCAACGGCTATTTCTTCTAAGCCTAAAAAAGCTTTCGAACTTTTTAAGTTAATTCTAAAAAATAGTTTGAACATAATTTTCTTATAAGTTGATTCTAAGTTTCGAATCTCCACATATTTCAAAGGCTGATTAAAATTGTTAGTCTATGCACATGATTATTTCTCTTGCGTATACTGCTCTCCTAACATCACAGGTCTAGCGGAGAAGCGTATCCGAGGGGCTACTGTTGGGGGAAAATATTTCATCCTCAGAGCCATTATGGTAACAAGGCAAAGGCAGGTGATTGAATCAAAGGTTTACAACATATAATTCCGGAATCACCGTGGATCAATTTTGGAGTATGGAGGTGAACTCTAGTTCGGAGTATATCTTCGAACTAGGATTCTTCCGAGAGCTTCCTTGCCAGCTAGGATGGAAGACTTATCTTCTTTCTCATTAGATTAGTCTTTTACCATTTTAGCCATATTAAGGGTACCGAATAGTTTCCACTATGTCGGTTGTAATAGAGGGGTAAAAGGGTCTTTTCCTTAATGTTTAGGCCTATAAATACCCCCCGTTTTACTCTGTAATATGGACGGAATACATGTTATTCAATATACATCTTCGAACTATTTTAAGCTATTATCCTTTCGGAGGCTTGAAATAGTTTACTTCACAAACACTTCGTTTGTTAGTTTCTAACTTCAGAAACCTGTTAGCGTAATCTTTTACGCCAACAAAACAGATGTTATAAAACACATGTTGCAAAAGCCAATTCTAAGTGGAAGAATTTGGAAGTGGGCGTACGCTTTGATTGAGTTTGATTTGGCCTATGAACCCCTAAGAGCTACGAAAGGCCGAATTGTCGCTAACTTTATAGTTGATCACCACATAGATGTCAGTTGGAGCGACAATATTGATCTAATTGAGGTAGTACCATGGAAACTTTACTTTGATGGTTCAGTTTGCAAAAGTGGCCAAGGTATTGGAGTGGTTCTCATATCACCTAGTGGAATGCATTTCGAAACCTCGGCTCGTTTGAAATTTCCCTCTACTAATAACCAGGCTGAATATGAGGCTTTATTACTAGGACTGGAATTGTTGGAATCCATGGGTGTTAAACATGTTCATGCGTATGGGGACTCCCTGTTAGTAGTGCAACAAGTAGCTAAGAGTGCTCAATGTTTTAATGGCCTACTAAACAGCTACCTAGATAAATGCCTAGACCTAGTTGCTACTTTTGATGACTTCAAAATTTCTCACGTGTCAAGAGAAGCCAATTCCATTGCAAATGATTTAGCTCAGCATACATCTGGCTATCAACTCAGGGGAGGTAAATTTTTTGTACAAGAAGGGTCGATGCTTGTTCTCACTACCGCAGCCGGTAACTTTGGACAAGTGCGAGAGCTGTCAAACCCTCTAGATCGGACCCCTCTGGCCATCGAAGACTGCCGCGCGCCGGAGCCCCAGGGGCGAAGTACTCCGCCCGCCAAAGGGCCTGACACGCCGGAGCCCATGCACCGAAGCCTCTTGGACAGTGAGGGTTTTCGGGAACCCGAACCCTCCGGCGGGAGGCTTCGGCCTGGCCGACTCTGTGTAGCCAGCCCAGCCATGCTTCGGTAGAAGCAAGAAGGGCTCGGGGCGCATTCCGAAACCAGTAGCCTGAATGTTAATGTGGTAAATGAGGTAGCAAACCCTTAGGATACCCATAAGAGCAATTGGAGAACTCCAATCATCCAGTATTTAAGAGACCCTAGTCAATGGGTTGATCTAAAAGTTTGGTGACAAGCGTTTAAATTTATGTTGCTGGATGATACACTATATCGTCGGACTATTGATGGGGTACTATTGAAGTGTTTATACAATGAATGATCCTAGGTGGCTACGGGAGAACTCCATGAAGGGCTTTGTGGCACTCATCATTTGGCCCAGAAAATGAGTTGGATGCTCAAAAAAGTAGGTTTTTACTGGTCGACTATGAATGAGGATTGTTTTAGGTATTACAGAGGGTGTGAAGCGTGTCAGAAGTTTGGCAATATTCAGTTAGCTCCTTCTTCATTACTTTACCCTATTGTCAAGCCATGGCCGTTCCAAGGTTTGGACAAGGACGAGAGCAGTGTCAAGGTCAACGAGAGAGAGTATCGAGGGATGATCGGATCACTGTTGTACTAGACGGTGACTAGACCGGACATTTAGTTCGATGTGGGTTTGTGCGCGCGCTTTCAGTCTACACCACACGCATCTCATCGGCAGGCTGCCAAGCGTATTTTTAGGTACCTTACGTATGCTCCTGATCTAGGTCTTTATTATTCTGCATCATCGTCTCTAGATTTATCTGGTTTTTCCGACGCTGATTTCAGTGGGTGCCGGCTGGATCGCAAGTCGACTTTCGGTACATGCCAGTTTCTCGGTTCTTTGCTTGTTTCTTGGTCTTCTCGAAAACAATCTGGAGTTTTGCTTTCTACTACTGAGGCTGAGTATGTAGCTGCTGCTAGATGCTGCTCACAGTTGATTTGGATGATTTCTACTTAATGAGATTTTGGTTTGTTCTTCCCTACCAGAGTTCCTTTGTTTTGTGATAGTACCAGCGCGATTAGTGTAGGGAAAAACCCATGTCTTCATTCCAAAACCAAACATATTGATGTGCGCTTTCACTTTCTGAGGGATCAATATGAGAAAGGTGTCATTGACCTTGTTCCTGTTGATACCCATCATCAGTTGGCTGATATTTTCACCAAACCCCTAGATTTAGGAGTTGTGTATCCTTTTTAGGATATTTTTAGTCAGTTTTTTCTTTCTTCTTTACTCTTTTCTTAAGTCTTTTCGTGTGCGTTCATATCGCACTTTGAGCTTGCTTCTGTTATATGATTGATCTACTTTACTTATTCTACCTAGTACATGTTTTTGAATACTTGTCGATGATCATGCTTTGCTCCAGTTCACTTGATATGACTGATATCTGTCATATGCAAGGCTTTTATGCTTCAAAATTGAAAAATGATCACCATTGCTTCTGGTAACTAGCATGTGTAGACTGAGTGCTCTTGCTATCTTTTACATGTCTGGTAGCTAGTTCCTCACTTAGATGCAGATATGCAACTTGGACATCTATATGCTTTAACATGGAAAATGGGCTATAAAAATGATAAAAATCAGAAAAATGAAAATTCATGCCTTTTTTATGCTTAATTTGAAAAGATCCATGTGGGTTTGCTTTGTCACATTGCATTGTTCTGGACTGCTTACCATAGCACTTTGGTATGAACTAGGACATTGTAATGTATGCCAAGACCAATGTCTTAAGCTTCTGATGGTCCAGTTCTAGCCTAGGCTTGACTTGGTGGGTTAGCATAAGGTTGACTTGCAAATAACCCCTAGCAAAAAAATGAAAAAGGAAAAGAAAAAGCCTGAAATTTAAAAAGATAACAAGTTTGTTGAAGCACTTTGTTCTGGACAATGCTTATCTTGGTAGATATCATCTAGCCTTTGCATCTCATGCTTTACTTTGCTTGTCAACTAGAAAATGTGGTGATGCTTTTATCTGCAAAAATCAAAAAATGCATGCCAATGACTCTCTTTAGATATCATTTGTTGCACTGATCATGTCATGTATCTTAGATAGTATGTCTTTTGCTATACCTATTAGGTGTTGTAATTGCAGTCAATCATATCTGAGAAGCATGCTTTTTACATTCCACCTGCATGTAACACCCCAGAATTTAAAAAGAATTAAAATAAAGGAAAAATATTATTAAATACATTTCTGGAATTTATAATTAAAGAAAAACCCATAAAGAGCCCTATTAAAGCCAAATAGAGATAAATACTCAAAATCTTAAGATAAAAATTTTATGAGATGAACTAGATGCCAAGGTATAATTTTAGGAATTTTTCAAATTTTTTATCAACAGTGAATCAACTCTTAAACAAATAAATGAATTACTGGAATTATTTTAAATTAGAAAAACATTTAAAATCTTAATGGGCCTCAACCCCGAATTCGCCTCCAGCCCAGCCCAACCCAGCCGTGCGTCACCGACAGGTGGGGCCAACCTGTCGGCGCCGCTCCCCTCCTCTCTCTTCCACCCGCACCTATCTCGGTCCCACCCGCCGGCCTCACCAGCCCGGCCCTCTCCCTCTGACCGCTCGGCCCCACCTGTCGGTGCTCTCTTTCCCATCCGCCCACTGACAGGTGGAGCCCACCTGTCAGATTCATCTTCCTCCCGGGCAGGGGATCCCCCTTTCCTTTCTCGGCGATCCCTTTCCTTCCCTCGCCGCCGGCTGCCCCGATCCGATTGGATCCACCTCGGACACCCTTCCTTGGACCACGGCAACCCCCTTCCATCTTTATGCCACGCGTTTTAGCGAAAATGGAAGCTAGCCCGCACTGATGGAACCCTCGCCGGCGCAAAAGATGAACCCTTCGGGTTTCCTCCATTTCCCTTGCCAAAACCACCGCCGGCGACCCCTATTTATACCCCTCGGCTCACCGTACTCCGCCCACACCCCTAACGCCCTAGCCGAAGCAATCCCGAGCGCCCTGCTCCATTCTTCGGTTTCCTCTCCTGCTCCACCTCCGGTCGCCGATCGCCGTCGATCCCGACCCCCTTCGCCCTAGCCACCACAACCATCCGGTCCATCGTTGCCAGCCAGTCCTTGGCCACGCCTCCAACGGCTGTGAAGACCGTCGGACCGCCGTCGCCGTCAAGCTCCCGAAGGCCCCTCACCGTCTACCCTCGCCGTCGGTCACCTCCGGACCTCCTTCTTCGTCGTCAAAGGTACGGTCTTGACTGCCCTCCCCTCCTCGTCACATTTTTGCCGATAGTTAGGTCCCTAGGCGCTCGCCGCCGCCGTCGCCGTCGCACCCGAGGCCGCCGTCGCCGGAGACGAAGGGGGGTACGCGCCCCCTTACGTCGTGCCATGCCGGATCGCGCCGCGACCGCACGATCATGATCGGAGGGCTAGGATTAAATCCCTTTGGGATTTAATCTAGGCCCTCCGATCTGGTCAAAGGGGTATCGAGGCCTCTCGGCCGTCGATCGCCACTTAAAACCCCCGATCGATCTCAAGCATCCACGCGTACCCGTTCGCTCTGTTTTAATCTGAGCTGTCTGTTCTCACTTAAATGAACCCGCCTCGCGCCTGGCCGTTTGATCTGGATCGGATGATACAGATGGGTTCGGTTCACGTGCACAGTCGCTGGTCCACCATGGGCCTGGCTCACCGTGGACCAGAGCCCATTTTCCAGTTTAAATAAAATTCCAGAAATTGATTTAAACTTTGAAAATTCATAACTTGCTCATTTTAACTCCAAATTTCACCATTCAAATTTTGTTAAATTCAGTATATTATTCTCTACACTTTAATGCTATAAAAACAGTATGTTGCTTTAGCACAAAATAAACTTATGGATTAAATGAATAAAAAAACCCTTAGGGATAAATTAATAATTCAGGAAATAAATTAGTAAAAACACTTAAAATGTAACTTTTAATGATATTAAATATAACCTCAGTACAATAAAGCTCAATTCACATATTTAAACCACAAAACTTGTTTGCTTATGTTTTGTGATGATGTATTGAAATATGTTGTTTATTTTTCCGTATCGAGAAGACTACGAGTTCGTCGAGGAGCCGGAATTCTACCCCGAGGTTCCTCCATCCCCATTTGGTGACCAAGGCAAGTCATCGACCACCTCTGTGGAAACAGTTGATCATTATTGAGCCCATGTTTTAATAAATTATCGCTATAACTCATAGGTTAATATTGCATTAGTCCAATATCAAGCCTTACACTTATATTTATTAGATCCCCGTCCTTGTGTGCAAACCCAAGCCATGCTTATTGAGCCTTAACTCCTTGTCACTCTACTATAAAATTATTAGCTAGTGCCCAATGTACCGGCACAACTGCAATAAGGTAAAAAGAATGAATCGTAGATAGCTCGATTCTGTATATGAATTTCCCCGTTATTCTCGTCTCTGGACTCTGTTGGAGTTGGCTAAGTTATAAGTATGGTGGGTTCCGGGTGTAAGCTCGGGCATTGGTTTGTCGCACCCGGGGCACTATAAGGACTGGTCTGCGGGATCTGTTGCAAAGCACTTCCGTACCAACCACAAGTCTAATGGGTAAGTCCTAACTGGAAGTATGGAATGCTCTGACTCGATGCACCATAGTGGAGGGGGCAAGGGGCAAGCCTGCGGGCGACTTGTACCGACGAGGCTCAAGGGGGGGTATGGTGGGGCTCCGACGCGTCGGGACACCATATGAAACCTATAAGAGGGTGCTCTTGAGTCGGGGAGGACTATATGGAAGGTTTTGGCATGAGTTACCGTGAAATGGGTCATCTCGTTACACTTTAGTGTAGGTGATGAGTGTGTGCCTTGTGGGTACAGTGGTACATCTCTGATCAGAGTAATTTAATCTTTTCGAAAAGTCGAGCCCACGGTCAAGGGCGGGTTGTGTGACTACTCGCAGTTAGTTTACAATTGTTTGAATGGTTGAGTTATTCATGGCATGTAAGGACTGTTGAGCGAGGTGGGGCTGACTGTACCCCTCGAGTTAGAAGATGATGATGCATACACATGTTTACGTTTCAGTACTAATAAATTGTTCACATTAAATTGCTTTACAAATTACTCGCTTCCGCAAAACTAGCAACTATCTCCCTTGTTATTACCTTGCATTATATTTGCATTCAGTGGCTTGCTGAGTACTCCTGCACTCACCCCATTGACTTACACCATCAGAGCCCGTCTACTACGAGGAGGATGCAGGTCTGGAGTAGCGACCCAGTCAAGGCGAGACTGGAAAGAGGCGTTCATCTAGGACCCTTATTTTATTAGTTTCTCTTCACCTTTATTTCACTTTTGTATTAATGCGGTCTACGAACCGTGAGTGATTGCCCGTATTGTGCGAGGTCGCATGATGAACGTCTTGTTTTATTGATTTTCTATGGAATTTCAATAAAAGTCCTGATTTATTAAATCAGGGCGCGACAAGATGGTATTAGAGCCGACTTGACTGTAGGAAGCCAAACAGACCTGACCCTATGACTTATATTAACCATATTTTCTTACGAAATTGTTTATCTTGTCATCTTCCAGAGTTTTACAAAAACCTCTCTCTTTTGTAGATGCCGGTCCATACCATGAGTGGGACTCTTCGTGACGAGGCTGGATTCATCCGAGAGCTTCGCATGCTCGTCGACTTCTTGGGATTTCCCCGTGAGCCCGTGTTCCACGGGATCTTTCCCGATGCGAGAGAGAGCTACTGCGAGGTCACGGTTGTTATCCGCCCCTCCTCCACACAGCCACAATTCTACACCCATGGAGTCGGAGGACCTTCCTTCGTGGTGGCCAGCCAGCGAGCCGCTCTTCAGGCCCTCGCCGAGCTTCGACTGGTCTACGACTGCCACCTCCGCGACACCATCTACCGCTTCATGCCCATGCGCACACCCGGGAGTCACCGCAGCATCTACATCAGCTCCCTCACGCAGAGCAACACCGCCATCGCTCGTACCATGAGACTTCTGGAGGCCATGGACAACCTCCACACCGAGGCCATTCTTAATGCAGACAGCCAGCATGACACGATTGACTTCTACCGCCATACCTCGGAGAACCTGAACCACGAGAATGCAGAGCTCCGTCGGCAAGTACAGCAGAACCCCCAGTTGACCCTCGAGGTAGAGGAGTTGAGGCGTAGAACGAGCTTCTACGCTAAGGCGCCATGGTCAATACACAGCTCCGCCACTAGATTGAAGAACTGAAGAAGGACATTGAGGAGATCGCACCCCTTCCGCCTCGCAAGCGAAAATCCCTTTGGATCCCCACCATGAGGCCCAAGAGGATTTCCCGCAGCGCATCTCCCGCCGGACCTTCCAGTTCCACCTCCCCGGCCGTCGCCATCGAGCCCGTGATCGAGCCATCCCCCGAGCTACCATAGACGTAGTACTTACGGCTGATGGTTTCCTTTATTTTGTTTTGGATTGTATGACCACCCATGTCTAAAATAAGGCATGAGTGAAGAACTAAATAAAAGACAATAAATGTAATCGCAAGAATGACTGTTGGGGAAAATATCTCATCTTCGGGGTTATTGCCGAAACAGCATAAAGGCAGGTAGCAGATTCGAAGGTTCCCAGACGTTCATCTTCAAAGATACCCGGAGTCAAGTTCGAAGTACGAAGATAGGCATTGGTTCGGAGTACATCTTCGAACTAAGGCTTTTCAAGATCTTTTTCTGCCAGCTAAGATGGAAGACTTATCTTCTTTCTCATTAGATTAGTCTTTTACCATTTTAGCCCTATTAAGGGAGCCGAATAGTTTCCACTATGTCGGTTGTAATAGAGGGGTAAATAGGTCTTTTCCTTAATATTTGGGCCTATAAATACCCCCCATTTCACCCTGTAATAGGGACCGAATACAAGTTATTCAATACACACTTTCGAACTATTCTAAGTTATTATCCTTTCAGAGGCTTAGAACAGTTTGCTTCGCAAACACTTCGTTTGTTAGTTTCTCTTCTACAGAAACCTGTTAGCGTAATCTTTTACGCCAACAGTTGGCGCCGTCCGTGGGGAACCTAGTCCGAAAAACTTCGTTCTCTACCTTCTTACATCATGCCTCCTAAGCGGAGCGCACCCCGCAATCCCGTTCGGAGGTCTTCTCGGATCTCCGGAGAGATACCATTCGACACGGTTGAAGTCGGAGGGCCTTCGACATTCCCTCCGCAAACTCCGGAAGGGGCTTCTATCCCTCGAACATACGAAGCTTCTCCGCCAACCCCTTCCATACTTAGACCACCCGGAGTTCCTCCTCCACCTTCCATCCCAATTCGAACTGATCCTACTAGCTCTCAAGACCCGGAAGATACTTTCGGAGGAGATGAAGATAATCTTGGAGATATGGCCACCCAAATGGCCAACCTTCAAGCTGAGGTAGCAAGGTGGCGACAGGAAGCTGCGAACAGGCTTCGCTCTCAAGCCATCCCAACTATCCCAGAAGTGCCCGAAGACGATGATCTTGATTATCCCGAAGCCCCGGAGAACGCCTCCTTCGATAATGAATCTCCGCTGCATCCTGAGCTGCAGAAAGTTCGCTTTGATCCAAAGTTCAAAACTCCGAAGCTCTGTAAGTATGCCGGAGATGAAGATCCCGGAGAGTTCGTTCGTTCTTATGCCCTAGCAATTGAAGCTAGCGGAGGAGTTCGAGACACCATGGCGAAGTGCTTCCCCTTAGCTCTTCAAGGAGTGGCATTAAGGTGGTTCTGGTCCTTGAAGCCAGGATCAATTAATTCATGGTCTCAGCTGAAGAAGAAGTTTATAAGCAATTTTCAGGGCACCTTCGTGCCTCCCATGTCAACAGGAAGCCTTTTCCAGGTGAAACAGCTCCCCGGAGAGACATTGAGGCAATATTTTAAGCGCTTCACTCATACGAAGTCGCAAATCCGGGGGTTGTCTGCATCTTCGGTAGTTGATGCAGCTCGGGAAGGCGTCACTCATCAAGGCCTTCTGGATAAGCTTCATCAAAAAAGCATCTCCTCGGTCTCTCAGTTGATGGCATACTTCGAGGAGTATGCGAGGTCAGAAGAGGGTTGGCTTCGAAGAACTGCCGCTACTTCATCCATATTGCAAGAAGTCAAAGTAGAAGTGAAAAATTCAGCACAGCCGCAAGAACCAGTCTTCGATGTGCAACATGATCGGAGAAGAGGGCAAAAGCACCCTCGTTCTGAAGTCATGAATATTGCACCCCCACAGAAGTTTACACAGAGAGCTCCACAGTATACGGGGAACAAGGCCAGCGGCTGGAGGCCGCCAGGGAAAATGGCTGGCAAGGGCCAGACCCTTTTCTGCTGCATCCATGGACAAAATCGAAGCCATGCAACTGATACTTGCAAGGCTATACTTACCCTGAGGGGAGAGTACCTAGAGAGAACTTCGGGTCGAGGTACTACCGACCGAGTTCTAGCTGCAACGCGCCCCGAGCCGGTCCAGGCTGTGGCGCGGATAGAAAACTTTGATGCTGCAAGACACCCTCCGGTGGCCAATGTTATGCCACCTCCGAAGAAAGAGGAAGGGCAAGATAGAGGAAAAAGAGTAGTTCTCCCTATCTCCGGAGGAGGTACCCTCGGAAGCATGTCCAAGAGACAGCGAAGGGACTACGTCAGAGAAGTAGGGCATATTGGAACTTCGTCATCTGCAGCTGCAATGCCGGAGTGGTCTCATGTGCCGATATCTTTTTCTGCGGAGGATGGAGCTGGTATTAAGTTCCCGCATGCAGACCCATTGGTTATCACTGCTGATATTGCGGGCACTGAAGTTCGAAGGGTGTTGATTGACGGAGGTAGTTCGGCAGATATCATTTTTGTTCAAGCCTTCGATCAATTGTGCATTTCCAGGAAGCATCTCCTTCCAGCGGCTCGTCCTCTGCAAGGCTTCGCAGGACCTCCGCTTGATGCACTTGGCCAAATAGGCCTGGAAGTTACCTTCGGAGAAGGTTTATTGGCCCGGACTGAGGAAGTAATCTTCGATGTTGTAGATGCCCCGTATGCTTACAACGTCATCTTCGGAAGAGGCATGCTAAACCAGTTCGGAGCTGTGGCGCATCACAATTATTTGTGCATGAAGATGCCCACACAGGCAGGAGTCCTTACAGTCTTCGGAGATCAAGCCATTGCTCGGAGGGCGGAATATGGTCATGGTCCCCCTCTTGATCCAAGACAAGTAAACACCGTACAAGATAATGAAGAAATTCTTTTAGCCTCCTCCGAAGCTTCGAAGAAGTCCTTTCCGAGACCAAGTCCCGAAGGAGAGATTGCAACGAAGGTCATTGTTAAAGATGGTAAAGAGTATACATTTCAATTTGGTAAAGATTTACCTCCTAAAGTTGCAACCTCCTTGGAAAAGGTGGTGGAAGAAAATTTGGATGTCTTCGCTTGGTCTGACGAAGATATCACCGGAGTCGATCGGGATATCATTGAACATAGTTTACTTGTAAACCCGAAGGCCCGACCTGTTCGGCAAGGACTCCGGAAGATGTCCGCAGAAAGAGCTGCTCTAGCTAAGGACGAAGTGGAGAAATTGTTGAAGGCTGGGATTATCAGAGAAGTGGCTCACACAGAATGGTTAGCCAACCCAGTCTTCGTCAGAAAAAAGTCTTCCGGGAAGTGGCGCATGTGCATCGATTTCACATCCTTGAATAAAGCATGCCCACGTGACCCCTACCCCATGCCCCGAATTGATCAATTGGTTGACTCCACCGCAGGTTCGGAGTTACTAAGCTTCCTCGACGCGTATTCTGGATATCATCAAATATGGTTGAAGCGCGAAGATGAGATCAAGACAAGATTTGTAACTCCTTCGGGAGTCTTCTGTTATGTAAGAATGCCCTTCGGCTTAAGAAATGCCGGGGCTACTTTTTTGAGGCTAGTTGCTAAGGCTCTAGGTCATCAACTAGGTCGCAATGTGGAGGCCTATATGGATGATATTGTAATAAAGAGTGCTTTAAAGCACCAACATAGCCTAGACTTAGCAGAAACATTCAATAGCCTTCGGGCATGTGGGATCCGTCTTAACCCCGAAAAATGTATATTCGGAGCTAAGGCTGGAAAGCTGTTACGGTATTTAGTTTCAAGTAGGGGAATTGAAGCTAGCCCTACTCAAATAAATGCGCTGCAGAAGATGGCTCCTCCGGAAAATTTAAAGCAAGTGCAAAAGCTCACTGGGCGTCTGGCAGCACTTAGCAGGTTTTTATCAAGGTCTACGGAGAGAAGCTTGCCTATATTTAAAGCACTGAAAGGGTCCGAAGATTTTGCATGGACACCGGAGTGTCAGAAAAGCTTCGAAGGTATTAAAGAGTATCTCAGTAATCTTGCTACACTCAAGGTGCCTACTGCGGACGAAACCCTACTCCTTTACCTTGCAGCTACAGGTTCTGTTGTCAGCGCAGTCCTTGTCAGAGAAGTGGATTTCAATGGGAAGTTGGTCCAAAATCTTGTTTATTTTGTATCCGAAGCATTATCAGGAGCGAAGACAAGATACTCCGAACTTGAGAAGTTCGTTTATGCTCTGATAATGGCTTCGAGGAAGCTAAGACATTATTTTTTGGCACATAATGTAATTGTACCAACTTCGTATCCTTTAGGAGATATGCTCCGAAGTAAGGATTCCACTGGAAGGATTGGGAAGTGGGCAGTTGAGCTAGCACCCTTCGGCATATCTTTCTTGGCAAGGACAGCAATTAAATCACAAGACCTAGCAGACTTTGTAGCAGAATGGACTCCACCTGCGAATTTGGTTCCGGAGAAGTCAAGTGACAGAGTTTGGATTGTTTACTCCGATGGGGCTTTCCAAGCATCCGGAGCAGGCATTGGAGCAGTGTTGATTTCACCGTCAGGGCAAAGAGCAATGTACTCCGCAAGACTCAACTTTAAGTCTACCAATAATATAGCGGAGTATGAAGGGATTTTATTGGGACTCCGAAAAGCACGTGCTCTAGGGGCTACAAGAATAATTATAAAGACAGATTCTCAAATAGTAGCAGGGCACGTAGATAAAAGTTTCCAAGTTCGGCATCCACAGCTTGCAAAGTACTTAGAAGAAATCCATAAAATCGAAGCACACTTCAAGGGTATTTCCATTCGGAGTATACCAAGAGCAGAAAATGTGCAAGCGGACATCTTAGCAAAAGCTGCAGCCGGAGCTGTGGATGTGCCCAAAGAAGCTTTCTATGAGGAGCTCAATATACCTTCGGTGCCACAAATTCCCTCGGCAGAGATTCTTTGCATTCCTAGTGCAGATTGGAAAAATTCAATCATGGAACTTTTACAGGGAGGAACAAATTTGCCCGAAGAGCCACAGCTGTCAAGATTAAAGCTTAAAGCCAGAAATTATCAAATAATCAACGGTATTTTATACAAGGCCGGAGTATGTTCCCCTCTACTCCGATGTATATCTCAAGCCGAAGGCCAAGAAATTCTTCGAGAAATCCATGAAGGCCTTTGTGGTAGCCATTTAGCCCCTAGAGCTTTGGCAGGAAAAACACTTCGCCATGGGCTTTATTGGCCTACAATAACAGCTGATGCGGAGAGCTTAGTCCGCACTTGTCAAGGATGCCAGTGGATGGGTCGACGGAGTCATCGCCCACCAACAGCTCTTCATGTCATTGCTCCGGTATGGCCTATGGCCAGATGGGGTATGGATTTAATTGGTCCCTTTCCAGTAGCCAAGGGAAATCTGAAGTTCGCAGTGGTAGCTATTGAATATTTTTCTAAGTGGGTGGAAGCAGAACCCTTAACAGCTATCACTTCGAACAATGTACAAAATTCTTCTTGAAGAACATCATTTGCCGGTTCGGAGTGCCTAGATACCTCACAGTTGATAATGGAACACAGTTTGACGCAGAACCCTTCAGGAAGTTTTGCAAAGATCTAGGCATTCAGTTATGTTTTGCTGCAGTGAGGCATCCTCAATCTAATGGAGCCGTAGAGCGAGCCAATGGAAATATTTTATCAGGGCTAAATCAAAGAATAGTAGGATTAGCAAAGGGACTGTGGACCGAAGAGCTTCCGAATATTTTGTGGTCCATTCGGACTACACAAACAAGGTCCACAGGTTTTACTCCGTTCAGACTACTATTCGGAGATGAAGCTATGACTCCAACGGAGCTCAAAGGAGGGTCATTTCGCAGCACCGAACCGGACATTGAAGAAGAAAGACAAGCTTCGTTAGATTTATCAGAAGAAACAAGACTTCGAGCTGTAGCAAATTTATCAAAGTATCATCAGCAGACGAAGGCTTGGTTTGACCCGAAGGTCAAGCTCAATGAACTAAGACCGGGTCATCTTGTTCTACGAAGCATTATAGCACCAGGGAAGTTAGGGAATAAATGGGAAGGTCCATACCTAATTGTCCGTTCAGGGCGCCCTGGCTCCTTTAAGTTAGCTAATTTAGAAGGTGAAGAGTTAGCACATACTTGGCATGCGGAGCACCTAAAGCGATACTTCGCATAAGGGCTCCTTATAATTCGCTTGTAATCATCTTCTAAATTAATAAAGCATATGATCCTGATAGTGCCTTCCCCTCATAGACTTCCAGCTTCCGAGTGGACGCATTGGAACCGCGGGGTCGACCGAGAGGGAAGTGTCCTGAAGCTGGGTTGTATTTTCGGACTTCGAACCTGCAAGTTCGAAGCTTCCGACGTGGGGGCTGACATAATCCGGAGTCCAAGCCACCGGCTTGTAGGCATCCATAAAAGAGCCCAAAACCACACCCTACGGAGTCCAAGCCATTGGCTGGTAGACTTCCGTAAAAAGAGCCGAAGGTGGACAAAACCTACGGAGTCCAAGCCATTGGCTGGTAGACTTCCGTAAAAAGAGCCGAAGGTGGCCAAATCCTACGGAGTCCAAGCCATTGGCTGGTAGACTTCCGTAAAAAGAGCCGAAGGTGGCAAAAACCTGCGAAGTCCAAGCCATTAGCTGGTAGACTTCCGCAAAAAAGAGCCGAAGGTGGCCAAAATATACGGAGTCCAAGCCATTGGCTGGTAGACATCCGTAAAAAGAGTCCAAAGAGACCATTGCAAACTCCGAACCATTGGTTCGACAGAGATCGCAAAAATGAGCCGAAGGTGGCTAAAGCAAAACAGAGTTTGAGCCATGAGCTTCGAATGTCTGTTAACATAGTCCAAAGTGACAAATTATCTAAGATAGTAAGGTATCTTGAAAATTATCTCAAGTGATTTCTTTCATAAAACAAAGGTACTAAATTGCCTTTCTTCCAACTGCAAATAGTCGAAGACATTTTATAAGATTTTAGAAGATCATTAAAATTGCAGAGGGGCTCCGAACCCCCAAAAAATTGTACTCCGAAGTTTTTCTTTGCGCATAACCATCTTTGAATACATTTCGAAGTTGCTTATACCCAAAGAGGGGCTAGTAAATATGGAGACAATTTTAAGTCGGTATTCATTATTCAAACGAATGTGTTTACAGATTACATTATGAAAAATTGGTATCTATACCAAGAAGGAATCGAAGACCTCTTCGGTCTCTAGAGCTAGGGGTGGAACGACTAGTTCCAGCGCCGTGAGTTCTAATAACTTTGCGTTTAACTCTCTTGCTCCCCTTCGAAGCTCTAAAATCCTTCTGTTCTTGTTGAAGCTCGGCCCAAGTTCGAAGCCGTTCGAGGCTTCTTTCCCAGCTTCTAAGATCTTCAGATCTTTTATTTTGAACTTCATCTTCGTCTTCAGACCAAATAGTGTCTTCAGAAGACGAAGTGTTTACGTTAACCTCTTTTTCTTCCTCTTTAATATAAGACAATACATCTTTGATTACTTCGGGCGCAATTACGCCGGAGTCATCTCGAGGAATTAGAAATCGAGGACGCTTGTAAGTCTTTAGAAGTTCGAAGGTGTTCCATAATGAGTGAAGTTCGTCGTTAATTTCTAACACTTCGATATCTTCCGTATGATACAAAGCCTAGAAATATGATAAACAAATTTTCATTGATAAAGGTTCATAACACGAAGCTTTACATAGTCAAAAATCCTAAATTATTCCTAAACCTGCGGGTTCGGAGGAGGCTGACTTCTGAAGTCTTGGTTCCGAACTTGCTTCTGGCGTTGGCCTTCATCGAT